>CAJNDT010001125.1:277500-527500 GCA_905221615.1 Symbiodinium sp. CCMP2592
CAGTTGTACGTAGTAGCAGGAGTTCCTTGCCCAAAGGCTGATAGTTACATAGGCTAGTAATTGGGAGAGTTTGGCATTGTGAGACACCTGGACCCCTTAGGGCTATGGTCAACATCCCGAGATGGAAGTTCCAAGCCTCACCTACGAATCCCTGAGCTCAGAGGCTATTTATTCACGTTCTGGCATGTTCCATTCTACGGCTTCCATGGTGCATTTTGATACAATATGTCAGGTGGAAGACGACTGCGAGTTTGCCCCAGATTTTTCCGATGAGCAGGTGGAGGCTCCACGAGTCGAGAGCTTTGCAGCTTTGTCGTACGGTTGATGATATATAATCCTGGGGTTCCTGTAAAGGGGATCCTTTAAGGGTACCTTTATGGTGCTCCTTTCAGGGATCTATAGGGTTCAGGGTTTAGGGTTGATGATATATCCTGCATTACCTGTAAGGAACCTAAAGTATGGGGGTTATGGTGTATTCCTTACTATGGGGAATGCAGGTTTTACCTTTATTTCATCAACCGTAGCACTTTGTTCCCCTGTAGTTTCGGTGGGATCTCCATCAGGGGCTTAGTTAGCCCTTGCACACGTTTGGATCTTAGGGCCTCGGGCTTTGGCATTTTGGGGTTGTTTTGGGATTTTAGAGGGTGGAGGCCCGGTGTAGGATTCAGGTTTATGATTTGCTTGCCTGTTTGCATCAGGGCATTCCTGGTGACTGGGTTTTGCTCGCTTCTTCGAGGACGGACCACTGCTGTAGAACAAACCGTAATCAAGGCAGCTCAATCACGGGAAATGTAGACCTCTTCGAGTCGTCCCGCTTGAGCGTACATTATTGGCTAAGTGAGGCAATTTAATTTGTTAGCTCCATCGACCGCACCCTCCCTCCTTGACACCTAAACCGATCTTGATACCTAAGAACGCGAACCATTTGGCAGCCATTGTCTTTCCTAGTAGTAGAGTTGGTAACCCTTAATCTTTTTTGGGTAGTACAGTCCCTATATAATCCCTATATAGCCAACAAGGTTAACTTTTAGTTCCCCATGATACCCGACAAGTAGGCTTTACATTTCCTGCATGCCAAACCCTTTGCTCAATCCCTGTCGTGCGAAGCCCTAGCACCCGAAAGGCCAGACTGGCAGAAGTGCCGGATGTGACACGCCTGAACTTAGTTTAGGGTTCAGGGTTTAGAGTTTAGGGTTTAAGGTCTTCAGGTTTAAGCGGGCTTAGCGTGTGGGTCATTCCGGAGTGCGAGGTTTCGCAAGTTCAGGATGTTCCCACCTAAATTGCCAGCGAGGCGAATGCCCTGACAAGACCTTCCATCTGAATTTCTTTGATCCTGGAGCTCCAATACCCTAAACCCCTAAATCCTAAACCCTTATCACTTAACTTTAAACCTTAAATCCTAAACCCTAAACCCTAAATCCCTAAACCCTAAACGGTGTTGGGTTGAAGCCCTTCACAGAAGACCAGATGGCTTGACTCCGAAACACCGAGGCCGTAAACGCGAACCCTCAGTCCCAACTCTTCCCATACGGTTGGCTCCATTGTCGCTCCTTTTTGGGATTACCCTATAGCATCCTAAATCGCTTGTAGCTACATATACTGTACAATATCATACCACCTTAAATCCTCGTTCGAATTTTTCAGGCCCGGAAAGTATGGACCCATGTAGAAGCGCTTCGGGTTTGGGTTTTAGGCATTGGGCTTACGCGTTTAGGCCTGACTCCCTGGGTGTATGTTCAAGGGCTTTTGGGGCTCACCCGAAGGCGAGAAGAATCATGTTCGTCACCGTGTCACTAGACTGGTTCTAGTGACGTTGTTGTTGACACAGCGCATGGTCACATAATTTGTACCCACTGCAAAATACAATGGTGGGCCTTGGGTACGGCCCCCCACTCAGTAATAGTTGAATGATAATCTCAACATAGATATATTAGGACCTTTATAGTAGCCCTAATTATTATAGACTCTTACTGTAAGGGCAGTACCTAAGGTGGGCCCTGTGACGAGATTACACCCCAGGACTGGCAGCTAGTCTTCTTGGGTGGCGTGGATGCCATGGGTCTCCAGCCTTTGCTGCAGATCTCTCCGGGCGTGAGGAGAGCTTGATTTTGTTCAAACCGCTATTCGTGTATGGACTCATGGAGGCAGTCTCCATATAGGTACTGCAGGGACAAAGTACATAATTACTATATTTCTCCATGTCGGTGCATGGACGGTAAGGGAACTACAAACGGTTTGTAGGCAAGGTGTTCTGCTGCTCGGAGTTGTCGAATCCCTGCTTGAAGAATTGGGCATGCTGAGCAGGATAAAATAAGGATCTTCAGTAGATTAAGGTCATGTAGATCTTCATGATTGGCGGGATGGGTGGAGTCTGTGTGAGGAACTAGAAGAAAAAGTGGCTGCTTTCGGTTGTTGGCTGCCGTAGGGGCTTGTCATGTGCAGGTTCCAGCCTCAATAAAATCCGAGCTTCATGCCCCTCCTTGCCAGACAAGGTCGAGGGATTTGCGGCTTTATGTGATACACGCCTCGGAAGCGGCTGTTCTCGGAAATTCTGGATTCCTTACAGAAGGGCCTTTTGTGGAAATTCCATTAGGCCGATGTATATTGCGATAGTGGAACGAGGTCCCCAAAACCATGCTAAGGAGAGACCTAGTTCCACAACTGTAGTATAATAAAGACCCTCTAGCTTTTTCTGGGTTTAGACTACGAGACGCAGGAGAGTTTACAATGGTTCGCGCGAAACGACGGCCTACGTGATCAACGTTGAAGGCCAGAACTCCACACAGCTTTGTGTACAGTAGGGTTACATGGGGTTTTGGGGATTTGGGCTTGAGGCTTTGGGGGGTTGTATGCAGTGTGTGAGGTGTTTGGCCTGATGTTTGTCAATAGTCTTCTCCGACCAAACAAGTCCTTGAGGTTCGGAGGCTCGTGTGTCTTACAACGAAGGTGGGGTATGGTGCTTTGCTTGAGGTATCTCTGCCATGCCCAAGCTGGGTTAGCTTTTGTTTTTGTACCTGCACTGCTAGTCTGATGCTTGACATGTCACTGCTGTGGCTTTGTGAGAGAGCCCTCTGCCTTGAGGCTGACCACCCACCGCATGAAGACAGAGAGCCCATGACTTTGCTCCCCAGTAGTCCTGGTACTAGAAAAACAGAATGCGGGGGAGGAGGCTGGGCACAAGCTCAGGATCTGTTTTTGTTCGTTGGATGTTTGTGTCGCATTTTCTTACAATGAGCCATAGACGGACACCTAAAGCTTTCATCCATCTCACTATTCAACCATCCAACCATCCAACCATCCAACCACCCATCCATGAATCCGCCCATCTGTCCATCTATCCTTGGATGCATACATGCGTTATACAGGCATGTCCATACACACTCGTTTATACATACATACATACATACATACATACATACATACTTACATACATACATACAGACATACATACATGCATACATGCATACATGCATACATGCATACATACAAACATGCGTACATACATGCATGCATTCATACATACATACGTACATACATGCATGTATGCATGCATACATTCAGGTCTACGGACGTAAACGCACGCATGCATACACACATGCACACGCACGCAGACGCACGCAGACGCACATCTATATATATATATATATATATATGTATATATATATATGTCATGCATATACATATATACATATACATATATACATATACATATGTATATATATATATATATATATATATGGCGAGATAGAGAGAGAGAGAGAGAGAGAGAGAGAGAGAGAGAGAGAGAGAGAGAGAGAGAGAGAGAGAGAGAGAGAGAGAGAGAGAGAGAGAGAGAGAGAGAGAGAGAGAGAGAGAGAGAGAGAGAGAGAGAGAGAGAGAGTGTGTGTGTGTGGTGTGTGTGCGTGTGTGTGTGTGTGTGTTGAACAGAAGGCTTACATACTTACTTGTGTACTTACACGCCTGGATATGCACAGATGTACTTCCGTGCATCTCATTCCATTGCTTCAAAGCCCCTAAACCCTAAACCCTGAACCTCCAGCCCTGAACCCTACGCCCAGTTGTCTTTCAAAGAAAGGAATGCGGAAGCTAAGCGAAATCCACCCACTACACCAGGTGTCCGGGAAGCTCTGAGAGTGTGCTTCCCGCTGTGCTGGCAGCTGGACACCATGCTGACTCTGCGCAGTCGGCCGCAGAAAGCAGTGGAGAAACAGTTCAGGGTTTAATCTGGGCTCTGGAATATGAACTTTTGTTGTTTGTGTTGGACCTGCTCCTGAAAGGAACCATGAAGACATGTGATCTCATTTTCCTGAGTTCTCAGACATGAGCAGCATGAACAATAAGTAATTTTGACGCCGACTCAGCTATTGTCTGCAGACACTGAAACACTTATGATAGCAAGACCAGGAAAACATGCAAATTAGGGACAGAAGCATAAGAGTCGAAGTTGGAACACCAACGCCTGGATACGTGCATGCATACTACATACATGCAGAATATTTACATACGTAGACGTCGACAGGCAAACAGACCGACATCCAGGCAGACATACATATGCATTCATGCTTGAGGGCGTGGACGCGTGACTAGTGCCCGCACCATGTGGAGTCAATGATGACAAGTTGGGTACGGCCCGCATACAGTAACAGTCTAGTAGGGCTACTATTGAGGGCCATTATCCAACTGTTACTGAGTGAGAGCCGTACCCAAATGACCAGAATGCTGGCAACACTTGCTGTCACAATGGCAAGTACCTTGGAACACGGATCGTGTTGTTTTCCTTCTCATGGATATTGCATGACCTCGCCCATCAAGAGCATAGGTAGCCAAAACGATGTATGCTTCGAGCTCTAAACCCTAAACCCTCCAAGGATTCCCCTGCAACCTCAAGGAAGGCCCTAAACCCAGCTCTCAACGAAAACCTTAAACCCAAACCCTTCAGGAACTCGCGATTGTGCGATCCGCCACTCTGGGTCAGCGAGGACATGATGCCGCTTGGCTTCGCCACGCTGAGCGCGTCTAATGTAACACCTGACAAGAGGCTACTACTGTGGATGATGTATATCCTGCACTACCTTCAGGACCCTAAACTATGCGACTTACTTGGAATCGCTGGCGGTCTGTTTAATCGAGGGTGTTTGTCCTTGCGTTTTCTGGCAAGAATTGTGACATTAGTCTCTAGACCTATTCGGTCCTTCGAAATTGAAGCCCAGGTCGGCACTTTAACATCGTTCCGACGCTTCGGAACGGTCCCGGACGGTTTGGGGCTGTTTGCGAACAGGGTCCTAACAGTTCCTGAGACTTGCCTGATGGTTGCAGAGCCCCTGTTGGCGTTCACACACAAACAACCTGCCGAGCATTTCCAGAAGTTATTGTATATTCCTTATTATGGTAATGCAGGATCTATATCATCAACCGCAGGGTGTCGGGTTTAGGAGTACCTGCAGTTTCCATTCTCATTGTGCTATACTACAAAACTGGTTAGTTAACTACAACGGAGTAACTCATAAACTCTGAACCCTTAAGCCCGTAAGAGATTGCGATTGCAGAACCGGGTGATGCACTGAAGATAACAAGAACCCATGATCCCCAAACTGTAGCTCAGCCCCATGCAAGCCCTAAACTCTAAACCCTGAACCCAAAACCTTGACCGTCCTTGCCCCACAGCTTGAGGCTCTCCTACACGGTTAGGCCCATGAGCTACATCCTCTGGCCGCCCCTGGCGGTGCAGAACAAAAGAGACTTCCGCAGCCTGATCTCAATGAGGAGTTTAGGATTCAGGGCGTTTTCTGGGCTCAGCGCTTCGAAGTTTAGGATCCAGGCTGCAGGGATTTAGGATTCAGGGCTCAGTGATTCAAGGTTTAAAGTTCATTGGGGGCAAATTCACGTATTCTCGGTTTTCGGCCGATTGTTGCAGAAAAAAACATGTCGATTTCGAAGCAATGGTTGGAGCAATACAGTTTCCTAAACGCGAGTACACAAGGAGGACGCACTTGTCAAGCAGACTGTAAACTAGGACTGCGGTATGCAGAGTTCCGATAGACCCCTGCCCACTTCGCCGATACCGAACCTCGAAGGAACACCACTAAGCCGGAACAATCCGTAGAAGCTCTCAATGCCCGGCCGTGCGATTGCTGCGAGCAGGTCATAAAGCAGCGAAGAGCTCCTGTGTCGACATGACCAAGAGTTGTTGAGACCTCTTCGCACCTGACCCCGCAACACCCCGACGCTTTCAAGGATCTACAACACACAACAGCTGCACATCGCTCAATGTGTAGTCGAAAGTAACCTTAGGAATTTTTTCTGTTCGTATAAAGCCGAAAGAATGTTAAACATGTATTTTATTATGTGTCTAACGGGGGGTATAGTTGTACCTTTTGCGTGTGTGGGGGGGGAGTCTAGCTTGCTGTGGTGTGAAGGCTTTAGGGTGCAGACCCTATGTAAAGCCGAAACCCTATAAACCTTAAACCCCTTATTCCAACTGCCGCGAAGGAACTGACGTTCAGAAGGATGAGCATCCGGAGTTTCTTCGATCCAACAGTCGTTTCCTCAGTGAGGGGTTTAGGATCCCAGTTCGCGGCTTTAGGGTTCAGAGTTTGGGGTTTAGGGTTTTGTGGCTGTAGGTAGGCTTTAGGGTTCAGGGTTTGGGGTTCAGGGTCGCTGGAGGGTGTTATATTTGACCTAAACCCCTAAACCCTAAACCCTAAACCCCTCTGCTTGGACCCCCTGTTCGGGGCCCTTAAACGTAAAGAACCCATGTACCCTAAGCCTAGGTCGGATAATGATGTATGCTACCTACGGTCTCCATTGTATTTCCTTTTTTGGTTAACCCAAATCTCTATTATAGGATCCTGACCATAAAACTGGATAACCAAAGAAAGGAACTACAATGGAGACGATAGGTAGTAATAAATTCTAAAGACCCAGCCTACCGCCCCGAAAACCTTCAAATGCCTAGACCATACGGACCTTTCTTCCGCCCTAGGCTAATCCCTTCAAAGCACCAGGCCCTAATCACGCTAAACTCTCTGAATCCTAAAGCCCTGAATCCTAACAACTTACGTAAGTAATAAACTCTGACTCAAGGTTCTTCCTGAACCCTAAACCCTAGACCTTTCCAGGCTACAACGTCGCGCCTACGATTATCGACGCCCCGTTGCCCGCGACCTCTGCAGCTTCCCGGCCTAATGAAAGCAAATAAGCTAGCAATATAGGGTTTTGGGTTTGGTGTTTAGGGCTGATACAGGAGCCTCAACAAGTAAGTCCATATTAACGAAACAATTACCAATACGATTGTGGGGGTTCCTATAGTATCATGTACCCCAACCCTGTTCTAGGTATTAAGGGCCTGTATTAAAGGAAGCTACTTGTATAAAGGATTCTTCAAAACTCTTTAAAGGTTCCTCGAAGGGGTCAAATTAAGGCTTCTAGACGGGTTCGTTTGAAGGTTCTAGAAGGCTACAATAAGGTTGCTTGTTGGCTCTATAAGTTGTCTAGAAAGGTTCGTTAAGAGTGCATGAAGGCTTCCTTCAATGGGATTCTGGACACCCCCGAACGCACTAAGACCCAAGACAGCCTGTCTCTTCCCCTGCCGAGTTGCTCGCCTTTGACGAGTTTGATGCAGAGGTCTTGGAAAGGACGGTCTTATCATGGCAGGGTTGGGTAATTTGCGTCTGGGATGAATGGGTTCGGGTTTGGGAAGGTTGGAGGTCTGGGGGTGCAGCAATTGCCCGCAGGTGTTGACCTTACGACGAGTTTATGCAGAGGTCTTGGAAAGGACGGTCTTATCATGGCAGAGTTGGGTAATTTGCGTCTGGCATGAATGGGTTCGGGTTTGGGAAGGTTGGAGGTCTGGGGGTGCAGCAATTGCCCGCAGGTGTTGACCTTACGACGAGTTTATGCAGAGGTCTTGGAAAGGACGGTCTTATCATGGCAGAGTTGGGTAATTTGCGTCTGGCATGAATGGGTTCGGGTTTGGGAAGGTTGGAGGTCTGGGGGTGCAGCAATTGCCCGCAGGTGTTGACCTTACGGTGGTGGGAGATTCATGCGGAATGTTCTGGTACAACCTATTCGCAATAAATCCGAATCTTAAATCTTCACGTCCCTCACCCCTAAAACATCCTAGAACACCTAAACAGCCTAGTGACCTCAAGCCCGTACCTGGACCCCCAAAATTTGCAGAACAATGCTGGGCCGCTTGAAGCAAGCCCTTCTTGAATCTCCAATTCCACTCCGGGGCCTCCAAAGAAGTCCAGGACCTACGCTCTTGTGGGTAGTTGGGATGAGCCGCGGCGAGTGCTTAAAGTTGGGCTGTGGGGTACTGGGTTCAGTCAGGTGCTCGGATTCTTAGATTTTAGTGTTCGGTGTACCTTAACCTACCAAGCCCTACTTTTTGTAGGCTTTGGTAGCTTAAGGTATAGTATACTAATCATGTACCTTTGTGTTTTGGGTGTGTCAGGGTTTCGATTCAATCGACCCGCACAATACAAAAGTTCACGTGTTCGATGCTTCGATGCTGCATATGTTGACACCTGCTTTGGCTCCTCAGAATCATTTGACTGTGTTGTTGTATGCGCACATGGCAATTATTTGACGTGTATGTATGATTCAGTATGCCTTCATAGCTTTGTTTGTGCAGGCTGCTGTTGTGTCTACATGGATGCATGTTTCTAGCCCTGCTAGCTGCTTCTACTGGTCTTCGCATGTAGAGGATTTCAAGCTTCGTTATCTTGGCATGAAGCTTTTGCAAGCAACCCTACGCTTTCATGTACGTCCTACCTACACCCCAAGACTTAGTTTCTGAAGCCTTTGGCCGAAATCCTGAACCCACATATAGAATCAATCCTAAATAGTATATAGGATCCTTACAAACACGAGGGACCTGCGAGTAGGTCACCACAGCAAATCAGGATTGGGCAGCTTTCCATCCCTTGCACTTCTCTGGCATGGGTCGCGAGGCACTGGTGGCTGAGGCCTCCCTTCGGCCCTGGTGAGCGCACTCCTTCTCACTCATGCAAAGTAGCTTCACGCTACCCTGATGCTGCTGCTGAAAGACGATGGTGGTAATGATGATGTTGGTGATGACGACCATGGTGATGACAATCTGTGCACATGCAGAGTGCCCAAGAGTTAGCTTCTCTTGAGGCAAGGGACGCATGGGCCTAGGGTTCGGGATTTAGAGTGTACGGGCTGGTTTGGGGCTTCGGAAATTTGAGTGTGGGCCCCCTCTCCAATCACAGTCCGAACCATGCGTTCATACCGTTTTGAGGGGGATCCTGGAGGCAGACCCCTGGAGGATCCAAAAAGTAGATCCCTTAAGGGGGGGTTCCTATAAAGTACCCTTAGTAGTATATAGCGCCCCAAATTAGGGGATCTACTTTTCTAGACCCTCCCGGGGGGTCTGGGGAGGTAGACATCCCTCCTGGTGCTCCTGTGGAGTTCCAAGTGGTGCGCGACAACGACTGGAATCAGCGTTGCTCGGAGGGACATGAAGATGAGTTTGGGCTCTAAGGGTTTAGGGATTTATGGTTTAGGGGTTTAGGGGTTTCGGGTTTAGGGTTTAGGGGTTTAGGGTCTAACCCCTGATCTCCAATTCCCTAAACCCTAGCTGGAAAATGGCCGAAACAAATGTTACAAACCCTAAAGCCCTGAACGCCTGAGTCCTCCTCGACCCCCCAGCTACCCTCTACTATACCCTAAATTGCCAGTATTTAAGGACCATAAGGGCTCCATTAAAGGGCACTCGGGGGGGTCCTGGCTTAAACCCGAACCCCAAAAACCTAAAGCTTGCGCCCTTGGCCCGAAAGCCTTTTGGGCTTTAGGGCTGTTTAAGGCTAGGTTTAGTAGGGGGCTTAAAAAATTACCCATATTATTGTGGGGGTTCCTTAAATATGTCCATAGTACCACCAAACCCTATTCTAGTTATTAAGGTCCCTATGTTATAGAGCCCTACTATAGATCCCTTATAGACCCCTTTAAAGGACCCGGTAAAGGAACCCTCATTCTAATTATTAAGGCCCCTGGAATTGGGCTGTAGTGGTTGCGTTTTGAGAATATAGTTTAAAGGCATTGGCGGTGTAGGGTTGAATGAAGATCGAGGGTTTAGGGTTTAGGGTATAGGGGTTTAGGGTTTAGGGTTTAGGGTTGTGCCACTCTCACTGTACCCGTCAAGCATGTCCGTGATTTGAACGAAAGTAAGAACCCCTCGGAGGGATTTCAATCACTGCAAAGTGCAGGCTTCCGACGAGCTCGTCCCGACTCCTTCCCTTAACAAGCAGGGATGCTCTTCCATGGCTGTTCTGCCTAATTTCTGTTACTATGGAGGCTTGAATAATTAGAATAGGGTTTTGGGGACCACTATACTACAATTATAATGAGGAGCCCCCCCAAAACCCTAGTCTAGTTATTAAGGCCCCTATATTACTGTGCCATGCTTCTTGCTACGACATCTGGCATACTGCCCTTGAAGGATGCCGCCTAAACCCTGCACCCTGGATGCCCACGGTTCAGGGTTAATAAGGGTTATAGGGCTTAGGGTTTAGGGTTCATGGTTTAGGGTTTAGGGTTCATGGTTTAGGGTTTAGAGTTCATGGTTTGGGGTTTTGGATTTAGGGCAGGCATGCGCAATGTATAAATTTCTGAATGAAGGGGTTATGGAGGCTTGGGGGTTGCCTCGCTGCAGGCTTTTTCCCCGAGCGCGACGGCCAGATTTCTTGGGGCGGCAACCAGGATACTTACAGTACCCTTATAGATCCCCCCTCAAAGGAACCCTAGGGCACCTCTAATTTTGGGAAACTCCCATTTGGGGCTTACTGTAGGGACCTTGCATGTAAGGGTTGGGAACGGGGGTTTAAGGATAGGAGTTAGGCCACATGTCTGGAGTTGTTTCGGCTTGTCAGTGCGTTTCGTAGCAAGGGTTCCAGAAAGGGTTCTATGACGAGATCCGCAAGGGTTCTACACAGATCTACACAAGAGCTCAAGGGCTTTAGGTTAGACTTGACCTCAATCGTAAACCTCACACCCTGTTAGAAAGTATATAAATCTATCTGAAGCTCCTAAAACATACATGCGCTTGGGATACAGTACTTATTGTGAGGATGAGTTGCTTCTACCTTGCCGGAACAAACAAGTAGTGTGTTTGTTTCCTTGTAAAGGGGTGTTCAGATGAAGCCTCCAGTTCCACACTTTGGATTTCGGACAGCAGAACCATATCGGGGTTCACAGTATAAGGCTACAAGGCCCCCAACTTTTGAGAGTTATTTGGTCCATCAGGCCCTATAGGCCTTAAACCTCCTTAAATTAACCCTATAAAGGAACCCTCTTTAAAAAAACACACCCCAAATCCAAAACCAGGAGGCCCACGGCAAGAATTGGAAGCAGGAGGTTCCTTTGGGTCCTCCGAAGCTGCTTTGCTGGAGACGACCGGTTGGGTTTAGGGTTTAGGTTTTAAGCCCTAAACCGTTTAGGGTTTAGGGTAGGGTTTGGCCTGTTTCCGGTCGGGGCAAAGCGTCTGAATGCGGGCTGTTCTAGGGTTAAGCGAAGATTTAGGGGTTCGCGAGTTTAAGGTTTAGCTGGACTACAGCATCTGGAAGAAAGTTGAACGATTATCCTCTTTGGCATTGCCAACGCCAACTTTTCTTATTCCATGGTTCAACGTTATCGTGTTTTCCTGTCAAGGGCTTACTGCAAAGCTTTTAGATTGGCGGCCGCGGGTTTAAGCAGGGAGAAATCATAGGGGTACGTGATTTAGGATCCTGATTACGCGGCTTGTTTTACTGTAAGGTTCTGTATTTTCTGCAACTGAGGCATGTCGCAGGTGCAGGTTCAACGCAGATCGCCTGATCGTCTCACTGCTAACGCGCTCGAAGCTACGGAATTTCATAATGAGCATTGAGACAAACCAAGGCATATTTGAAGCCGTGCTCCGAAGCAAGAACGTCCAAATCTTGCGTAGTTTGTATCCGAACCGTTTGCTTAGCACTCTGAGCTTGAGACTTGGGAGAATGCAGACTGGTGGAGCCTTGGTGGCAGCTAAGAAAGACCCTGTTCATCCATAAGACATTGAGGGTCTATCCTTCGAGCTATTAGTTCAGGATGGCAGTATACCGTAAACTCCCAAGCCCAAACCCCTAAAACCTGAACCCGAAACCTGAAGCCTAAATCCTCAGCGAACGTATAAACAGACAAACCCTGAACTCTGAAGTGCGAAAGCCTCACTTGCTAACCCCCCGACTCGAAACCCTAACCCTCGACGCTGAACCGTTAGATGCCCCAAGACTCAAAACCCTGGCTTCGTAAAAATCCTCGGGCTTACCCCAAGCCCCCTGAACCTTAAACCCCAAAATCCCAGGCCTTGATCCCTAAACCCTAGCCCACGTTCTACTTAAACTCTAAGCCTTGGGCCTCCTCATGTGGTAATAGTTGGGTAACTATTTGTTGAGGGGCTAGGGTTAAGGGGTTTTATGGGTACGTAAAGCCCGTATGAGGAATACAACTTTAAACTTGTGAATTGCCCACAGGCCCCATAGTAGTTCCTGTTTGGGATTACCTTATAGAGTTTTAAATATGAAGCCCAAAAAGGAACTACTATGGAGCCCATGGGTAATACTATTCCAAGCATGAACTACTTTCCAAAACCCCAAGAGTCGGCTCGCTTCGAGGAAGCTTCACGTCTCCTGGGACCCCCGTGGTGCAGGTTTGGGGTTTAGGGTTGAGGGTTTAAAAATTGGGGCTTAGGGTTTGGGGTTTAGGGTTTAGGGCTTAGTTCTTAGGGTTTTGTGACTGAGGATTTAGGGTTTAGGGTTTTGTGTTGAGGGTTTAGGGTTTGGAAGGACTTTGGGGATTGCCGTACTCTAGAGGCCTGAGTATTTACCTATCGTACTATTCTGGTGGTTTCTTATTATATACATAGTATAAGGTGCCCCAAAACCCTATTCTAATTATTAACGCCCCTTTAGCTATTAGTTGCTGGTTTTTTTAAAGGGATCGGTAAGGGTTCCTTGCAAGGAACCTAGGAGCGTTTGAGAGGTTAGTTTGTTGCAGGGTTTTGCAAGGGATTCTGACAATGATTCGCTACCCTAAATTAAGGCTGCGAGGACTTGTTTTGAGGCTTTCGTAAACCCTAAACCCCTAAACCTTGGGGTAATTTGTATGACTTTGTGTCGCTGTGCGGTCTCAGACGGCGCAAATGAATATGAGGATTTCCGGGATTGCTAGAAGGGAGTTGGTGAACTGTTTCATTGCTTAGGGCTGCAGTGTTTACGCTTTTTCATGAATGCAGCTGGCACTTCCGCAATTCTTGCCAGAACAGCTGTTGTTGCCATTTGTAGCTGTTGCGGTCTGAGGTTCAGGGCTCCAAGCTTCGGGGGTAAATTACTTTAATTAAGCCCTAGACTTCCCTAAACGCTACACCCGAAACCCAAGCCTTAAACCCCATAAACTCTGGATGCAAAACCGTAAACTCTCTCTCCAACGGACAAAGCGTCAGTCGAAGCAGATGCGTCTTCCTGCACGGGTTCAGTTGATTGTGGAAATCCCGGGGCCTGCGCGTTCGAAGTTGAAGTCTTGATTAAGCAATCCTGACGTCTCCGGGATGAGTTGGTAAGTAGGTGACTTCCGGCTTCCAAACCGAAACTGACTTGTCAAACAACAAACAACGAGCTCAACAACAGAAAGCCTAAACCCTAAACCGAAAGCCTTAGACCCTAGCCCGGCCCTAATCCTAAAAACCCGAAGCCCTAAGCCCACGCTTCCACCTGCAAAAAGCCAAAAGATAACGACCCCCCTCCAAAACATAAGCAGAACACACAATATGGGGGCCTTAAAAGTTAGAATAGGGTTCTGGGGCCCATTGTACTATAAATATAATAAGGGCCCCCCAAAAATTGTACAGTATAGGTAATTTGAAACGCTGCGCGTCGTCCGCCTCGGCCCGGCTGTACGGGCATGCGGCGAGTGGCTACTATCTGCAGCAAGCTCTTGTAGGAAAAAAGTAACAGTTGGAAGCGCACTTATAGAAAAAGTAATGTTCATAGCAACACGAAGCAGGATGATTGTGAGTAGTATTAGTAGTGGTAGTATCAGTACGAATTTGGGTGTCGTCATTCCGAAACACTGGATACCAAGACTCTCGCAAGCGGCGGGATGCCTTAAGTATGGGCCGTTGAGGCTGTGGATTTCGTGGGCGTCTTGGATTAGGGTAGCATCACAGCCTTTTCAACCACGTTAC
This sequence comes from Symbiodinium sp. CCMP2592, assembly GCA_905221615.1. Classification (NCBI taxonomy): domain Eukaryota; class Dinophyceae; order Suessiales; family Symbiodiniaceae; genus Symbiodinium; species Symbiodinium sp. CCMP2592. Next base: position 291,725 of record CAJNDT010001125.1, read on the forward strand.
TCCACGAAAGGGCGTCTAAAACAAGCCTGAGACGCACATAAAGATGCTACATTGCAGTCCCGTGTCGTCGAAAACTCCGAAAGCTCGCACCTGTCAGCGAGCGGAGGGAAAGGGGAGTGGGGGGGGCGGGAGGGGGGGGGGGGGGGGGGGGGGGGGGGGGGGGGGGGGGGGGGGGGGGGGGGGGGGGGGGGGGGGGGGGGGGGGGGGGGGGGGGGGGGGGGATTAAGAGGTGGGGAATAGGAGAATCCGAATAGGAACCTCTGACCGCTTCGGCCGGGGCCGAGGCGAATTATCTAGGCCCCTATACTAAACCCCAACCCTGAAAGGAACTCTTAGGTAATGATTGAGGCCCCTGCATCAGGCCGCTTGGAGCATCACCTCGGCGAGGCCACCAACTTGGCCTTAGCAAGGCCCTACGCCCTCAGCGGCAGCTGGGATGGGCATCCCGGCTGAAGTTTAGGGCTTAGGGTTTAGGGTTTAGGGTCTACCCGCAGAGACTCCAGCATCCCTGAATTCAGGAATGTTCTTTAAATCATATGAGGGATACCACTTTGATTTATTGAATGTTCTTTAATCAAGGGCTATTGGAGTCTCTGGGTACTAGCAGCCTTAGCAGCACTGAAAGGCTCAAGGGACTTCGTAAGTAAGGTTGTAATTCGGATAACCCCACTTAGGGGACTTGTAACCCTTGAGCCAATAATAATAAGAAGAAGAATCAGAAACCCTAGACCCTAAACCCTAAATAGTATTAACAGCCACAATAGCAGCATGAAGTCTCTAAGTTTGGAGTTTGAGGATTGGTGGAGCACTGCCATTTCCCTAGGGATCTAAGGACTCATATATAAAGGCTTTTGGGCCCAAAGACCATACTATAATAAGGCATTGCGACAAGTCTTCAAGGTTTGAATGGCTAGGATGCCCAGTAGTACCCTTATTCCCTTTTTGTAGTCCTAGGTTCCTTATAAAGTTACCCAACACCAAAGAGGGATCTCTTGTTATTCCTAGCTTACTTGGCGTCCTAAATGGGAGTTTCCGAAAGTTAGGGGTACCTTATTTGGGGTTCTTATAATAAGGATCCTACTATTTAGAGTACTCTAGGGTCCCCTATTTTCGGAAACCCCAAATGGGCTTCCTTGCTCAAGTTTAGCAGTGTCGAGCTTTCGGGTTCGGGAGTCTGGCGCTTTGGGGTTTAGGGTTTAGGGTTTAGGGTTTAGGGTTTGGGGTTTAGGGTTTAGAGATTGGGGTTTAGGGTTTGGGCTTTGGGTTTTGGGTTTAGGGTTTGGGCTTTGGGTTTTGGGTTTAGGGTTTGGGCTTTGGGTTTTGGGATTACGGGTTTAGGGTTTAGGGTTTGGGCTTTGGGTTTTGGATTACGGGTTTAGGGTTTAGGGTTTGGGCTTATTTTGACAACCACCCATATAACTAAACAAGTGACACTATCCTGGAGCCCTAAAGCCCAAAGCTTCAGACCCTAAACCCCAACCATGTTCAGACTGCAGAAACCTATACCCTAAACCCTAAACCACCCGATTTCTGAACTGTACGCCCTCTGGGCCACTTGGATTCAATGTCTCCGCTTCAGGGTTGGAACATGGGAGTTTCCGAAAATTTATGGGTACGTACTTTATTTTGGGGGTCCTCATAAAAGGATCCTACTATGTAGGGTACTATACTAAAGGGAACTCCAGAAAGTTGGAATATGGTTTCAGGGTAGGATACCTTATAATTTACCATAAAGGGTTTAGGATAATCATATTCCAACTTTCTGGCTTTTACTTCAGGGTCCCCTACTAAAAGGACACTTTCAGGGTTGGAGTGTGGGTCCCGGTTAGGGTTTAGGGGCGTGGAGAGGCACATGATTAGAAGGATTCCTATAACGGCCCGTATGGGAGATCGTTTAGCATATTTGTGGTTTGTAGGATTTTGGAGGGCGTTGGGTTGATGGATTGGGCTTTCCCAAAGGGTCCAAAGTACCCTTATAATAGAATGCCGGCTTTCTCTACCAGGAATTACCAGTATGATTCGGGGAAGTATCCCCCATAACAGTACTTTGGACCCTTTGGGTTTGGGGTTCAGAGTTTAACACCCTTTGTTTGGGGTGTTTCCGATTCATGTGGTCAAGCCTGTAGACCTCATAGCCTCATTGTGAGGCTTTAAGGCCACTCTACTAAGCTCCTTACACACCCGATAAAGCCTTCACAACCTCTTATTCTTGTTACTATGAGTTTTGAAGTTCTGTGTTCTTAGCGTCCCTACATTGCGAGGTGGACGTCACACACGGCATTTGTCCACTCCGAAGAGAGACCAGGCCGGATCCACCCATGGACGAATTTTCGGTTTACTAAGGTCTTGGAGTTTACGGTTTCGTAGGATACGTTGATTTAGGGTTCAGGGCCTATCAGGGCCAGGCAGCTCTATCCTGCTTATGGAGGAGGTTAATCTACGCCTCAAGCCCTCGACCCAAGCCCCGTCGGTCTCGTCACAGCTACTTCGACTTTCGAAGCGCTTTAAAGTAGCCAGAAAGCGCCAGACCACAAAACCGTGTACTTAAAGGATCATGGCACATAAGGTAACTATACTTGTAATTACTTATAGCCCCAATTAAGGTACTTATAACCTTACTCCCCTGATCCTCCAAGTAGGGCCTGGAGCCCCAGGCACTTACGTGGCGGCTGTCGAAGTCCCGGCAGATGTCCAGTTGGAGTCATGTGGCGGCACTTGCGTTTACATCTTTCAGGGCCTTTGAACCCGACACCCCAATTCCAGCAGCTTGGACCGGATCTGCAAGATTTTCGGACTAGGCTTTGATAGGATGGCAATGATGGAGGTCACGATGCACTAATGATGACGGTGATGACGATGATGTTGTGGGGATTGCGAGGCATGCGCGATGAATATTTCTGGGGTGGATCTCAATTTTGTGCACGTGCTTTGGGGCTTGGGTTCGCATCTCCATCAGTCCGTTTCATTGCGCCAAACATGCATGAGCACGTGTATTCGTCTATGTATGTATGCATGTGCTTAGATGGCCAGCGAACCTTGCCGTAAGACAAACGCATAAACGAAAGCTGAAGGTGTGCCCACAAGCACCGTTATGCCTACGCTGCAGGTCACTGCAAGCAGGACACTTTCACAGCTGTAAGCGCCTGAACTTCATGTCCCATATAGAGATAAGCAGGTAGACCGATCGCTAGATAAATACACAATACATGAGTAGTTGGGCGTGATGGACGGATGGGGTGACATGGACAGATAGATGGATAGATAGCTAAACCCATGGATAGGTAGCTAGATAGATGGATAGATAGATAGATAGAGAGACAATCAGAGAGATAGATATAGATAGTTTGACAGAGAGATGGAGCAAAAGATACAGAACAAAAAATAGATAGATAGACAGGCATACGGAAAGACAGAACGAACTAACAAAAGACACAAAGACGCATTGGCCGATAGGTAGATAGATAGATAGATAGATAGAACGGACAGATACATACAGATGGACAGATAATTAGGTAGCCAGCTATAACGACGGGCAGACAGACAGGACAGACGGGAGCAGATAGATCGAGAGATAGACTGGCTAGCAGGACAGACCAAAGCAGATACATCAATAGATGCGTAGATTCCTTAGATATGGATAGATGGATTGGTTGATCGATCGAATGGTTGGTGTTAACTGATTTTGGTTTGGTTAATTTGGTTGAACGGTCGATGTGCTGGTTTGTTGCTTGGGTGGCTAGTTGGTTGATGGATTTGAGCGGATTTTTGAATGAAACAAACGAGTGAATGCATGGGGTAATAACGAATGAACGGTTGATTGGCGGATTGATCGATTGATTGATTGACTGACTGAACGAATGAGTGATTGGCTGATTGATTGGATGATTGGCAGAGAGATGTGCATCCGTATGCAAAGTGTATGCATGCGCAAACTTTCCGAAGTTTAGAATGCACCACTGACACTTTATACGATTCGACGATTCTGCCTGGTTCCCATCGTGATAAGGTCAAGAAAACGTCAACCTCAGCTAATGTGCTATGCTTGGGAAAGGGTTTGGGCTTTTCAGCTGTACTCCGTGCCCTTAGCTCATGCACTGTGGGCAGTTGTGGACCACCAACACCCAGGTTTCAAATCGTCTGCGAGGGTGAGTTTGAGGCCATCGCAGTTGCTGTCCCCGGAAGGTTTGGTGGTTTAGGGGAAGCTAAGCCGTGCGGAGCATCAACCCCAAACCCTAGATGACGACACGATATCTAGCACCTTTGTCCGCCAGCTGAGAGCTTGCCCCGGGCTTTTAAGTTTCGGATAAGACGGTTTCAGGAGAGGCTGTCCTGCACAGGAAAGAGTTGGCCTGGGAGCCGGGATCTAGATGTTTCGTGCCCACAGGTTTGGCCCAAACAGAAAATCATTCTGTCAACAAACTCGACTTAAGAGATTGAGGAGATGTCGCTGCTCGTGCTGCTGTCCGTCCTTGGCCTTGCCCAGAGTTCGACGACAGTCAGGCAGCTCGGTGATGGCGACAAATCCAGCCCCGGAGCCCATGTGGCCATGTCAAAAGATGGCAGCAAACTCGTCTACGGAGTCAACGGCGGTTCGGCTTACACCAGCTCGGACTCCGGCGCCAATTGGGATATGACGACGGGCATGATGTTTTCGTTGGCGGGCTGGCAGGGTGTTGCCATCTCCCCCGACGGCACTAAGATCGCCCTCGCGGCGATGAAAAATGGAATTTTAATGGGAAGTGAAGACTTCGGCGCCAGCTGGCAGGATGCAGACCTTCCGCTAAGCTTCGATTGGGTAGACATCGATGTGACGAACGATAACTGGGTCACTGCTGTCGCGGAGAACGGTGCAATTGCAAGCAGCATTAATGGTGTCATGGGCCCCTTCTTCCTGCACAACTATTCTTCCATGCAGTTGCGATTCAGTACCGTGGTCACGTCTCCAGACTTCACCTACATTGTGGCGCTTGCAGACCGGTGGGGTAATGGGCTTGGAAGCATCTACATCAGTACGGATGGTGGCCAAACCTTCCCTCAGTCCAACAGCTCGGAAGCTGTAAATGCGTCTGAGTTGTGGGACTTTGCCATGTCGGCCGATGCCAGGATCCAGGCCGTCGTTACAAAGTGCCTTTGTCATAGTTGGGTAACTTTTGACATAATTATGGCTACTTAAGCCCAGGAAGGAATAAAACAACAATGAATTCTTAATCCTGTCCCAAAACCATGAACTACCGTAGGTACCATGGCAACTACCTTATTATTTTGATGTAAATGCGCCATCCTGGCTGGTGGGATAGACGCAAGAGCCATCACGGCGGCCAAAATGGCAATATATGGAAGGACCAGAAATAGTCCAGGCGTTTCGGTATCACAAACCCCTCAAGCAGACAGCGAAGGACTTGCAAGGTAAGATGGAACTGGTGTGGAGTGCCATAGCGCGAGCAGCACCCAACCAGCTCAGAGGTCGTCGCAACCAACAGCCTCGCGTTGAAAAAAGCGACTGATGAAATCGATTCACAGTAGCGCGTGGTAGGGCCATCCTCCAGACAGCGCTGGCAACTACCTGAGCACCGACACGGGCGCCACCTGGAAAGAGGTCCCTGGGCAGTACAGTTGCGAGTCTGCAGCGATGTCAGAAGACGGCTCCAAGATCTTCCTCTGTTGCATTGTAACTTGGTCATACGGTTGATGATATAAATCCTGCATTACCTTAAGGACCCTAATTAAACTATGGGAATTATGGTATATTCCTTATTATATGGGTTCCTATGTTGCATTGTATCTTGGTCATACTGTTGATGATATAAATCCTGCATTACCCATATAATAAGCAAAAAACATAATTCCCATAGTTTAGGGTCCTTAAGGTAATGCGGGATTTTTTATCATCAGCCGTAGTTGGGGAACAGTTTTACATTTTAATAGGTACTTAAGCCCAATCAGCAATAAACAAATTGAAGCTTTTGATCCTATCCCAACCATGACTAGGTATGTTGCCGGCCCAACCCGGGTTCGGGCGTCGTCGCACTTCTCAGTGGCGATGGTGGGATGACTTGGGGGACCGACTACTGGCTGGGTGGTATCCAGGACTTGTGGGACTGTCAATCCGCAGCCCTGAGTGGGGACGGATCGATGGCGGCGTTTTCCGGTTGGGGTCAAAATCCATATGTGGTTACTTTTACACCCACGTATCCAACCACCACCACCACCGGTACCACCGCCACCAGCACCGTCACCACCGTTACCGCTACAACCGTGACGACAACCACCGTGACGACAACCACAGTCACGGCCACCGACACCTCCACGGCCACAGCCGCCAGCGACGCGACCGGCAATACAACGACCACAATGGCACCGGTCCCCAGCGTCCTTGAAGTTTCTTTTCAATTGACTGTGGACGACCCCACCACGATTACCGAGAACGATACGTTGAAGGATGCCATGGTTCAGGGGGTTGCTTCCTCCCTGGGGGTGGATCCGTCGCTGGTGACCCTGGAATTTCAGGAGGTGCCATCTCGGCGTCTTGCAAGGAGTGTTCAGGCCACCACGCTTCTGGCTATCTTCAAAGTGTCCCTCCCCAGCAAGCAAGCGGCCGAGTCAGCGAAAGCAAGTTACGATCAGCTCTCACTGACCGAGGCCACCGCCGACATCACAAGCTTCTTAGCGGACGCAGGCTATTCGGGCACAGTCGAGGTCACCGGCAAGACTGCGACTGTTGCCACCACCACCACCACCACCACCACCACGTCCGCCACCACGGCCACAACCGCCAGACCGGATGCTGCCAATGTCGCGACGTCGCAGGTGGTGAGTGCGGCCCTGGCCTTCTTGGCAGCCAGCCTCTCTTCAATATTCTGAGCATAAATCTGGGGCCATTCCTTGCGCCCGTCCTCATAGGACGTAATACGCGCATGCGAAACACTCATTTAATTCGTGTCTTGGGTTTCAGGCGTGCCGGCCAGGTTTGGGGAAACCCTAGCCTAGACCCGAATCTCAAAACTCAAACCCTTCACAGGCCTTAAATCCTAAACTTAAACCCTAAACCCTATACCCTAAAGCCTTACAGGGTCGACGGCCGAGCGGCAATGTGGAACTCAGGTGCAACGAGAGGGAGGGGCGGCTTGTTAAGGAGGCAGTGCAATGTCTTAGGGCTAAGGCTAAAGAGCCTGCAGGGAGCATCCACACTCCCCAAATCTATGTTGGGATTCTCCTCATTTTCCAGGGCTAGAGCCGTTCCCTTGCCGTTGAATCTAAGCTGTTTTCAGAATCGGAGTTTTCTGTGCCGTGTGGGAGCAGCACCCGAGGGTGCCTTAGAATGGATTCTTTATCTCACCACTAGTATATTAATTCGTTTTTTGTTACTGTTACTATTTTCTCACTTGGTTGGATTGCTTCCACAGTGGACAAGGCCTCCGAGGGTCCTCGATGGGCCTCTACGTAAGATGTTTCCAGGATCGGGGTTTCCCGCGCCGTGTGGGAGCAGCACCCGAGGTTATCTTATCTTATCATGGCTTCTTTTTCATAATGAGTAATACTACTCTCGTATCCTTGTAATTCTTGTCCCACATTCAATCTGGGATTGCTTCCGCAGTGGACAAGGCCTCCGAGAAAGGGGGGCCGAAGTGCCTCTACGACATCTTCGATGTTCCCTTGCCGTTGAATCTAAACTGGTTTCAGAATCGGAATGTTGCCGTGCCGCGTGGGAGCAGCACCCAAGGGTGCCTCATAATGATTTATGATGATAGTGGCTTCTTTAGCTCATCACTAGTACATTACATGTTGTTACTGTTACTGTTTTCTCACTTGGTTGGATAGCTTCCACAGTGGACAAGGCCTCCGAGGGAGGGGGGAACGATGGGCCTCTACGTAAGATGTTTCCAAGATCGGAGTTTTCCGCGCCGTGTGGGAGCAGCACCCGAGGTTTTCTCATCATGGCTTCTTCACCTCATAATGAGTATATTACTCTTGTATCGATTATAATTCTTGTCCCACATTCAATCTGGGAATGCTTCCGCAGCGGACAAGGCCTCCGAGAAAGGGGGGCCGAAGTGCCTCTACGACATCTTCGATGCTTGGCCAGTGCATCCGAAAGAAAACACTGCTGAGAGCTTCTTTGGTAAGCGGACTTGTTTGGACATGAGACCACCGTGCATTGCATGCAGACGGACCACGCGATGCATGAGGATTGATTGATCATGTCATAATATGGGGGCCTGAGGATTTTGAATAAGATTTTGGGGCCCATTATACTTAATTACACTTAGAAGTCCCCAAAGTAGTATAGGTAATGATTCAGGCCCCTATATTATACTACCCGTGTAGATCCCCTTAGAGTAAACCTTTTCAGACCCCTTTAAAGGATCCCAAGGCCTCCTTCGTTACGTTATTGCTGAGATTCACAGAACCAGAAAGCAGGTGCTACTTGGAGGGGCAGGGGACTGAGTAAGTAGGTTATAAGTATCCATTTAGGGTACTTGTAACTTTATTTGTAACCTACTTACGAAGTTCCCTGCCCCTCCGAGTAGACCCTAAACCCTAAACCCCATAGATCCCTTTAAGGAAGCCTATAGATCCCTTTGAAGACCCCTTTAAGAGCCCTTACTAAGTCCCCCTGCACCTCCAAGTAAGTTTGACTGCCGACCAGGATCCCCCCCAAGCGCCTTTTAATAGAGCCCTTACGGTCCTTCATGGTGGGTATTTAGGGTATATTGGAGGGTAGTTTGGTGGTCTAGGGAAACCTGAACCCCAAATCCCAAAAGCAGCAAAGCCACCTGAACCCTAAACCTTAAATCCTACTCCTACACCCCAAGCCCCTAAACCCGAGGGGTCCATGCACAAATATAGTATATACTTTGGGGGCCCAATGTACCTATATTGGGGGTACTTTTAAGGTCAAAGTATATGCTAGTTGGGTACATGGACCCTTGCTGTAAAAGCCATAAAGCCACCTGATAAACCCTCAGCTTTTAAATCCCCAACCCTTACACCCCTAAACCCTTAACCCTACTCTACTAAACCCCTGAACCGCTAAACGCCTGAACCTTAAACCTTAAAGCCCCCTAAACCCTGTTTTTTTGGGGGGAGGTAGGAGCGGATCGCATTAAATATAGTTTACTGTAGTGCGCCCCAAAACCGTGCTCTAATTATTAAGGCCCCTGCAGTAAAAGCCCTGTCAAACCCTGTTTTTTGGTGGGTAGGTAACCCCCAAACCCCTGAACCCCTACTTGGAGGGGCAGGGGACTTAGTAAGTAGGTTGTAAGTAGAGTTATAATTGCCCTAAATGGAGTTGCCCCAATTGTAACCCTACTTATAACCTACTTACTAAGTCCCCTGCCCCTCCAAGTAAACCCCTTCAAGCCCCCCAAACCCTGTTTTCTGGGGGGGGGGGGGGGTAGGAGCGGATCTTCCCCTCGGAGTGCGGCCGGGAGATCTTGGGCCCCCGTGGAGATTCATTCGGCGCCTTTTCAGAAACACAGCCCGGAACAGGGTTTAGGGTTTAGGGCCGGAACAGGAATTGAAGGTTTGTAAGATTGTATAAGGTTAGGGTTTTAGGGTTTAGGGTGTAGAAACACTCCCGGAAAAGGGACTTCCATCAGGGTCGATGTACGCAAGCAGGGTTCCTTATTGGGTTCCTTCAAGGGCTGCTTTAAGGGGTTCTATAAGGGTTTCCGGTAGAAGGGTCCATGTCTCCAGAAAGTATAGACATTGGCCGCAATGGACTACTCTAAGGCCGAAGAAGTATATACTACTTGAGTACATGGACACTTCCGAATTCTAGGTTTGCAAGGTCTGGGTTTCGGGGTTTAGTGTTTCAGGCTTTCGGTTTTTGGGTTTGGGGGTTTAGGGTTTTGGGTGTAGGGGCTCCTTTGCAGGAACACAGGCTTCCTTCAGTATTTACGAGTTCATTAAAGGGCTCCTTGAGGGTACTACAGTAGAATCCCAAAAGTTGGAAACCTAATAGCCTCAGTCCTTAAGAGCAATGTATATCGAATCCCAGCACTATTTGGCCTTCATCCCGTTTCCAACTTTATGGGGTTTACTATACGGGGGTTTGGGGTTTAGAGGTTCGGTTCTTTTGCCAGATCCGGCGGATTTCCGGCAGGTCCTTCGAAGGGCTCTATAGTTTACAAGGACACTAGAGTTACAAGACCGCTCAGGGGTTGTACTCGAGGCTTGGGATTTTAGATGTTATGTGGGGTTTGCGTTTACCGGAATTTGGTGGTTTTGGAGACAGGTTTTTAGGTTGCACGTGTATAGGGTGAAGGGCTTGTTGTTTCGGGGCTTTGGGTTTAGCTTGTGTTTGGGGCTTGATCCCAATACCCTTATAAGAGCCCGCAGACATTGAGTATTCTGGAAAACAAAAAAGATGCATAAGCACAAGAGAACAGAACACCGGAACAAAAAAAAGCACAACAAGTGATTGTGGGAGGGAACTTGCTTGTAACTGTGTGCTTGGTGTTTGTTTTCCTGGTTGGTTTTGGTTGATTGATTTGTGTTGGTGTTTGTTTTCGTGTTTTTGCTGTGCTATTTGTGGGAATACAAAACACATGAGATGCAACCCAAAACGAACCCAAGGAGCTGTCGCTTTGTTTGTTTTGATTTGTGCATGTTGTATGTGTGTATATTTCTCTCTGATCGCTCCTGGCCTGATTTACGTGTTCATGTTTTTTGCGTGTATGTGTGTGGTTTGTGGTTGTATGTCTTTTTATGATAAGTCCCGGTAATTGGCAGTGCCCTTTGTGCAGGGTAGCCCTTGAGGTTGTGGCTGGACTGGCCCGTTGCAAGATTGTGCTGCTCAGAAGTCCAGGAAGCTGGCGCAAGAAGTGAAAGTTTCCACCGCACGGCGGTTTAGGGTTTAGGGTTCCTAAACCCTAAACCCTAAAACCTATAAACCCTAAACCGCGGAAGAGAAATCAGAATTGAAAGACCTGACCAGGTTTCCAGCCTGCAAGAGCGTGTCACGACCAACCGAGGCTTGGGGATGCTGTCCAGCACTGCTTCGGCAATAGCATCACTGCCCAACTCGTCTCGGACTGGATGCGGAAGAGATGGGCGTTGATGCTATTGCCGAAGCAGTGCTGTCCCCAAGCACTACCCTCGCTACCAGAACTTGATATGCATTCATAGATGATGAGATCGTCCAGGCGGGCACCGTACTTGCTGGATTGCACTGTGGGATCTCCCAGGAAGCCTTTGTCGATCCCGCATGCTGCGGAGTGGCTCCTCCTGCATCGACCGAGCTTTGACCAGGCAGTCGCAATGTCCATGATGCGTCTTCGTAAGACCCAAAACCCTAAGATCCCTCAAGCTCAAACCCTACATTAAGCCTGAGCCTTTTTGTGTAATCGTGCAGAAGCCCTATAGCAACCCTTTAAGGGCGTGGACGGTTTTTGTCGGCCCCTTCTCGTGATTTCAGGCTTCGGCTCTTGGATAAGATTTGGAGCGGGATTCATCCCAGAACCTCCAAAACCCCTTAGTTAAGGAATATACCTCATAATAGGATCCCTAATAAGATTTAAGGTATATTCCTTAATTAAGGGGTTTTGGAGGCTCTGATTCAGTGCCCTTCCAGGACCAATGAACCCTGGAAGGGCTTCAGGGTCAAATCCGATATATGGGGATTCATAGCCCTAAGCGTCCATGTGTATATACCCAAATAGATCTACTTAGGCCATGAAGTAATCCCTATGCAGGTACTTTGCGGCCAAAGTATCTCACCAAGTACAGGGACCTTTTGGGTAGAATAAGCCTCAAATTCTTACACTTTAAGGGTGTAGGGCCCCTGCTTTTAAGGGTCACCTGGTCCCGACACCCTAAACCCTAAAGTGCCCTAAATGAGGTCGGAACTGGCAGTTGGATGCTTTGCCGACACCCCGCGTTCTCTGGGTCTACTGGAGCCCTGCCAGGGCCCCATTTTCCAGGAAGATGACAGTTTTGGGGTTTAGGGGATACCTCAACCCCAAATATGCTACCTTTTTAAGGACTTATACAAGGAAATCATAGCAACGATCCCAAAAAAGGCAGGATTCTTAGGGAACAGGTAGGGGTTCGGGGGTTTAGGGTTTAGGCTTAGGGTGGAATATTATTTGTTGCTGGGTTACCATAAGCCCTAACAGCAGCTTACTTGATTTCGCATCGAGCGAATCAGCTGCCCTGGACTCAATCACTGTAAAGTTCGGGCAGAATGACTCGGGCACTTCTGCAAGTGCCAGGTGAAACGCAAAGACAGGGTGTCCAAGCTGCTGAGATTGTTGTCTCGTGCAAAACAGGCTAGTGTCTGGGAAGTCATCCGCGAGATGCAGCGGACAGATGCGAAAGAGTACACTTGGGCTAAGCAGGCGGAGCATCGGTGTGAGACTCTTGTCCTTTTCTGCGAGCCCGGACCAATTTGGTTGGGCCATTGTCAGGTGCAGCAGTCAGAGTAAGAAGCAGCAGGGCAGCGTGCACTTGGTTGTTTCAGACTGCCTTGTGGATTCATCACTTGGCACATAAGGCCAACTCGGGCGCGGCTTTCGGCATCCTGAGCAAAACTTCTTCCGCAAGAAAGTTTCAGACTTCAATACCCTAAGGCTCCATGTACCCATATAGTAGGTACTTAGGCCTTAAAGGGGTCCCTATACTTTAAGGCCTAAGTACCGACTATATGGGTACATGGAGACTTTGGCCCCTAAACCCTAAACCCTAAGGGACAGGGATGAGCTTCAAGATGTCTGCAAGGCTTTGGTGTGTCTGTGAGGCGTGCTGCAAAGTCTGATCCAGGACTGCTCCAAGAACTAGGACCCAGAGTAGGCCCTTATTCCCTTTTTTGAGGGTTCAGGTTCCCTTATAAGCCCCTTTAAACCAAAAAGGGCACCCTTTTTATTCCTAGGTTACTCTTGGGTCCCTAAACCCTAAACCCCTATAGATCCCTTAAAGGAACCCTTATAGTACCCTTTAAATTAAAGGACCCCAAAACCCCCTAGGTTACTCTTTGGGTCGACACGAGAAAGACATGACCTGAAGAGCTTCGTTGGAAGGCATCATCCTTAAGGACGAAGTGAACCCTAAAAGGGTTTAGGGTTCATATACCATATAGGGATTCATAGTATATGGGTAAAGGGCCCCTACTTTTAAGGGTCATTTGGTCCTTCAGGATCCAGCCGAAGTCCACTCGCATGACTCACAGTTTTTGCAAGGTACCAAGTTCAATATGGGGGTTTCCGAAAATTAGGGGGTCCCTTATTTGGGGGTCCATATAATAAGGATCCTACTAATTAGGGTACTATATTAGGATCCCCTATTTTCGGAAACTCCCATATAGACATAGAGGCGGGCTTAGTGCGTAGGGCTTGGGTTACAGTAGGGCTCAGGGCCCAACTTCCAGCAAGTTGAGTCATAGCTAAGGCCTTAGCTTCTGTGGCTGGGGCTTACATGGGAGTTTCCGAAAATTAGGGGTACCTTATCTTGGGGTCCTTCTAAGCAGGATCCTACTATATTGGGGTCCCCCATTTTCGGAAACCCCCACATAGAGTCCAGAGCTTAGGGCTCCAACTTCCAGCATCTTGGGTTTCACGTGGGTGGTTGTCAAAATTAAGATCCTTTTCTGGGTCCAGTATATAGTACGGCACCTAAGATTTAGGGTGCCCAAAAACGGGCCATAATTTCGACAACTACCCACATGCATGGTTTTGAGGAGGTAAAATCTTTCACTAGTGTGGCAGAGCATAGTTCAGGTTGCCATGGTCCCTGTGCTCCTATGATGACAATGATGACGTCCACGATGTAACTGATTGGGTAATCAGCTCATGTCTACGATGTGTCAGGTCGGTACGACCACAAGGTATCATCAAACCTAAATCGTAAAGCCCTAAGACATGTACGCCGTGAATCCTAGGCCTGAACACTTACCTTTCGTTAGTAGGGAATAGAAGAATGATAGTAATAGTAGTTAAAAATGTACCCCATTCCTCCATTCCCTACTAACCAAAGGTAAAGATCCCTTTAATATAAAGGAACCCTAGACCTCTATAGATCCCTTTAAAGGAACACTATAGATCCCTTTAAAGGAGTCCCAACCCAATAGTTGAGCAGGCTCGAAGTTCCCTCCTGTGCAGACTCTGTCAACAAGATGATGACCCCGAGTCTCTGATATACCTATAGGGTTCCTTTAAAGGGATCCCTTGAGGGTTCCCTTAAGGGATCTATATGGGTTTGTAGGGTTTAGGGTACCAGAGCCTCCAATATCCCTTAATTAAGGAATATTCCTTAAAATATAGTAGGATCCCTAATATGATTTAAGGAATATTCCCTAATTAAGGGATATTGGAGTCTCTGGGTTTGGAGGGTCGCGGGACTTGGTTGAGGGTTTAGGGGTTAGGGCTTTGTGTGTAGGGTTTAGGGCTTAGGGTTTAGGGTTTAGAGATACACATTTCCAGTTTCGGTTTCCGGGGTCTTGGTTGTGTTATAGAGTTATAGGTACCAAACCCCAATCAGGATCCCACTTATGGCACTTATAAGTTACCTGTCCACTTATTACCTACTTACTAAGTCTTCCGACCTTCCAAGTATCAGAGTTATCATCAAGGATTTCTACGTGGTGACTATAAAAGCAGGGTTATGAGCCATGAGGGTTACTGTAAGGGTCACTGCTATAAGGGTAGGGCTAGGGTCGTTATATGTTGTTATGATGTCATACCCTGATTATTCATCTAGCTTTGGGAGGCATGCAATGCCGCTTCTCGAGAACTCCGGAACCCCCAACATTTTGTACGCTGAATCCGGCATAGGCCCTGGGCCAACGATTTACTAAGCCCCAAAATCCAAAGCCCCAAACTCTAAACCCAAACCCGACCCCCTAAATCTCAGACCCTACACCCCTACACTCCAACCCCCTGCGCCCTAAACCCGAAATACTAGACCCTGGCCGTTGCCTTTACTTTGTGGGATCGGAAAAAGAGCCCTTAAACAAAAGCATCAACTACCCTAAGGCTCCATGTACCCATACAGTAGGTAATTACTTAGGCCTTAAAGGGGTCCCTATATGGGTACTTTAAGGCCTAAGTACCTACTATATGGGTACATGGAGCCTTTGGGCTACACCCAAAAGGTTGGCCAGCGGCGCCTTTGCGTTTACTTTGGCGACGTGGGCGAGCCCTGGCTGCATCGGCCAGCCTGGAACGCTTTGGGTTTAGGGTTGAGGGTTCCTTTAAAGTGACTTCAATTCAGGTAGGGCTCCTACAAGGGGGTTTGGGTGTTGGTCTTCTACAAAGTTTTACGGCTTAGGGGTGATATCGGTGTGGCGTTTAGGGCTTTTCATGGGGTTGGATTTAAAGTTTAGGCTGCAGGGTCCGAAGGACCTTCTGAAAGCAAACTGTCACAAGGAGTGCTGAGAGAGAGCTACGCTTGATGATATAATCCTGCATTACCCATACGATAACGCCCATAGTCTAGGGTCATTAAGGGTAATGCAGGATTTATATCCTCAACCCTAAACCCTAAACCCTATAGATCCCTTAAAGGAGCCCCTTAGAGGTACCCTGAAAGATCCCCTTAAAGGAAACCAAGGATTTATATCATCAACCGTATCTCGGTCTTCAGCAAACAGGATTCGGTGGTGGATTGGGCTCGCAGAAGCTCGCGGATGGTATAACTATAACTATAACGGTTCTTTCAAAGGGGTCTATAAGGATCACTATAAGGGGTATTATAGGGGTTCAATATAGGGGCCTTAAATTGCCAACTCTAATTTTGGTGGCTCCTTATTATGAGTATGCTAAAATGGGTCCCAAAACCTTGTTCTAGCAATTAAGGCCCCTGCAGTAGACTTCCTCGTCTCTTAGTTTGAGTAGGATTGGTAGACCTCAAAAGGTGCACTGTGCAAAGGCAAAGATTTGGGGCTTCAGCTGTTGTGCCCCAAACCCTAGGACCTACACCCAAAAGGGCTTATGTGACGAATTTGGGTTGCCTTCCGCAGCACTCTTGATTAAGCCTCGTCCTTGAACTCTCGTCCCCGCAGACTCCCAACCCCCCCCCCTCCCCCAGTAGGCAGGCCGGTAGGTAGGGACTCGATCGTAAACTAGCTCTGCATGATATAAGATGTTGTGGAGTCGCTCGGTCCCATATCCTTGAACCCCTGATCCCAAAAGAGGGTTTTGTAAAACCCTCTTTGTTGAAAAAGCCCCTCTTGATTGAACACCCTGTTGTCTAAACTTTTAGTGCTGAAACTTAATCCCTGGATCCTCAAGCCTATATCCCCGAGAGCTCGGTGTTTCCTAATATCCTAACCCCAACCCTGAAACCCCAACCCTAACCCCCCTAAGCCCAAAACCCCTATGAAGCCGAGTTTAGGGTTTAAGGGTTAACCCTAAACCCCCCAAGCCCCAAAACCCCCATGAAGCCGAGGCAGAGCCATATCTGCTTCAAAGTCAAAGCAGACCGCCGAAACGGGCCCGAAGGAAGAGAAGTGCAACGAAAAGAAAGCTTCAAAATGCTGCAATGCCCGTGCTTAAGTTTCAGGGTTTTGGGATTTAGGGGTTCAGGGTTTAGGGGTTTAGGTTTCCAGAGTTTAGGGTTTAGGGCTCAACGGCTTCGAACCGCATAAAACCTATCTGAAACTCTCGAGAACCCAGACCTCCCTAAATCCCTTAATTTAAGGAATATACCTATAGGGTTCCTTTAAAGGGATCCCTTGAGGGTTCCCTTAAGGGATCTATATGGGTTTGTAGGGTTTAGGGTACCAGAGCCTCCAATATCCCTTAATTCAGGAATATACCCTAAATCATAGTGGGATCCCGCTTATGGTTTAAGGTATACTCCTTAATTAAGGGATTTTGGAAGGAGAGAACCCTATTTACCAATGAATTAACAGTAGCTTATTCCGCAGAACAACACTTGAGGCAGCTTTTTGTTTGCGTGTACAGGGCCACAACATAAGGCTTAGAGCTGCTGGCTTATGCTATAAGACAAGGCATAGGGCAGCTTTTGGTTTAGGGATCAGAGGGGTTAGGGCAATTTCAAAATGTTTGTTTAGGTTGGGCTTGCTGTACATGTTGGGCCGTCATAGGTCTTACTTGGGCGTCTCCGGCTCAGGGTATAGTGAACTGTATTCGAAAAGCCAATTACACCGACACAGCCCTGCATTCCCTCGGTGCAGTGTGCTTCTCCTTAGGCTAGTGCCGAAGTCTAAACCTTAACCCAAAAAGCCCTGAGCCCCGAAGCTCAAATTCGAGTCACTAAACCCCAAGCACCGAAACCCATACCTGATTAACCCCAAGCGCTCAACCCCAAACGGTGTACTCAAACCCTTCCTGCCCCCTCCCTAAACGGAGATCTTCGTTCGAAGGTACCATACCCCGAGGGTCCGACTGTTAATGATATAAATCCTGGGGTTCCTTTAAAGGGATCTATAAGGTTACCCTTTAAGGGGCTCCTTTAAGGGATCTAGGAGGGTTTAGGGTTGATGATAAAAATCCTGCATGACACATAATATGGAATATACTACAATTCCCATATATTCCTTATTGTGGGTAATGCAGGATTTATATCATCAACCGGAGTGCCCAAATGGTCAGGTGTTAGGTCGCAAGATCCAAATTCTGAATGGTTTTGGGACCTTGAAACCGGACCCTTAAAGTCAAGCCTAACATAACACAACATTAGAGTCCCCTAAACCCCAAACCCTTAGAGGGTGTAACTTGGACCTTTAGGGACAGTTACCGTAATTGACAGATTTTACAGCGAGCAGCGAGGATCCACAACTTCGGGGCCTCTTGGGTAAAGGTTCTAGGGTACCATAAACCCTAAACCCCAAAACTCAAGGGTTTGGGTTGAAGTCCTGCCTTTTTGCCTTTGCAGGGTTCCTGAATATGATTGCCTTGAAAAGGCCTTCAAGCGGTAGGTACCTTTTTAGGCTGGTCATGTGGTGTCTCCAAGATCCCCAGAACCCCCAAGCCTGATCTGGCTTTATGTCCGTGTCACGAGGTGCTGGCTTTTATGACCCTCTGACGGAGCAAATTATGTCCTATGATGGCAAGCAGGCGAGCTTCCCAAGCCCTAACAGGGTTCAGAGTTTGGGCGGGGTTGGTTGAGTTGTGCAGATTTTTGATCCCAGCGGGGTTCGGTGGAGCTGCGGCTTCTGCATAGGTGAGGGTAGATGCAGTAGGGTAACTTGCATATGCGGTTCGGGATCTCAGGCAGTTCGGGTTCGGTGCTTCACGGTAGTGTGACTGCCTAACCCTAAACATAAATTTTGGGGCCAGGGACATAAAAAATGTAGGCATTGAGACCCGGACACACAGAGCTGTCATGCTTTTCGTCTCAATACGCTCGCATGATATATGGTTGCACTAGCAGCTATGGCCTGGATCCACGAATACCCTAGAGTAGACGTGAGCACATCAATACTAGGCCCACATCGACAACAGAAGCCCTAAGGCATAAACCCAAATTCTCTCAGAGCATTGCTGACACCCGCGGGAGACCAGATGCAAAACGGTATTCACCTACAGTAACACCCATAAAGTGCACAGCTTGGCTTGTTCAGGTCTTGGGCTACGTCGGCGAGGCCAGAAGAGGGCGAATTTACCACCGGTGGTTGATTCCCTAAACCCTAAACCTTAAGCCCTAAACCCTAAACCTTAAACCCTAAACCCCTAAACCCCTAAACCCCTGATTTGTGAAGCACTCGAATTATTCTCCATGTCGCCATGTATGGCAGGGGCCTTAAGGGGCACGGCCCCGCCTTGCTCTTCCACTACGCCGCCCTAACCGTCAAAAAGCCACCGGAAGCTCCAAAAACCCTGATTTATCGACTGTTCCCTCTGAATCATGGAAGTCTGTTGGTTGTAGGGTTGATGGTATACATCCTGCATTACCATAATGACCCTAAACTATGGAAATTATGGTATATTACTCCGTATGGGTAATGCAACATCATCAACCGTATGAATCAGTCTTAAAGTTTTGGTTTGGTCTGGGTTTAGGACATCGAGCATGTGTGATTTGCGTTTCAGTCGTTGCGTTGTGTTTTGTCTTTATTTCCGTCCAACACTTCGATGCTCGTAGTCAAATATAGGTAATAAGTGGCATATATATATATATATATATATAGACTTTCTGCGCAGCCACCGTGCTCGCGGGGTGCTGCGGCGACGGGCAGAGAGCTCTGCCGCGGATTGAGGTGAACGGCTATGACCCTCTCCTTCACCATGCCACGCCTCTGCTGAGCAGGTCGACCCGGGGCGCCCGGCAGAACGCGAGGCCCAGGTGCCAGCGCAGAGCACGGCAGACTCGGAGGCGATGGCAGGCAGAAGCGGCTTGCATCGGCCAGCCGGAGCTCTGCGAGCTCCTCGAGGCCTGTGCGGCCACAGCTGCCACGTGCCGCTGTGGGCAGGCGAGCGGCACGCGCCGGCCACTCCCCAGGTGGCGAGCAGCCCGAGGATCCAGGACGTCGAAGGCGTAGCCGACGTTGCGGCGCTCATCCTTCTTCAACGGCTTCCTGGACAATTGCCAGGATGCTGCGTCGCTGTCCTGGTCTGCTTGCACACTCGTCGCAACGCTTGGGAGGTGACCAGCACCTATCCGATCCATATATCCACGTATATACATATATATATATATATATATTATATGTATAGCTTTATATCTATATATCTATATATCTACATATATATATATATATAATATCTGTATATCTATATATCTATATATCTGTATATCTATATATCTATATATCTATATATCTATATATCTATATATCTATATATCTATGTATCTATATATCTATATATCTATATATCTATATATATCTATATCTATATCTATTTATATATATATATATATCTATATATATATATATATATATCTATATCTATATATCTATATATCTATATATCTATATATCTATATATCTGTATACATACATATATATATATATATATATAACTGTCTATATTTATAACTGTATCTGGATCTATTTCTATATCTACATCTACATCTATACCTATACCTATATCTATGTCTATATCTATATCTATATCTATATCTGTATCTATATCTATATCTTTATCTATGTCTATATCTATATCTATGTCTATATCTATATCTATATCTATATCTATATCTATATCTATATCTATATCTATATCTATATCTAATCTTTATATGTGTATATATAAATACATCTATATATTTATGTTTCTATATACCTTTATACCTATGTGTCTATATATTTATGTATTTATATATTCGTGTGTTTATACACGCGCATGCATGCATGCATACATACATGCATACATCTTGTGTACATACGGACATACATGCATACACACAAACACACAGGTACATGCATGCATACATACAGACATACGTACATATGTTATAATTACCTGCAACCATTCGCACAAGAGTTGTACTATTGCACTATTTACACTTTGTGGTGAGCACGGCCATGGCAGTAAAACATGAGTTGTGGCCTTTAAGCTGTAGTCACCCGACAAAAGACAGAGACCGAAGCGAAATGCACACTTACGCTTACATGAAAGAAGCTCTGGCTTCTTTGTGTCGCAGCTTCTTGACATGAGAGAGAGAAATGCATGATACCTCATACCTGGACCTGCTAAACCCTGAAATTCTGTATCCCTTGCACCAGATTTGAGACAAACCGTCCTCCCATGATGTCTGAGCATGTTCTTGCGAACCTGTAGCAATTCCAGACCCAAATCCACGGGTAGGGTGACTCGACATCGCTATGAAGTATCCGAATCAGAGAGACCCAACATATTGACAGGAAGTTGTTCACTGTCTGACAGGTGGAGGAGAAGTGGATCAAGGACGAGTCAGTAGGTTTTTGGGTATTTCAGAGTTTAGGGTACCACCGTTATGGGCTTGCGTATGGAAGTCATAAAAAGGAACCTTCTAACGGTACGGTTTTGAGTTTTGAGGTTTGGATATTCGAGTTTTGCAGCAGTGGCCTGCACCATGGTATTCGTCGTCTTTCTGTTACGACGACCGCCGCCGTCGTTGTCGTCGTGTTCGTAGCTGTAGCAATAACTCGCAGAAGAGGAAGTAGAGGTAAAACCGTGTCGTCGTGGTCGGCGTCGTCATAGGTCTGTAAGCCTAAGGCTCCATGTACCTATATATACATATTATACAGAAGCCTATACAGGAACCCGTTTAAGTTCTAAGAGCCTTAGGGAAGCTTCGCAGCCTAAACCTTACGCGCGAGACCCTAAATTCGGGTCCTTTTTAGGGTCCTTTGTATAAGGGTGCCGCACTATAGCGGGGACCGAAAATGGGACCCTAATTTAGAGAACTACCCATATGAGCACCCAGAGATCCCAATACCCTTAAATTAGGGAATACACCTTAAACCATAATATTACGGCCCCTATAAGTTTGGAGCTAACGAGGAGAGGAGCTACGAGATGCGACCGGCAAATTGCTCACTCAGAAATGCCAATATCCTCTAATGAGGGAATATGTTTTAAAGTATAGGGGTTTGAATATATTATGGTTTAAGGTATGTTCCTTAACTAAAGGGTATTGGGATCTCTGGGTTCTTCAGAATCGAAAACTGAGCCTCGATTTAGGGCAAGTTGTGGTTTGGGGTGAGGTCAGTGAGGTCTGCAATCTCCAGGGGTGCACGCAACACAATTTTATAGTAGTATGTACCGGGGTCGGATTCTTTCAAGCCATACCCGTATAGTGTCTATATATCTTTGTCTTGAAACATACTATATACTGCATCATACCTTTAAACCCTATTCTAATTTGAAACGCTTCGCGTCGTCCGCCTCGGCCCGGCTTTTCGCGCATGCGGCGACTGGCTACCATCCGGCGCAGCAGGAAGCTCTTGTACGAAAATAACAACAGTTGGAATCGCACTTGTATTAATTGTAGGGCAGAAGAGCTGCTCTTGCTACGCACAGGGAGAGCCATGTAGCAGAGGGGCCGATCCACCCCAATGGGAAATCGTTGGTAAGAATCCGTAACAAAGAATGTTTCGTGGTATCTGGGTGGACCGAATACTGCCGAGAACACCCTAATTATACTGTATACCTAAAACCCTGAACCTGTAATTCAGCAGTTGAAAAAATCCATGCATGGTATAGTGATCTCTCTAGCCACTCGAACCTTTACCCTAGACGAACCTTCAAAAGCTTACAACGACCCTGTCTACAAGCTCTAAAGCCAAAAGAAGAACCACAAGCCCAGGCCCCAAATGTTAACCCCAGGGTCCAAAGGACTCAATAAAAAGGTACTCGGTTTTAGGATAGTAGTTAGGTAGGTTAGGATATATGATTATTGGGTACTTGGACCCGTGGGGTTGACCTGGAAACCCCATCGAACCCGAGGTCCCTCAGCAAAGCCAATAATATTAACCCATCGACGCATCGAAAACTCATATATACCCTATAGAAGCCCCCGTAAAAATCTCTATATAGAACCACACCCTCAAAAACATGCAAAGCCTCAGGGAAACCTACCCTCAATCCCGAAACCCCAGACTACTAAACTTCTGAACCCCTTAACCCTGAGCCCTTTCCAGGACCACTGCCGGAAAGGCTTCGAGGATCGACAGCTGCCGGAAGAGGGCCGCCGCTTGACTGTGAAAGACAGGTTCATTTTCAGGTTACAGGCTAAGAAATATGTATATTCTACATATATATATATATATGTATGTATGTATGTAATGTGAGAGAGTATAAGGTTTAGGATCAGGTTTACTTCAGTGTTTCCCCTTGTGTGGTTCTCGTTCTAAATCTACCCAGTACTCAAAAAGGGAGCTATTTTGAGGTTTCATTATGTCATTCCTGGGCTACTGGAATCCTAGATTTCAGAAGCACTTTAAGGCTGAGAGGGTTCATTTCTGATTGTCGTTGGTGCTCTCTGGGGTTTACAGTGGAATATAGGGTTTGTGATGATCTAGGGTTCAGGGCTTGTGGTGCTTTGTAGTTGGGGTTTTATATGTATTTTGGGTTTTGAAATAGGGTTATCTTATTGTTCGTTAGGGTCTTGCTTGGGGTCAAGGGTTTGTACAAGGGGTTTCGGCAAAGGCCCCAACACATCAGGAACAATCGACGAGATCTCTCTTTGCACAGCTGTGAGGGCCGAAAAACTGAACAAAAATGCAGAGACTACGTTCGCTGTAGCGCGATCGCCTGTCGTGCTATTGCAGCGTGAATGAGCTTGACTAAAGCCGCCTAAAACCACCCAAACGTCCAAAACCTTAAACTTCCCCAAAGCCTGAACTCTGCTTCCTAAACCCTAAACTTTGACCCAAAACCCGAAGCCTTGCTTCAGGGATGAACCCATTCTAGAACCCTGATAGAAACCTTGTAGAGAGGTGGGGCCAGGCCGTAAGGGTAGGCTTTAATGGCCCTCTACTCCAGTCGAACCCCAGTGCTGAGTAGTGCTGGTTGGTTTTAGGTTTGCCCGAAAACCCTAAACCTAAACCCCTAGACCCCTAACCCCCTAAAACCCCTAAGCCCTAAACCCCTAAAGCCCCAAACCCCTAGACCCCGAAAACGTGCAACAATGTAATGGCCTCTGAAAGTTTCCAGGAGGTCACCGCAAAATGACCTTCGGGCCGCTGCAAGACCACAATCCTACGGTTGATGATATAAATCCTGCATTACCTTAAGAACCTTAAACCATGGGAATTAAATGGTATATTCCTTATTATGGGTAATGCAGGATTTATATCATCAACCGTAAACCCCCAGACTCGAAACCCAAAGCCCTTAACACAAAACCCCGAAACCCTAAACCCCTAAACCCGTAAGCCCCGAGGCCCCAAACCAATCCTTAAGCCCCTAAGCCCCTAAACTTATCAGCCTCAACCCCTAATAGCTTTAAACTTATCAGCTGAGGTGAGTCGCCAGATGCGGGTCCAAGCGAAGGCTTAACCGGGGGGGGGGGGGGGGGGGGGGGGGCTGGGACATACATTTCTACATATATATATATATATATATGTATGTATATACATTTTTTTGTTTATTATGGAAGTGTGCAAACTGGATTCTGGGATCATTGGGGTATTTGGGCTCGCTGAGTAAATGTCGAAACTAGACAATGTCCTGCGTGGACACTGTAGTCCGAAAACGGTGCAGGCGAGCGTGTTGCCTTGCACACAACGCCAAAAGACATCTGAGCCCTTTTAAACCCTAAAACATCGTTGTTCAGGCCCAAAAAGAGAAGCCTAATTATTGGCCTTGGAGAATCTAACTCCATACATATAAAGATGAAGCCAGATGTAGACCATCTTGGAACATGAGCCGCAGCAGGCTAGGCCGCATGCGATGCCGGGACGGCGTGGAGGCGATTGGCCCAGAATGTTGGAATGTTGGGTTGGGTGTTGCTTCCTTTCTTCGGCAGGTACGAGTCCTAATAATAGCCACCCAGAAAAACGGAAAGGTGCACAACTAATCGTACAGTACAGAGAGTGCCGGCTTCTGATGGCCGCCTTACTTAAGGCTTCTATCGGGTTTCAACATTGCCATAAGGGCTAGCAGGATTCTTGAATGGCTGTTTGGGGCTTAAGCCCTAATGTTAGTTTTAGGGTTTACCTGGACCCCAAAGAACTTACGGTTTTAGGGTTGCCTGCATGTTTTCCTTATGTAAGTCCGGAAAGAGGTGGGTTATTTCGGGTCCAAGTAGGGTTTCAGTTCTCAATTTAAGTTAGACTTAGGATGCTTTTCTGACACTGCTACCCTGCACCCAGAAGCCTTCACCGTTCCTAGTGCAGTAGGTTGATTAAAGATCCCAGAAAAAGGTGCTACGTTATAAGGGTCGCGGTGGATCCAAGACGATATCTGTCTCAGTCAAAGTGCGGAAAGACGATCACCCTAACCCTCGCCAGGTTAACTGCCCCCTGTTCAATTTCATTGGCGTCCGAGTTTAGGGTTTAGGGGTCTGCCCTTTTGCTCAGCGTGGGTGTGGTGCATTGCCCCTCCACCCCCTCCCCCAGAACCTAAACCTGAAACGCTAAACCATGCTAAACCCCAACCCTATTCTCCAAACCATGGCACCACGGCCCCCATTTTGCCCTGAACTGTCAAAGCCTGCAGCGAATCGCCGAGCCGAAGACCCACAGAGAGTCCAATTTTGGAGCGCTACAAGCTACATAAGCGTCTGTGGCTTTGTCTAAGGATCGAGTTCATAACGTTTGCGCTTTAAACAAGAGTTATTCACGGTCTGGGGGCTATATGTACAAAATATCCTACAGCTCAAACCCTTTCGTCTTCAAAAGCCGAAACACCTGCTTGAATGGTCCATGTATTCATATATTACATACTTCAGCCTCAAGGTCGTCCCTAAACAGCTGTTTTTCCAATTTGTTGTATATATGTTTGTGTATATATATATATATATAGATAGATAGATAGATGTACTTCATGGCCAAAGCATGTTCTGTATCGGTACATGGGCCCTCTTTGATGTATGAGCCCCTGTGGTGATCGAACAGAGCCGAAGTGCGCAGGCCAATGCGCTTGCGGCTGCATCGGACGAGCATGGCAGGCCATGTGGGCAGTTTGACGCGCCCGAAACCCTAAACCGCTAAAATCCTTAAACCATTAACCCTAAGACCCTAATTAAACCGGATACATCCTAAACCTAAACCCTTCTGTCCAGTCCTCGTTGATTTGCTTCGAGGTTCGATAAGAACTTTCGCAGAGGGTCCATGTATACTACAATTAGTGTGGGAAGTGTCCCGAAAGACCATCTTTATCATGTCTGTTGAGACCTGCCTCCTGAATGGTGGTATAACCTAAACGCTAGACCCTAAATCCAGAACCCTAAACCGCGGTTGGTTTCTTGGCAAACCACGCCCCTGAAACGTCTGACTCCCCGAGCCTTAATCTCTGAGCGTGAAACTTTGGAGATCTCCGTCGTAAGGACCACATGAAGCCAATACTGGAAAGGGGTTCAATTTATGAGTGTTTAGATTTCAGGTTCAAACACCATGCATATAGGGAACCATAGGATAAGGGTCAAGGGCCCCGACTCTTGAGGTTCAGTTGGTCCTGAAGGAATCCCAAGCCTTACTAAATCCGGCAAAGCTTGAAGCCCTTCCCGCAATTAGCGGAGCGCCACGAGCTGTCGTAGCTCGAACGCCAGCTCTTTGTGCCATGGCAGGTGAACATCTCGTCCGGTTCACTCGCCCCCTTCAGGGGGACGTGGCCGCCCCTCGTTTCACAGTCTAGCTTGTGCGTTGGTGTGCGTGTGTCTGTGTGGGTTGTGACCTTTTCAGACCCTTGTTGTAGGTTCCAAGCTGTAACTTGGTTGATATTCTTTTCGCCAAGGTCTTAAACGATCTGTGGATGTAGCACGGGTTGATGTGTGTAGATGCACATCGTGTCGCATCACGTACTATAGCTAGTGCAGAGGCTTTTGCGACCGTTCCTTTCACTATAAACACACCCCGCCTAGAGCCCAAACCCTTAACCTACCCTAACCTGCCAAAACCTGTAGGTTCTTATTATACACGCTAATATGGATTTTATAGAGACCCTACAAAAAGTAGGTTTTGGTGGGTTAAGGTAGATCTCAGTTCATTGGGTACCTTTTTGATTCGGCTTCCGCGATCGGTTCTCCCTGTCCCAGTGCGAGAGCTTTCGTTCCCGAATTCAGGGAGACATCGGCAAAGCCGAGATGAAAAAGACGGCGCTTTACCTACAGTCTCCATTGTAGTTCCTTTTTTGGATAACCCAAATCTCTATTATAGGATCCTAACCATAAAACTGGATAACCAAAAAAAGGAACTACAACGGAGACTGTAGGTAGGATTCAGGTGGAGCGGCACCATTTTTTGGAACTGCGAAGCCCGCCCCACCCACAAATTCAATAACAAACAGCAGTCGCAACAAGACTACTAATACTGTGTATTCTTTCTAATGGTTAACAGTAGTACCAAGAGTAACGTGGTCAATAGTCATAGCAGCTAGCAACAAGGTTAGTATTATTGCGTCATCATTACTACTGATAATCATTATGATACTTGATGAAGAACTCAGAGACACCAAGATCCCTTAATTCAGGAATAGACCTTAATTCATAGGGGCCTTAACAGTATGGTTTAAGGTCTATTCCTGAATTCAGGGCTATTGGGATCTCTGGGTAGCCCGCGCCTATAGACTTCGAACTGCGATCTTTGGGAACTTGTGTAGCCATGGCAGGCCAAGACCCAAATTCCCGACGGTGTTGTTGTTGCATGGACCCTTTTGGCTCAGGGCGTTCGGTTTAGGGTTTTGGGGTTGTGGGTTTTAGGGGTTTTGAGGTTTTAGGGTTTAGGGTTCAGGGTTTATTGGGGGTTTAGGGTTTTAGGGTTTAGGGCTATAGGGCTTTGGGTTTGGGGGTTTGGGTTTCGGGTTGAGCTGGATGTTGTGCTCAAGGTTAGACGGACAGGATAAACGTGGCTCTGAAGTGTTGTCTACAGGGCATCATCATCATCTTGGTTATGCTTTCCATTTTCCAATCCTGCTGTTTCTGGTTGCTGTTGGCAGAGTTCCAACATGGGGTCTGAAAAAAAGAAAGCCTTAGTATAGAGAAAGGACCCGAAACCCCGAACCCCAAAGTCCAAACCCCACAGTCCCGAAAGGCAGGATCCTTACTGTGAAGCGGGATCGATTCTCCGCCGCTGATCTCGGGGCTTTACACACATGGAAAAGTCAGTAGATTTCCTCGGTGCTAGGAGTCTTAGCCCAAAACCATAAACCCTTTGGGTTTTGAGCGACGGGCCTAGATCTCCGACACTCTCAAACTTTAAACCCAAAACGGTGAACTCCTCAACCCTCAAACCGTAAACCCCTAAACCCCAAACCCGAACCCCGGCAGCATGCACACGGAAAAAAAGCAGAGCACAATGGAGATTCCGAAAGCTGAGGCAGCTAAACTCTGCCTTCAGTTTAGGGTTTAAGGGTTTAGGAGTTTTGGGTGTAGGACGTAGGGTTTAGGGTCTGGTTTATAGATAAGTTAGCCATGCACTTTGACTATGACCTCACAATGACCATGTGAAGTACCTTGGACAGACGCTGTATGGCCTTTACGTTCTAGGTTTTGCTAGCAAGCAATCGTGGGTTCAGGGCTATTCAAGGCCCAGGGTCCTACACCCTAAACCCTAACCCTCTAAGCCCTCAGCCCTAGTGTGGTTGCTTTGCCTGCACATGGCCTCGGCGAGTGCGTCGTTACGAGGTGGACGGGTTGGAAGGCTGCAAGGATCGCTCCCTTCCGGGCTTCTTTACAGGGTTCCTTTAAAAGGTTCCTTTGGGGTCCATCTGCATGGGTACGGGGTTACATGAACCCATCGGTTTCCAGTATCTTGGTGAAGGTGCCGGTTCCTTTTTTTTGTTTTGTGGTTGGGGGGAAAACTGTACAGAAGCGTTTTTTCAGAAGGCCCCACAATTGGGTCTTCCGGAGGTGGAGGACGGGGGCCCGGAATAGACCCTGACCCCTTCGCAGATGTTCATTGTGGACGTCCGAAGATGATCTAAAATTTCACTGCTGTTCGGAAAGCAATGGCTGCTTTCTTCAAGAGGCTCCCTTGGACCACACCCAGAGGCCGCCGAAGGGCAAGCCTTTCGGGTTTAGGGTTTCGTAGATTCTGTCGGTTCCGTTTACCTTATTGTCCCGCCTTCCCGCAAATCGGTTGATGATATAAATCCTGCATTACCCATAGTTAGAGTCTAGGGTCATGAAGGTAGTGCAGGATTTACATCACCAACTGTATTTCGCATATTCCATCCTACTAAACTTGCTCACGAAGTTCATACCCTAAACCCTAAACCCTAAACCCCTAAACCCTAAACCCTAAACCTGAAGCCGCAGAACCCGGGATCCGAAAACCCAAAGCATGTACCCTGAATTATAAAGCCTAAACCTGGCATTGCCTTACTATCATGTGGGTGGTAGTCAAAATTAAGGCCCCTTTTTTTGGGAACCCTAAATATTAGGTGCCGTACTATGCTAGGGACCCAAAAAGGGACCATCATGTTGACAACCACATATACACAGACAAATCCCAAACCCCACGAGTCCTTCGGAGGTGATGGCGGCCGGCCCAACACAGTTTGACCATGTGGGCTTCCTCAGCTGGCTGAATCCAAAACCTTGTAAACCCTAAACCCTAAATCCTAAACCTTAAACCCTAAATCCTAAACCCTAAACCCTAAATCCTAAACCTTAAACCCTAAATCCTAAACCCTAAACCCTAAATCCTAAACCTTAAACCCTAAATCCTAAACCCTAAACCCTAAATCCTAAACCTTAAAGCCTACAGCCATCGTAACCCTCAGGCCCTGGACCACATTTTTTCGACTCCCAACCCAACTTTGTAGACTAATAGATCCGCCGAAAGCCGTCTCGAAATTGCAGGATTCATGCACAGATTGCACAGCTGAGAGTTTCTGTAGTTCTGCGGCGGAGTTTTTGTGTTGCAGGTTTTGGATTTAGTAGCCTTGAGGGCCCAGAGACTCCAATATCCCTTCGCTAGGGTAGGGATCCTACTATATAGTAGAAGCCAACAAGTTGGAAGCACTCTTTGGCCTTAACCCGGCTTCCAACTTTATGGAGTTTACTGTAGTTCAAGGTATATATCCCTTAGTTAAGGGGTATTGGAGCTCTGAGAACCACCGGAAAAAGGAATTCCCTAAGGATTCCTTCAAGGGTTCCATAAGGTTTGGGGTGTTTCAACCCAAAACCCCAAACCCCTAAACCCTTAACCCCCAAACCCTGAACCCCTAAGCCCTAAACCCTACACGATTTCGCAGTACTTGTTTTGATTAGCTCCTGGGCTTCGAAGGTCCTTGGGAGGCGATCCCTCTTATAGGGGCACTGAAAAATTACCGAAGGGCCCATTGAAAAGGAGTCTATAAGGATGATGAGAAGGGCTATTATAGGGGTTTAGTATAGGGCCCTTAATTCTCACCTACACTATTCCGGGGGCTCCTTAATATCATTATAGTACGCTCAAAACCCTATTCTGATGATTAGGGACCCTAAATTATTCGCCGGCTGGGCTTCTTTACATCTCAGGTAGTGTTGAGGTTCCGCCTCTTGTTCTTGAAGGCGCGAGTGAGCACTGTTTGGGGCTGGTTTAGAGTCCCTATACCCTACCCATAGGCTCCATTGTAGTTCTTTTTTTGTGTTACCGTATGGGATCCTAAATACAAACCACAAAAGGGAGCTACAATGGCTAAACCCTTAGACCATCGATGAGTTCTGATCCAGACTCGCGACTTCCAAAGCCTTAGGCTTCACGGGTTGAGGGTTTAGGGGTGCAGGTAAAGGGCCTTGAGCGCGAGCTATTCGTTGTGGCCTTTGTTGGGGTTCAAAACTTGCGGTTTAAGGTTTAACGGTGCAGACTCAGGTCACTCAGGGTCGGTTCATGGCGACATGGAACAAAACGTAGTCGTCTTCGCAGGTGTCGTCGCAGTGGTTGTCCGCGCATTACTAACTAGTTACCAGTCATCGCCGTCACAATTGAGGGCAGGTAGCGCCAGCACCAACATATCAATTCTTCAAGTTGTCGTGGTAACACAAACAGAGTCAGATACGATCTGTGCAGGTGGAGACAAATGCTGCTGAGGGTTTGCTTGGCTACAGCTACTGTTGCAACCAGGGCATGCTGGTTCCTAGCCCGATGTGTCACAGTGTTCTCTCTACATCTTCCCCATGTAGCCCCTGTACAAACCCTGAACTCGAAACCCGTTGGAATTGTTTGGGCCCGTAGAGTAGCCCAAGGTTGGTGGGAACGACGGCGCCATGGCTCTTGAAGGAGCTTCCGAGACTTCACTTGTCTTCTGTACATATGAGCGTTAGCCTGTACTCATAGGCTCCTTTTCGTGGTTCATTATATATATATATACATATATATATATATATATATATATATTTAGGATCCTATAAGGTAATCCCGCAAAGGAACTGCAATGGACCCTTAGGGTGTAGCATCATGGCACACTCAGGCCGTTAACTTTAAATCCTGAGCCCTAAAGCCTCAGTCTTGCTGGGTGTAGTTGGGTCTCAACCGTGTCTCTCGATGGTCCATGATAAACTGAATTAAGGGCTGAGTAGCCTAGCCCCGAAAAAGGATGAACCTTTTCAATGATGGTAAAGAAATATTAATCCTCAAAAGTTAAAGGTTACCTAGTCAGCTACTGAGTAAAGGTAACCCAATATAGGATACCCCAAAGTTACAGGACGTTACAGGACACTTGTATTGTATAAACAGTAGTATGCCGCTTGCTACATCGGCTTCGGCGACATTGGCAAGGGCTCGCGACGGAAGGTGGGCCCCACATGTGTTGAAAGATGCACCTTCTGCCAAGTGTGAATCGGATGCGGTCGACCGCAAAGCTCTACTAATTAGAGTAGCTGATCGGTAGTTAACCTTTAACCTGTGAATGCTTATACAAGCCTACCATATTTGAACAGGTCAACCTCTTTGGGGCTAGGGTACTCGGCACCTAAGTCCAGGACCCTAAGCCCAAAACCCGAAATGGTCGCTGAGATGTCATGTGCTCGCTCAGCCTTTTGCACCTAGACCTCGAAATCTCTGGCAGTGTCTCAAGCCATACACAGGTTTAGCCGGACCTGCCATCCGCATTTCACATGGGGCGTGCACCGAACCCAGGCTGTCAGTGAACATAAGTGTTAAGGGTCCAGGGCTCAGGAATGAAACAAGTCTTAAGTCAAGTTTTGTATCGTCGTAAGAAGATAGTGAAGTTCCGGTAATATTTCTTGCGCAGGTTGTGCTGAAGAAGGGGAGGAAAGTCGCTGTCGTTCAAAAACGTATCCAAAGAATCGCCCAGGAAGTGGTTTCCGAAGTTCAAGAAAGGCCTTCCCCGAGTGGATGGCAAGGTTTTCGCCATCACCGGCACGACATCTGGTACTGGCTTCCGGGACAGTCTTAAGGCACTTTTACTGAAGTATAAATTGAAGTTAAAAGAGTTGATCCTGCTTTAAGAGGTTTTTAGGTTTCGACGGTGCGCTCTTGTTCTAGAGCATGACTCAAGATAGGAAAGGAGGCATGGCAAGTAGCATGAATCGAGGCTTTGTGGCGGCATGGGTCGTGGCCGAGCTGGGCGGAACAGTCCTCCTGTTGAACCGCACTTCCCAGCGGGTGAGCGATTCTATGGACCAGCTCAAGACCATCGTGCCCGAGGGCAAGTTTATCGACGTTGCATGTGACCTCCAGGATTTCAAAACCCTAAACCGTAAACCCCTAAGCCCCTAAACCCTACCTTTACCCGGAATAACCTACCGTTTTAAGGACTTTTATAAGAGGGAACCCTCAAGAGGCAAGTTCTTTAGGATCTAGGTAAACCCTAATCGATGTGACGCCTCCAGGATTTCGAGAGTGTCCGGAAGGCTGCAGCAGAGATCAAGTCCAAGTATGAGAGGCTCTACTGCCTCTCACTGAATGCAGGCATCATGGCCACGCCAGACAAGGCAACCAAAGATGGCTACTTAGCGGCTGAGGTTGTAAGCTTTGAACTTTTTTGGGAAGATGAAACCTCTGTACAGCGAAGGTTTAAATTTGTTACTGGTAGGGCCCAAGATTTGGGCAACTGAGGCTATGACACACAGATGCAGACGAATCACCTCTCGCACTTCCTGCTCGCAGCGGAGCTTTTCCCCTTGCTGCAGGCCGAAGCTGAAGCATCCGGGGATGCTCGCATTGTGACTCACTCCAGTCTCGGACGTCTTCACACTGTGAACAAAGGTTTGGAGGACAGATGTTTCGCCCCTAAACCGAAACCCTAAGCCTGAACCGTAAATTGCCGTAAATCCCAACCAGATAGGGGCCCAAAAAGTTACCAATACTAGTGTGCGGGCTCCTTCTTATGATCATCGTATAACATACCCCAAACCCTATTGTAATTATTCCTTGGAGGGTCGGGGGACTTAGTAACCGTTTATTTTAGGGACTTATAAGTACCATAACCCCAATTAGGGTCCCTTTTAGGGTACTTATAAGTCTACTTACTACCTACTTACTAAGTCCCCCGACCCTCCAAGTAGGGCCGAAGACTAATCCCAAACCGTAAACCCGATCCGAGGAGTTTCTGAAAGGGAGCTCTGAGGATCGAGATTTTAAAACGCCCTTATTCAACCTTCACTTTAGGGGCTTAGGGGCTCAGGGGTTCAGGGGTTTTGGGGGCTTAGGGTTTAGGGGCTCAGGGGTTTAGGGGTTTAGGATTTAGGGGTTTAGGGGCTTTGGGGTTTAGGGTTTTAGGGGTGAGGGGTTCAGGGGTTTAGGGTTTAGGGGCTTAGGGGCTTAGGGGTTCAGGGGCTTAGGGGTTCAGGGGCTTAGGGTTTTAGGGTTCAGGGTTGAGCAGAACTAAGCCATTCTCCCAAGAACAGGAGAAGTACTTCGGGAAAAACGGCGGCAATCTTGGCGGAGACTCATTGAAAATGATGGGTGGGGCCTGCCACTTGGTCAACTCTTTTGAAGGGCTTTCTCCTCTTTTTGCAGGTTTTCAGAGGTTTTGGGGGTTTACTGTGGCATAATGCGGGTTTTGTGGCTGCCATCTAAAGCTGCTTTCTACGGGTAGGGGACCAAGGCTATCATCGCTACTTCCAGACCAAATTGGCCAACTCCGTGTTCGGGTGGCAATTGCGATGCTGTTTCTTTTGTGTTTGGGGTTTAGACTTCAGAGCCCTGAGGCCCTAGATCAAATTCTTGACCAGCTCTACGTTTGAGGGTCCTTGAGCTACCCCGAGAGTCATTTGACGGGGTTTTTGGATTTAGTTTGCTTTCTTCAGCCCTGGACACTACACAGCCCTACATCCTGGCCGGGGGGGGGGGGGGGGGGGGGGCGGTGGTCTTTAAGCTACCCAGCGGATCATAACCTACCAATTTCGGGACGGCGTGGGTGGAACTTCATATAGCGGATGCTGACCATACAAGCTCTCCATAAAGCCATGTAACTCTGAAAAGGGATGACCCCCCCTAGGAGAACCGAAAGCCAGAACCCTCAAGACCCTTATTCTAATAAGCTGCATAGAGCCCTCTTTACAAGCCTGACGCCCCACAAAGCTCAAACCGAAGGCTTAAGCCTTAAACCCCTACACCCTATAAACCCTAAACCCCATATAAACCCCTACACCCCAACCCCTAAACTCTAACCCCTAAACTTAAAAGAAATACCCTAAACCTTAGTCTAAACCCCGAAACAAAGCAGGTCTTCACTTATGGGCTGCACGAGAAGCTGAAGGCCAAAAACTCCAAAGTCAGGTCCTTGACCTGTCACCCAGGTCGGGTTCAGGGCTTCGGGTCAAGGTTCCTTTGCGACTTTCAGGTTTAGGGTTTAGGGTTTAGGGATTTTCAGGTTTAGGGTTTAGGGTTTAGGGATTTTCAGGTTTAGGGTTTAGGGTTTAGGGATTTTCAGGTTTAGGGTTTAGGGTTTAGGGATTTTCAGGTTTAGGGTTTAGGGCTCGGCGGTGAAGGAAGGACTACAAACATGCAGGTTTGACTGAAGGTTCACTTGAAGTGAAGTTTTTCAACACCCATGATGACACAATATGTTCAACAAGCATGCTTGCTTGCTAGATAGATAACATGGTATGCTATGGTATTTTTGTATGTGAGCATGCATGCAAGTTCTCAAGAATCTGACTATGCGTCTGTCCTGGGTTTCTTATTTTGATATACAAACACAAGTAGAGAAGGGTGTGTCTACATTCATACGTCTATTGGTTTGTTATGTTGCTCATTTTTTGTTGTTGGGTGCCTTTGGTTCGGATTTGGGTGGGGCTGTCGGCGAACCCTTCGCCATTGGTTTCATGAGTGTGCAAAGAAGAGAGGGGAATGAACGAGAATAGTTGTAACAAAAGCAAACGAGACATAGGAAACGATACTATGCGGCTGGGTTTTAAAAGGGACTGAAGCGAACCGCTTGTTTCATTTCGCTCGGTTCAACACAATGAAGCGCAGGGAAAGCGCTAATTCACATAGCGACAGAGAAAGGAGCCACACTTTGCAATCCGCTTCTTTCATTATGGTGTGAAGAGATAAGCGACATGAAGACGGAACCCCCAATGGTACACATTGTTTGTAATAGGTTCTGATTCGACTAACTAGACCGGAAACATAGTGAACACCTTTGGTAAGTGCATGTTTGTGTTTTGTTTGCTGTGATGTAACAGGAGCCTTGTGGCACAGGATAACGTCCTCAAAAACCAGAGCTTCTAACGTATACGGATTACATCGCACAGCCTGAATACGATCTGTTCTTCTAAAGAACGCCTATCAGAGCCTATCAAGGCCTTCCAGAAGTGGTATGTCACACCGCGGTTCCATGTTAGTTCTTTTCACTTTCATGTCGGTTCCTCCTTAGTACAAGATGAACGACTTTTCCACCACTGTTCACTTCCTTCACGACGTTATTTCTGAAAAATTAGTCTCCGGCGCGCCTTGATCGGTGTTACAACAGAGGCATTGAATACATATATATATATATAGATAGATACATATATATATATATATATATAGAGAGAGAGAGAGAGAGAGAGAGAGGGAGATAAAGAGTGACAGAGAGAGAGAGAGAGTGTGTGTGTGTGTGTCTGTGTGTGTAAGTATGCTTTTGCTTGTGTGCATCTAGGCATGTTTGCAATGGTTCATTTGCCTGTGTTCAAGCAAATGCGCATATCTTGCAGAAGCGAGTTATGAAATGCGTGTGCAGACTTGTATACATGTAGAGATACATGCAGAGAGATACATGCAGAGAGAGAGAGAGAGAGGAGAGAGAGAGACTTCTTTAACTACCTCTATCTATATCCATGCGTTTATGTCACTGCGTGCGTTTCCGTTGTTTTTCAACAAAAGCCAACACAGGGGCAACAAAAGCATCGGAGCAGTTCAGATAGAGGGCCCGGTGGGTGTTCATTGGTGTCCAATCACCACCGTACTCAACCCGAAGGGTTTAGGGCTCAGGGTTTGGAGTTTAGGGGTTAGGGCTTGGGGTTTAGGGTTTGAGGCTTGGGGTTTAGGGTTTAAGGGTTTAGGGCTTGGGGTTTCGGGTTTAAGGGTTTAGGGTGTAGGAACCTTAAACCCGCCCTAAACCCCTAGCTCCTACACCCTAGAGCCTAAACCCGACCCGCTAGACCTTAGGCACTGCCTGGACCCCCAAAGTATGTATAGTAATGGCCTTTTTGAGGTGTTGAGCCACTATTTTTACCTACTTGTGGGGGTTTAGGTAAGCCCTCAGCCCTAAACCCTAAACCCCTAAACCCTAAAGGAGCCGATGCTATAGTCCGCCATACGCGCTGACGCAGGTCTTTTTTCTGACACCTGAGTAGGCGTAGAAGGCCCCTATATTTCACTGCCCTAAAGGTGGATCTGCTACGAACCTCTCCAATGGCCTCAAGTTCGGCTGCTGCATGGATTGCTGCCTGAACCTGGGCTCTGGCTCAGGGGCTGACGGGTTTAGGGGTTGGGGAGCTTGCGTAGACCAAGTCAGTGTCCAAGCGATAACATATATATATATATATATATTATATATGTGTGTCTCTAGGCATATGTGCATGTGTATATATATATATATACATATGTATACACATGTATATGTATTATTCGCTTAAGTGGTAGCGTACATGAAGTTCCTTGAGAACACAACAAAGCTCTAAGAAAACCTGTGCAGTCCATCTACCAGATAGGTCCAGCAACCCTCAACCCTACATAGCCCTAAACCCGAAAGTCCAAGCTACCCTAAACCCCTCAACCTGCAGCCCTAAAGCGCCAAACCCCTCAAACCTTATGCCCCTGGATGGATCCCTTTCAAGGAACAATAAACCCCTTGAACCCAAAACACCGAAAAGCTCAAGAGCTGTTATAGAACCCTTATAGATCCCGTGAACCCTCGTGGATCCCTGTAAAGGAACCCTAAAAGCCCCTTAAAAAGAGCTCAGGAGCTGCTGCATCATGCCTTGCTTGGCCCAATCCCCGGAGGATGGTTCCATGGGTCTCATCAAGTGCATGGTGGATCCTGAGGCCTCGTTCGGTTTGGGGTTTTTGAGGTTTAGGCTTCACGGTTTGGGGATGTATCTTGAGGTGGCGAAGGGGTCTTTATGAAGGGTTTGAGGTAGAATTTTAAAGGGGTGGTGAAGGGGTTTTTACACAGTCACAGTAGAGTGTTTCCGGAAACTGGGTTCTTCAAAAAATGGTTTAAGTTATGCAATAGTTAGGGACTCATCGTAAATAATAGAGTTTCCTTGCCATGGTAACTTGAGTTACATTCCTTAACAAGAATGAGCCTGAGGCCCCGTCGGTCTTTGGTCGGGTGTTTAGGGTTTGGGGATCAGGGTCCTGACGTGACTTCCGAACAGCTTTTACAAGGTTTTTACAAACGCTGCCCTAAACCATACCACAAGGTGTCCCAGAACGCTGTTCTAGTTCTAAACCCCTAAACCCCCATTCTAATCATTACGGCCCCGAAACTTGAGATTTCAGAACCCTAAACCCTAAACCCTAAATTTCAGAGGCGGTGAGTGGAACACTCTACGGCCCGAAGAACTCCGGCATGACGGGCCCAGCCGTTGCCAACCCGACCAAGGACTACGAGACGGATCCCAAGGCCACTTGGAGGGACAGGGGATTTGGTAAGGAGGTTATAAGTAATCAGGGTTATAATTGGGTAGCTCCATTTAGGGTACTTGTAACTCTACTTATAATCTACTATATAAGTCCCCTGCCCCTCCAAGTATCAAAACGGGAATATTACGAACGGGGTTTAGGGGTTTGGGGTCACGAGAAAGTTCAGCGTTTAGGGCTTGAAGGGCTCTGTAGTAGGGGTTCTATGATTTCGGAAAGAATCGTCCGGGCTTAAATGGGTTTACTAGGATGCCCAGTAGTACCCTTATTTCCTTCTTGTAGTCCTAGGTTCCTTATAAAGTTACCCAATACCAAAAAGAGAGGCCTTTTTATTCTTAGGTTACTGGGTATCCTAGTTTAACATGTTCCGAGGCTTTCGAGATGCTTTGGAGGACAAGCGAGGAGGCCACTGGCATGAAGTTCGAGGTCTGAAGGGTGCGGCCATCCCTGAGAATGTTTAGGGTTTAGGGTTTAGGGTTTAGGGTTTAGGGTGATTTTCTCAGTTCCTTGTGCAGACATCTTGCACATGCACGCAGAATCTTTGCGCCTAAATATGGTGCTGCACTGAACCACTTTCCGCAAATGCACACGCTGTTGGCGCCGGCTGACTGGCAAAAAGAAACAGACATTCGAGCCCGGACCTCGATGCATACGCCCGATGATATAAATCCTGCATTGCCTTTAGTGACCGTAGACTATGGGAATTATGGTATATTCCATAATAATATGGGAAGTACAGGATTAATATCATCAATGGTTCAAGTGGAACCCAAGTGCCCAGTTCTTTGGCCCATCTGCCCTATAGGGGCCGTGACAAGTACCAGTCTGTAGCATACAGTAGGGTTCCTAAACATTACTATACCGTAATACACCCCCCCAAAACCCTATTCGAAGTATTAAGGCCCTTGTAGGTCAATTCCACTGTGAAGCCCTAACCCTGAACCACAAGCCAGAAGCTCGAAACCGTTCTGATCCTGCCTAGATCTTTCCATCAAGGCATA
This sequence comes from Symbiodinium sp. CCMP2592, assembly GCA_905221615.1. NCBI lineage: Eukaryota > Dinophyceae > Suessiales > Symbiodiniaceae > Symbiodinium > Symbiodinium sp. CCMP2592. Next base: position 330,299 of record CAJNDT010001125.1, read on the forward strand.
AACTCGAAGCACAAGAAGCCTTTAAAGCAGCATAGGAGCAAGGTACCAAGGGCAGCATCAAGCGCCCTAAATCTTTCAGCCCAAAAACCCTAAAGCCCTATAAGTCCTAAAACTTTGAAGCTTTTCGCCGAAGGGCCCTTGAGCAAAACGAGCGCAGGAGCTCGGGGCACCTCTGAGGAGGAGTCACGTGAGGCTGGACCTGGGTATCCGCTTTCATATTTGTTGCTGTTGTTGTTATTATTAATCCCTTTCCCCCTAATAATATTAAACCCCCCCCCCCCCCTCCCCCCCCCCCTCCCCCGCCCCTCCCCCTAATATAAAAATTGAATTCCGGATTCTAATTTAGTATTAGGGGGGGGTTTTCGGGGCACCCACGTATGAGTCGGATAGAGAGTAATAATGAGCCAGACACAAAGACCGCCCATCACGCAGCCGTTCCGGCTGTGGAGCCAACAGTCCGGCCCTAAACCCGAAAGCCCTAATTAATCCCTAAAGCCCTAATTAATCCCTAAAGCCCCAGAGCCCTAAAGCTCTAAGCTCTATGAAGCTTGATTAGTACACCTGTAATCTTTGGCTCTATTAAAACTCATACAATCCTAGCTCTCCCTAATGTTTTTAATTGACTTTCCAATTGCGGGCTCGAAATCGCGAAATCCTGGCGGCGAGTTTATTTCATATTGGGAGGGCTTTAATATTAGGGGGAAGGGATTGTTATTGTACCCTAAGTCTCCGAAAGGGCTCATGTGCTTTCTGGGGGAGGGCTCGGTCTTTTGGGGGCTAAGTTTCGGGATCTGACTACGAGGGTCCAGGAGCCTCAGTGTACTTGGAGGACGATGGGACTTAGTAAGTAAGGTTATAAGTACCCTAATTGGGGTTATAAGTAATTATAAGTATATATAGTTGCCTTATTTATAACCCTATTTACTAAGTCCCATGATCCTCTAAGTAGGGCCTTGTTTGGGGTGGCCTGCAGGGTGTGGGATGGCTCAGTGTGTAGAGCGCCAGGCTTTTGATCTAGACAGAGGTTTAGCAGCAGACACAGTAATCTTCCCTAAACCCTATACCCTAGACCCTTTAATCCTAAACCCTAAACCCTTAAACCCTGAACCCTACATCCCATACCCTGCACCCTAAACCCCAAACCGTGGCTCCTTTAAAGCAATTCCAAAGAGGAGACCTGCAGCCGAAGCCGGGCAGCCGGAGGGGGCGGCCTCGGCGCATTTTTGTTTTCGGAAAGAGAAGGTTTTTGGATTCGAGGAGGTTCCGTTTAGGGTTTCGGGTTTAGGGTTTAGCGATAGGGTTTAAGGGTTTAGGGCTAAGGAGTGTAGCTATAGTTTTCCTTTTTTGGCTTAACAAACTCTATAGTGAGGATCCTTTAAAAAGGTAATTCCCAAAAGGAACTACAATGGAGACTAGAGGTAAGCTGAAGGCCCTGCAGTTTCCGCTTGTAGGAGATTAGGGAATTTCGGGTGTTCAGGGTTTGGGGTGTAGGGGTTTGGGAATCGAATGTTGCAGAAGATAGCTCTGCCTGCGTGTGAAGATGTAGCCAGCTGGGGCTGCCAAGGCCAGGGCAATCCCAGCCAACCTAATGCGCACGTTGCTGGAGATGATGCTCGATGTGATTTTGCAGTTGAACGATAGCGTGGTCCCGGAGACTTGCCATCAGCATCACACGCGGATCCGAGTCGGCTCCATGTGCAGCGGGTGGTGCTCCGAGGTGAATTCCCGCAACCAGCTGACGTGTACAACTTCAACCACGTGACTGGCGGCGTAAGACTCCATGGCAGCGCCAACCATCGACTTTCCTGATGGTCGGCTTTCCATGTCAGCCACTTTCTCTTGCCGGCATAGGCAAGGAAGCCCGAGATGAGACTTCCCAGCCGGCATTGTATGCCATTGCACACATGCAGGCACGACAAGCCTTCCTGGCAGTACTCGAAAATGACACGGGGTTGGAGGGTGTAGAAATTCCAAGCTCCTTCATTGCGTGGAGGTGTGTGTGTGTGTGTGTCGTGTTTTGAAGGGAGGGGAGGGTGGGGTTTGGGAGAGTCAGATTCAGCTGCAGGCTGGGGTTTGGGCACCAGCTCTTCATAGGCTGCCTCAATCAAGGCATCGCACAATGCGGCCGCCCAGGGAGAAGAGACCCCTCCAGCGTGACGTTGGTGGGTCATTGGTCTCCCTGTTGCCGGGCCTGTGCCGCACCATTGGCACAAACCTTTCTTAATCTTCTCAGACGCGGTCATGATGCTTGATACGTTGATGTAAACTTTAAACCCTAAACCCCTAAACCCTAAACCCTAACCCCTAAACTCAACCTTTTAAATCCAAAACCATAAACCTTCAACCCGTTGCGATTGGGGTTCATGGCAACCTGTTGGACTTGGAGCTCCTCGGAGTCTTGCAGCTCCTTGTTGAAAGCATGAGCCCGAATAGGGTTTGGGGGGGGGGTATTTTAGGGTTTAGGGTTTAGAGTTTAGGGTTCAGGGTTTAGAGTTATAGGGTTTAGGTTTATTTTTATGTTGCAGTTGTAGTAAGGAACCCTCAAAACCCCATTCTAACTATGTAGGCCCCTACAGCATGGCTCCAAGAGCCTGCCGGCCCTCGACGGAAAGAATTGTCCCAGCTCTCAATAGCAGTAGCTACTATTTGCTTAAGAAACCACCAAAAAATAAAAATAATAATCCCTATATTACCCCCATAAGGAATATATTTTTTATTTGTTGGGGGTTCTTAAGCAAATAGTAGGTAGGGGGGGGGGCTTCAGGGGTGATTAGCCGTGAGACGTCCAGAAAATTGCGGAGCCTCATGTAAGCTTTGGCCTGGAGCCAACAGCGCCAACCTTCCTCATGTTTCTTCCTAAACAGAACGTGTGTGTGTGTGTGTGTCTGTATATACATATGTATATACACATATATATATATATATATATGTAGTTACAGTCATAGACGTAGGTATATAGATACAAATACCGATACAGATATAACATGTTACATGTTATGTATATGAATATATGCAGATGTAGAAATGCCTGAACGCACACACACAGACACACACACACACACACACACACTCATATTGGAACATAACATGACATGTCATACTATGTTATGGCAAACAGAACAGGATCTGCTGTATACGAAAACCTGCCTCTCTTTCTCTCGCTCTCTCTCTCTCTCTCTTTCTCTCTCTCTGTCTCTCTCTCTCTCTCTCTCTCTCTCTCTCTCCCTCCCTGTATAAAGATATGTTTTCTTTTTCTTGCTGTATATGTATATATATATATATATATATATACATAATATACAACCAAAAGGAAAAACGGATAGCCAGAGGACCGACGTACGTACATCCCCCACATGTTATAGAGGCTTTGGCCCGGCTGGCAGCAGAGCTTCCTTCCCGACGGCAGGCAGAGCCTCAGGGTCGAGGTTGTAAGAGATTTCCGGGCACAGTAGAGTGTCAGGTTCGGTTTGGGGTTTGGGTTTAGGGTGAGGGGTTTAGGGGTAGCAAGGCTGCTAACAGGCATTGGAAGGGTACTCAACCTTGTGGCACTACAAGGGTGCTTTCAGGGCGCGACAAGCGTTACAAGGGTTCAGGGTGCAAGGATTTATTCTGATTGACGAAATCCTGTTTGCCTGATTCCGGGAATTCTTTTCAGTAGACTAGAGACAGCGGCAGATGTTGCCAGTCAATTGGTTCTCATCATGTTGGACATTTGTGTGTTTTCTCCGCCGCATTATTGTAAAGCTAGCACCGTGAGTTGCAGTACTGAGTAGATGTGTTTCAGTTCAAAGTTTCGAGACGTGGCTTTTTCGCGCTGAATGTGTGGAAGTTTACCACATTCGGTTTCCTAAACCCTAAACACTCAAACCTGAAATCACATTTTTCGTGTGGTCTTAGGATCAGGCTTGAGGTTGGACGTTCCCCGAGTTTAGGGTGCAAAGGAAACAGTCTGAAGGATTGCCAGGTTTCGCCAGGTCCTGCTCAGGACTGAAGGCTCTTTTTAGAGGTTTGGGGTTTGAGGGTTTAGGGGTTCAGGGTTTAGGGGCTTGTTCTAATGCTTTGTCTGGATTACTTAATCATGCTCGCTCATACTGGTAGCATATTTATATCTTAGTGTCGCAGTCATTACTATTGCCAATAAGGGACAATGTCCTCAACACTCTATTCTAATCATTTACTAGGCTTCGATATGTGATAATGGTGTTTGATTTTCCTTATTCGTTCAATATAGAACCGAGATATAAACAATTATGGGAGCTGTTGAATAATGATGATACTGGTAATGTGTGATAATATACTGTACTATAATAGAATATACTACAATATGACGAAGGCCTTTCTGTCGTTTTTTGTTCCTAGCGATGCTGTGGTTGATCCTTGGGATCTGATAAGCTCCGAGCCTTGTTTCCTAAACTCTGATCCTGCAGACTTGCAGCATGCATGCATGCATGCATGCAATGTTTGTCTGTGTGTATGCTTGCTTGTATGTATTTGTGTATGTATGTATGCATGCGTGCAGGTAGGTGGGTGTGTATGTAGGTATGGATGTTTGTATATACCTACATGCATACATACATACTTCAGAAGTACATACACACACACACACACATATGGCCAGCATTATAAATATCTCTGTATGTATACATATGTATATATATACACACATACATATACGTATGTATGCATATATACACATGCACACATATCAGGTGTGTATGTGCTCATATGTACACACTCACACGCATGTACATCCCCCGACCACTTGAGGCGGGCAGCATCTCGTCGTGGGAAGACGCCCTCGCAACGCTGTCCCAGGTCTCCAGACATGCCAGAGAGTGTTCAGGGTTTTTCGGATTGTCGGCGTGTTTTAGGTTCAGGGACGGTGTGGGGTTTTAGGGTTTATAAAGGGTTCAGTCTAGGATTTCGGTGTCCCTATGGTTTCGGCTATAATGTTAATGGGGGATTAGCGTTCAGACTCTCCTCCACCTTCGATCCGAATCGCTGTAGCATTGCAAACGGTGGTGTAGACGTACCCCAAATCTGTCAAAGTACCAAAATCCTCAGCCTCCCTGACCCCTACACCTCCCCAAGTCCTCGAACCCACTCAGCAACACTAAGAATCCGGTTGAATCCAAAATCCTAACCCTCCCCGCCCGCCCCAGCTACCAATGTTTTCATCCAAAATCCTAAAGCCCCCCCCCCCCCCCCTCCCCCGAACCGATGTAGTCCCACAGAAATTAGAATCCCGATTGACGGAAGCCCACGATATTCACGTACCACCCCTAAACATCCCTAGACCCCGGACGGACCATGCCAAATCCTAGGATCCTAAACTCATCATCTGTAGAACCTAGAACCGACAATCAAGCCTTTACTCTCCAAACCACACCCGCCAACCCTGACACCCAAAAACACCAAAAATCGCAGTCCGCTATGACAAGCCCCTTATATAACGGTTGATGATATAAATCCTGCATTACCCATAATAAAGAATATACCATAATTACCATAGTTTAGGGTCCTTAAGGTAATGCAGGATTTATACCATCAGCCGGAGGACTCCATCCGCCAGGATCCCACATAAACACACGCGCGCACACACGCATACCCACCAACAAGTAAACAACCCAATGTAAATCCTGGGTACCAAGCATCAATCCCTACGACCGTGAACCCTTGAAACAAAGTCCTAATTAGCCGAGGCCACCCGGCGTCGATTAGCTGCAGAGATCGAGGTGCGAGATCTTGGGTTTAGAGCCCCTCGGATTTAGGGTTCAGGGTTCCCTGAGAAGAGTTCCATAAGGGTTCTTTCTATAAGGGTTACTATAAGGGTTTAGGTGTAGGAGTGTAGGGTTAAGGTGCTATACAAGCTTTCGGGTTCTTAGGTTTGGGGTTTTTAGGTGGTTTTACTGCTGAGCGGGGAATTTAGGTATTGAGTTGGCGAGAAGAGCAGGAGTTGGGCGCCGAAGCCAAGAAAATGCGGCTGGCGCAGGATCGGGCGGAGGAAAACCGCCGCAGGCAGGAATCTGCGCAAGCCACGCAGCCTGTCTTCGCGTGGAGTTCGGCTTGAACTTTGGAAGAGGTCGATGGCAAACATCCCTCGTATTTCGGCCACCTCGTGGTGCAGCATGCGCTCCAAGCACGGATTACCCACCTGCCCCCCGCGCACTGCACCCAGTGTCGCGGCGCTGCTTGATGCCAAAGACGCTGCTTTGTCCAAGAACAGACGCAAGGTCAGACTGACGGCATGCATCAAGTACACAAATCTGACTCCGTGGACGCAGGATTACAGCAGCAAGCCATCACGGCGCAGTCGGGGCGGATTGACTTGACTTTGTGTCCTTGTCAAGGATGAAGCCGCTGGAGTTGGTGCAAACCCTTATCGAGCACGGGCTTCTTCGAGATTTGAAGGGCCCGCCTTGCACCAACCAAAGGTGAAGGAGCAGCTGGGTTTCGGCAGCAAAGCAGTCCGGGGCCCATTGGTGGAGTGTCAAGCCTGCTGGGTTACAGCCAATGCTGGCAGCACCTTTTTCGGCTCTGTGGGAGCAGGCCAACATTCCATGAGCATGGCTGTGTCCTGGCTGTCCATGTGGAATTGCGTCCAAGGCATAAGCTGGACGCGCACTGTACTGCAGTTGAACATTCACTCGACCGTAGTGAGGTGCCGGATGCATCAGCATAATGTGTTCAAGAGCAACACAGTGCAGAAGGCAAGCGTGCCCGTTCGTAATTCTATAGTTCTCGGCTTGGCCCTGAACTTCACGACGGATGTCGAAGCTGATGAATCTCAATTCCAAAGCTGGAGTAGTTACTTTGGATTGGAGACCGTTGCTATGTGTCGTGGTTGAAAAGAGGGTTGGAGACTGCTGGGGTTTTCTGCCTTAATGACGCCTTAAAACCAAAAGCACCATATTGAGCTGAAACAGGTCTACTTCTGGGGCGTGAGGTTTCTTGTCTCGGGCTTCGGAACCTTATGATGCCGGAGCTAAGGGCCACATAGGAAGTTTCAACTAGTCAGTGTCGCTCTTGCACGAGGTTCCATCGTCAGTCTGGGAAAGCCCTAGACCCTATAAACCTTTGACAGGTAGCACAGATAAATGGAAATTTAGGGCCAGGGGGACCTTTCCAAAAGCCGTCGAACGTGCCGCCAGGCATACGAAGAAGCTGCAGCTCTTTGCAGGTGCGCGATAAACTTTTGCCCCACATGGGCTTTGTAATTCGGGCCTTTCCGAGAAAGAAGCATGCACCGGGGGCTTCTGCAATAAACGGGTCGTGGGCAGACACATACATCGTGCATGTGTGTACGTATACATGTATATAAGGCATGCAACCACAGACACCCACACACACATATATATATATATATATGGGCGCACCCCTATTTGGGGTCCCCTACGTTTTTCGCTATACCAACTGACTCGGTTATAACCACCAGACTAGGTTATAACCAGCCGACTAGGTTATAATCAGGTGTACGTCATCGACTACAGTATTATATCCGGTTTGAAGACTAACCCGGGAAGTTGCAACAACCTATGCTTTCAGAATGCTGAAACCCGCACAACGCTAAGAATTCTATGACACCCTCGTCGAAACCCTGTTACAATGTGCTAAACTCCTTGCCTTGAAGCCGTCGATATATCTTCGTAGTTCATCTTTGTGTGATTGTATCTAAACCGCTGTATTTCAGATTTTTCCAACAAGCGGGCTGTAGTCATGAGTCTGCTTCAGTCATTCCTTATCGCGAACTAGATTTTGGAACGAAAAGTTCTCCATCTTGGTACTGTAATGCCGCAATCCCACCAAAGTCTCTGTTGTTGGACGCATTGCTATGACGTTTTGGCAAACTGATAGCTTTCAATGACATATCCCTGTGCCCCTATGTGATTGCTTTTAAACACTGGTATATCCGGTAGGTGTATTTGAGTGGTGCATTCCTTAATTCTGTATGACGGCTGCCCCAAGCCAAAATTGAAAACTTGCATACTACAAGCTTAGCAAACGTTGTATAGTGTTTTTCCTGGGGGACGACATGAAGCGTCGCTTCTTAGGACGCGCACTGTCTCTATATGCTGAGTGATGAAGCCTGTGTTTTTTTGTATCAGCATACTTTCACCATCACGTAAAGCCGACTGAAAACCATAAGGCTACATCTAGCTTGTCCGAATTTCTGTTTGTGTTCTTGTGAATATTCACTGAAGGTCGAACAGAAGCCATTGTTCCCAGTCCAGAACGTGATCCTCGTGTTAGAAAAAGTGGTAACCACACACCGAATCAATCCTCGAAAAAGGTTCATCCATGTAGTTGGAAATAGCAGTGCTAGGAATTTTCTACGTACCGAGCGAGGAAACCTAACAATTTGCAAGTTGCAAATTTTGTTTCGCTCACCACACATATTCTTATCAGTTTTGTCTCGTCGAAATCCGGCTTCCTTGGAACGATGTTTGAACATAACGTTGCAACCAGTTTGCCTATGTACGAAGTGATGAAACCTGACCACGCTGTAAACTTTGAAATACTGTCTCTCCCCTACAATGACGTCGTATCAGTCGTATCTCAACTTTCTGTGTACCGTGATATTCCAATGTTGACAACACTTACTGACCTACTGTAATCCCGATAGAGCCCCTTCATATTCCGCATTTTGATTCCTGGGTGAGTGACATGTTAGCGGCTATTCTCTCAATGTGTACACTGATCTCATAAACCCGATGTACTGGAACGGACAGACCATTATATAAAGTCCGCCATATAGCCTTTCCGCTAAAGTTGGGGAATGCGCACATGGTCCCCGGAATTATGTTTGTTACAGAGCACTGCATCATGCCTCAGCAACCGAATGAATGCCAATTACCTCGGACCCTCTATTCTTCTAGTCCTTGTTTAATTTCATTGCGGTTACATTCACTGAAACACCGAAACTTTCGCACATTTGGATTTTTGTGTTGATGAAGTAGCGGTGGCACAGGCCTGGTTATAACCTCTGTCCCCGGTTATAACCAGGACACCTGCGTAGTAGACAGCCCTAGACCCATCACTAAACCATTAAACCATCAACAAACCATTAAATTAGTACACCGTTAAACCAATCATTTCCCCCAATGGACCCATACCAATAAACCATTAAACCATTAAACCGATCCTTTTGCCCCATAGCACTAAACCATTAAACCATTAAACCAATCCTTTACCCCAAACCACTAAACCATTAAACCATTAAACCAATCCTTTCCCCCAATGCCCCTAAACCACTAAACCATTAAACCATTAAACCATTAAACCAATCCTTTCCCCCAATGCCCCTAAACCACTAAACCATTAAACCATTAAACCATTAAACCAATGCTTTCGGCCCATACAGGGATGTGTCTCTCTCTATAGGGGAAATGATTGGTTTAATGGTTTAATGGTTTAGTGGTATGGGGCAAAAGGATTGGTTTAATGGTTTATTGGTTTGGGTCCATTGGGGGAAGGGACCGGTTTAATGGTTTAATGGTTTATTGGTTTGGGTCCATTGGGGGAAAGGATTGGTTTAATGGTTTATTGGTTTGGGTCCATTGGGGGAAGGGATTGGTTTAATGGTTTAACGGTTTATTGGTTTGGGTCCATTGGGGGAAAGGATTGGTTTAATGGTTTATTGGTTTGGGTCCATTGGGGGAAAGGATTGGTTTAATGGTTTAGGTGTGCAAAAACCCAGGGGACCCCATATAGGGGGGTACCCATATATATATATATATATATATATAATTGTGTATGCATGTTTATATCTGTGCGTGTTTCTTGTTTTTGAAATGGGGGTCGGGTTTGCCAAGCCATTCCGGCAGTATTCTGGAACTCCATGAACGCGAGCACGAGCCCAAACTCCTCCTTCCGGTGCTGGGAGTGCTGGGAGCGTTTTGTCGCAAAGGTGTTGGCATCGTCTGTGTCGCTTGTCGGGAGGTGCCGGTTTGAACTTGAGGTGGTCATGCGTAACGGCATTGGGCTACTATAACAATGGCTTTTTTCATCGTGATCAGTTTATCTGTCTATTCTCTCAAGTTTTGCTACGCATAGCGATTTAGCGGTAGCATTGAAGTCGTACCATGTCCGACGATCCCAAGTCTGGTCTAACGATTTGTGATTGTTCCATAAATGCAGTAGAACTCTGAACAAGTGTGGGTGTTGGTTTAGGGTTGCACCTAGTTCATTCAGTTGCATGCGATTATTCGATTGAGTTACTTAGGTGCTTGTTGTTCAGTGGCTTAGATCTGAAACAACTGGTCTAATTATACCCCAACCTAGGGCAACTGTGGCAGCCGAAAGGTTTTTCCCTTCGGCAGTGACTCAAGGCTTGCCCGGATTAGGCAGATTACTTCCCCGTAATTCTGTGAAAACCAGGGTTGCGGGGTAAGGGTTTAGAGGGTTTTGGCGTGTGTTCAGAGCGACTACTGGTTCCACTCCACATGAAAGGACGGCAGCAGCCCCCCGCGCAGATGCGATCCTGAAAGAGGATGCGGGAGCCGGTTTGGGGTGGTGTAGAAACTAGACTGCCGATGTACTTCGAGACCAGACCCTCAATCCGCAAACACTGAACCCGGCGCTGCACTATGCTACTAAGCCCTCATTAAGCCATAAACCGTACTACAGTTCTAAGCCCCAAAATGTCCACGCCGTTCTGAACCCTCAGCTCAACTTCGAACCCCTGAAGCTGGAACCCGAAACCCTGAACCCGAAAGCCTCATACCCGAAGCCCTAATCTGAGGCACTGCTGGAAAGGAGCGAGTAAGATTGTTAGTTTAGGTTTTAGGGTTTAAGAAGACTTACTGGTTCTTTCTGTTGGCTCTAATGTACGCCCTAATGTAGCTAGTTCGAGAAGGAGGACGGTACCATCATGTGTACCCCCCCCCCCCAATGGCCCAAGTGGATCCAAGAGCTAGTAAGGTGGGTAGTCTGGTGGCAGAATACGTAGCTCGTACGGGGGGGAATTTTATGCTCTACACTTCTTCGAATCACTTGCTCTGTTTGCCACATCGCAGCTTGCACACTCGCAGAGCATGGGCCTTGGGCTGCGCGGAATGTTCCGGACGTGATGTGAGTTCTGTCACTGGTTGAGCAGAAGGAACAACACATAAAAATATCGAGGCTTCTCTGTTACGGCCAGTGCTATGCATGTAGGATGGGAAGGCCGCATCCGTTGTGAACCGCGAAACCCCTCAATCCTACAGCCGAACTTAGTAGTATAGTACGTAACCTTTAACCTCTTATAACCATTATAATGTCGCCTTAACGGTTAACCTTTAGTTCTTCTGGTATACTGGACAAGTAGGCCTGAACCCAGGACTCTGCCTACTCAAACTGGAAACATGATCCTCAACCCCCGGAACCCTAAATACTTTGATGTCTGAGGTCAGCATATCTCAGACCCCTAAATTCAGACCCCCTGACATGGAAACCTTACAAACCTCCGAACCCCCCCAACCTCAATGCTGGACAGAAGCCGAAAGCAATGTCAATATTAGTTGTATTTTTGGGGGTTCCGCAATCACACCTACATATACCCCCCCAAACCGCAGTCTTAACATTCAGGGCAAGTTACAAACTATCGAAACCCTCAATCCTACTCATACTCACTGACTCACACTCAGCCAGGCGCAGCAGAACCAAGTTCAGCCAAGCCGCGCACTCTACGAAGGTGTGGCTTCTGATTGGTTCACGGCCTCAAGAGGTGGAACAAGGGTTTTGGCCTTTTTATTGCCTGGTAGCTGAGTACTGAAAGGGTTGGCCTTGTTTTGGGCCAGGGTACTTGGCCCTTACATAAAATTATTGCACTTGTATCTCGGGCCGTAGCAGTATATAGAAAATCGTGCATGATCCACAGCAGAAGAGTAGAATTATTTTAGCTAGCTCGCTCCCCCTCGCCCTCTGACGTCAACGTTCATACGGCAGAGGCATGAGGCACGATGTCGTCCATTCGCACGTATGCCTTGTTGACGGCCGTTTGGAGAGGCAGATGCTTAATGCAGGATGTCGTCCCTTTGCACACACGCCTTGTTTGACAGCTGTTTGACATCAGAGCGAAGATCCAGGGTTTTCTTCGATGCAGGGTGTAGATCCCACCAGTGCTGCTGGAATTGCGACGATAGCGCAGAGTTTTTTGACTGTGGACGGGTTGTTGAATGGAAGTTTGTTGGATGAGACAGATGTTTAAATGATTATGGGTTATTCCTTATTAGGGCTGCTGATTATCACTAAACGAAAATCGACCTCGCAGCCCTTTGATCATTAAGGCCCCTACTTTAATGTTGTTGTTAGTGTGTTGTTTTTTACTGTTACTAGTGCTATTGTTATCAGTTACTACGCATTATAAGATCACCATTATCATTATTATTGTTATTCTTGCTATTGACGAATATATTCCTATTACTATTCCTATCGTTATCATGAGTGTTATCACTCCTGTTATTAGTTTCATAATTAATGTGTTCTCAAACATGCCCTCTGCTTCCGCAGTGCGCCGGGGAAAGGTGCCGTGGTGGCAGCTGGAGCGATGCAGCAGTGGGAGACTGCACTGGCCTATCTCGTCGAGGCATTGGCTGTGCAGGTTTACCCTAAACCCTGAGCCCGACAACCCTAAAACCCTAAACCCTAAAACCCTCAACCCTAACTCCACGTATACAGTCAGCTTAGGAATACCCATAGTCTCCATTGTAGTTCCCTTTTTTGGGTATATAACCAGTTTTATCTTTAGGATCTTATAATGGAGATTTCGGACAATGGAGACTATAGGTAAACCACAAACCGTGCTGGATGCTCTAAACCCAAAACCCTCTCTCAGATGTTTCAGTGTTGGCGAAACTGCGGGGGAAGTTCAACTGGCAGCAACTCTCGCTCTTGTCGCAGATAGCTTGAACATTGCCCTCGTATCATGGACTAGCGCAGGCCATAATGCAGAGTCGAACGAGAGCTTGGAGCGCTAAAGGAGACATCGCAAGCTAGAGCTTTCTGGCCCGATGCGAGGCTTCATTGCAGTATCTTGTCTCACTGGGTTGCTTACTTCTCTTGCAAGGAGCAACCCTAAACCCTAAACCCTAAATCCTAAACCCTATATGTTACCTGATTGAAGTGCCGAGCTCCCTAAACTCCAAGCAGGAAGGATGTCTTGTCGTCTGTCGCGAGATCTAGGGGATGCTACCGTTTAGAAGTACCCCTCAGACCGCGGCCCCTAACCTCCGAACCCTGCATGTCCCCTACTTTAAGGCCAAAGGGATCCTTTAAGGGATCTATAAGGGTTTAGGGTATTATAAGGGTCCATGCACCCGAACATGTCCCGTCTCACTCTTTTAGCCCCACTTTGCGCTTAGCTGATTTCGTCAAACCCTAAGGGTCCTGTACACAAGTAGTATATACTTTGGCCCCACAGTACCTATACATGTAGGGCCTACTTTACTATTAGGGTGCATGGACCCTTGAAATACCCTAAACCCTTATAGATCCCTTAAAGGAGCCCTGGAAAAAGAACCCTTAAAGGAACCCCATAGCCTATAGATGTCAGGATCGACCGCAGTCTTTAGGTACGGATTGCGGCGCCGGCTTCCTGGCGACTGCAATAGCCAAGCAAAACAACCAACCGCCAAGACACAAGTTCAAGCAATAGGTAACACTTCTAGCTCCCTTACAAAGAACCCCCAAACCCTGCAGTAGTAAAGAAAGTAAAGCTAGTGGTAATAGTAGTGGTAATCATACTCTACTATTTGCTTAAGAACCCCCCTCAAAAAAAATCTATTCCTTATAGGGATGATAAAGGGATTATCATTGTTTACTTTTTGAGGGGGTCTTAAGCAAGTAGTAGTACTAATATTGACTATGGCCTTGGGACAGACGGCGCTGCAATGGTGCTCCCTGAATCATCTCACACCCCAAAACTGCCCAGGCCTTCCGAAATGCCTTAGTTATGGATTCCCGAATGTTGAGGAAACCACTCAATTATTCCTGTATCCAACCTTTGACATCGAACCTTAGACCCTACACCCTCAATTCTGAGAACCCTTATGCCAGAACCCTATCCCGAAACATCCCGAAACACAATTAAAGCCCGAAATCCCATACGCCTTTGACAACCCATAGACCTAATACCGTGGTTTAGGGCTTAGGGTTTCTAGTTTAGGGTGTAGGGCTTCGGGTTTAGGGCTTTTGGTTAAACACAACGCATAGAGACCAGGCCCCCTTAGTCGCGCCATGGAGACTCCTCTGATCAATAAAGTCGGCAGCACTCCGGAAGCGAATGCTGCCTGGCAATGAAGAGACGAAAGCCCTGGTTTTCGATATCATTGCCCTAAGGATCCAAGTTCAAGTACTCCGTGGTATAGCACTTTTCGGCATTTTTAAAGTACCAAAACATAAAGGACGACTACTTGGACCTTTAGGGTTAGGCTTTAGCGTTGATTCTCAACCCTGCGTGGGCAGACTAGAAGTAATTAATGTCCTAAAGCGAAATCCTCAACGCCCTGTAGCCAGAAGGCCGTAAACCTCAAGCCCGAAACTACTGCATCGTTTCCAGGGCTTTCCGGAAGATCATGTAGGATTTGCGGTGCACCAGCCGTGTGTACAAGGTCCGCAGCAAATCACTCGTTGCCTTGATACTACGTTTGCCCTTCTGTGTGTATTGCAGGGCTCAGGACATAGATTTCTGATGGGGGTCTATGTTAAAAGCACACGGTACATCAGACTGGGGCTCCGGCTTACGAACAAGATCCTGGTAGCCAGCTATGATGGAACTTTGTGGCCTGCTTTGCCATACTGCTTGCCTTGCCGCGCTGTCGGAAGTGGTGTGTTGGTTCGCTGGCTGCCGGCATTTTGTCCGGAGTGAAGAAGTGTTTACTCGCAGAATGCTAGTTGGGTGCAGGCATTTGCCTCAAGTACTTAGTCCAGGCCAGTTCAAGAATCAAGTGCTTAACCCTACACCCCTGACCAGAATCCCCTGAAACCTAAGCCCTACTCCTACACCCCTAAACCCTAAACCCGAAAACCTACTCCTACACCCCTAGCCCCTAATCTCTAAACCCTACTCCTAGACCCCTAGCCCCTAAACCGTAAACCCGAAACCCTCCTCCTACACCCCTAAACCCTAAACCCGAAACCCTACTCCTACACCCCTAGCCCCTAAACCTTAAAGCCCAAACCCGAAACCCGAAACCCTACTCCTACACCCCCAGCCCCTAAACCTTAAAGCCCAAGGCATCACAAACTGGAGCTTTGCCGGGAAGGAAGCTCTCCAGGCCGGGAGCGCTGGCGGCTAGGTCTAGGGTTTAGGGTTTAGGGTTTAGGGTTTTTGTGGTTTTGTATTTGAGCGTTTCCGAAAATCAGGTGTACTTTTAACGGGATCCTTTAAGGGTTCCTACAAGTATAGGTTCTATAAAGGGTTTAGGGTTTAGAGTTTCCAAGAATTCCGGGTACCTTATTTTGAGCTGCTTCTAAAACTAAGGATCGTGCCACTTTGGGCACTTTGTTAGGGTCCCCTGTTTTCGGAAACTCCGGTTCATGTAATGATGCCAAAAGGATCGATCAATTCCATGCTAAGGTTTGTAATAGGAGTCTACAAAAAAGTCGGTTCTGGTAGGTTAAGTTAAGGTACACCCTAACGCTAAGCCCCTAAAACGAAAGCAGGCGGAACTGAGGATCCTACTATTTAGGCTACTTCATTAAGGGTTATATACCTGTTTTCGGAAACTCCGCCAAAAGGCGGAACTCGTCCCCGAGTCGGAGCCAGCCAATTTCTTGGCGGCAGGTCAGTCGGTGACCCAGAGCCCAACAGTGGTGGAGTACCTCCCGAAAAACCTACTTATTTTGGGCTCCTGATCATGACATCCCTATATAAGTACTTGAGAAGGTAGGTCACTTGCGGCTAGGGTAGACCTAAACGTAGTTTCTGCTTTGCTTAGCTTCGTCTCACATTGTAGAACCCCCAAAACGTATTATGTAGGCAGGCTTTATTGGGCCTTTACTTTTGCAATTGCCTATGCCATTTTGGGTATTCCTTACTGTAGCTATAGTATAATGGGCCCAAAACCCTATTTTTATTTTGGCCCTTATATTACAGGTTTTGAACAATATGGGCTTATTGGGTTTGGTTTAGGGTCCAGCTTTATTTCGGGTTTACGCCGCAGGGTCCACCAAAGCAACCCAAGCGTAGGATAACTGTTCATGAGGTTTAGATTACAACCCTAAACCCTGAAACTTTTCAGCCCTAGACCCTGATCCTCAACTCACACACCAGCGATCGAATCCTCAAGTAAGCACTTTAGACCCGACCCCTGGTTGCGCATCGTTTAGGGCCTCAGCGTTTAGGGGTTAAGGCCTTGGGACTTTTACGGTGGAGTCGTTTCATGAGAAAGGCTGTAAGGTTCCAAGACTTAGGAAAACTGCGACCTTTGCCCAGAACGAGGAATAGTTAAGTACATGTTTGCATAACATGTAACACCTACTTTCATACATGTTCACATACACACATTCGTACATACATGCATACAGTATAAGTACTTGAAATGGGCATGCCCTTTTTGGCGGACTTTGTTTGGCTGAGGCTCGGACGTCACCAGCCTCACCACACCTCCACTTCGACCGAAGAGGTGCCCCGTCGGGGTTTAGGGTTTAGTGGTGTAAGGTTTAGGGTTCATATAGGGGTTTAGGGGTTAGGGGTCCTGGGTTTAGGGACTTAAGATAGTTCCCTCGAGAAGGCCTGTATAGTACCTTTTAAGGGTCCATGCACCTTTTAGTCTCATGGTTGTGGCGGTTTAAAGCTTTTGTAGGGTTCTATATGGGCGCTCCTTCCAGGTGGTGTCGGAATGTGGCACGGTTTGACAGGGTTCGTCGTTCTTGTTCACAATCACTATTTCGGCTGCCAGCCTTAGTACTTACTTGAGTGTTTTCGGCCTTTTGTGTTACGTCTGTTTGCATTTGTCGTACGATTTTCTAGTACTTTTGCCATTGCTTGAGCTGATAACTTTCGCAATTGCTGCGTTAAGCGTTTGGGGCGGGTTTCAGGGCTTAGCTTTCTCTGTTTTTTCCGGATTGCCTGTTCATACTGTTGATGATATAATTCCTGCATTACTTTAAGGACCCTAAACTATGGGAATTATGGTATATTCCTTATTATGGATAATGCAGGATTGCAGGATTTATATTATCAACCGTACTATTCCTTATGCAGCCACTGTCATGGCTGTTTTACGTCCTATGCCCAACAACCCAACGACAGCAACAAACAATAGCATGTTTCCGAAATCGCAAGGCCTTAAACACAGAAAGCACACACCTCCCTGACAAGACAATGTCCCCAGAACGATTGAAACGAGACAATGTAGGGGCCGCCACAATTGGTACACGTATCCCTGTACAAGCCCCTGTATACCTATATGTACAATATACCCCCAAACCCTATTTCAGTTAGTAACGCCCCTTTAGACAGCCTTATTTATAGTAACCCTATAGCCCTATAGTCCTAGTTAGAAAAATCAACGTAGACTGTTGAACCTTCAGAGGAATCCAGTTTCAATTGCTAGGACCCTATATTAGCAGCCTGTGGAGGTGTCTGCTCGATGCAGAAATGCCTGACATAGCCTTGCCGGGCAGTGAGGCCTCTCTCTCCTGTCACCTCTTGTCTTCGCGGTTTGCGTTGATTCTTTAGAGGTTGTGTGTGTGTGTGTGTGTGTGTGTATGTGTAGGAGGGGGGTTGGCACTGCGCACTCTGCGCTGGTAGCAGTGTCAGCTGGCTTGCTGTGAACTGGCTTTGTTGCTTGTAGCCGTTGTAGTTATCAGGTCTGCCATTCAGCATCAGTCAGTGCAGTTTTGTTTTTGAGCGCTGGGCTTCTCCGTCAGTATCTACGACTATGGCCGACTACAGTGTCTGGGTCATTTCTGTTCCTTGATAGATTGTGGCTTCAGGGTTTACAAGGCTCTACAGTCTTCTGAACTTTGGGCTTAGGGGTCCCAAAACAGGGAGTGCTCGGACCCTTAGGGTTATCAGAAGTCTCATAATGTAACCTGTATATGTATGCTGTTTGAATCTAGGAAGTATGTCCCAGCACCCCGGCCGCAACGATTAAGTTTCCTCTATCTCGTAAGTTCGACCATTGAGCTGCAACAAGACTGGCTTGACTCCTGAGATTGATGAAAAGTTCTTGTATTTACAGTCAAGAACAGAATATAGTAGTCTTCTTGCTCATCATCATAGTACTCTTAGCGACATCCAGCAGGCAGTCGGGGCAAAAGGCTTCCAAGTCCAAGACCAACAGTCGCGGTATCCCTGAGATGACGTTGATAACCCTTCGCAGGATCAGGAGCGGAGGTGTGCCTGCTAAGGCGGCTTAAGTACGCAATCAACATGACATCCGTTTATGATCAAATGTACAAACCACAGTGGGAATGGCTGACGGTGGTGGCGGGTGTAGTTCTTATGGAAGCTCGACAAAGCAGACACAACCGAGCTGACTTTTGGGTTAGCGTCTTCGACCAGACCTGACAGGAGCAGTTGCCGCAGAAGGAGGTGAGTTCTGATGTGCCTGTCCCAAGTCAGGTGTTAGGGTTCGAATCCAGGGACCGGGAGTGCTACACATGGATTGTTCCGAGAAAATCATGTAGCCGTTGCCTTACCCAGACCCGAGCATATGGTAGTGGTTTTGTGTACCTTGGTTTCTTGTCTTTTCTCGGGGCTTGCGGCATAAGGTATTCATGCTACCACACTACCGTCAGTCGGAATGGTAGCTTCCCTACCGACCACCTTGCATTTCCAGTTATGCACGGAGTTCGAAGTGTTGAGGAGCTGCTGAACAAGCAGCACTTGTGCTTTGTGCTTTAGACTTTCGATGTGGGTGCACTGTGCGTTCACTAAACCCTAAACCCTAAACCCCGGAACCCTCAACCCATGTTTTTGTTCAAGAGTCTCTAAGACTCTAAGCCCTAAACCCTGGCCGAGGGCTCGAGATTCGACAAGTGGACCCGGAAAGAAGCCATTCAAATTTTTCGGTCTGTTTAAGGACCACTGATTTGGCATAGTCACCGCTCCGAAGCCTTAACCCTGGGTCTATTTATGTGGCAAAATCTTACAGCATCAAGCCTGAAACATGTAACCTTGAGCCCAGTGCATCGACACCGTACTTCAACTGCCCTGCAGCCAAGTTAGGATTCAGAAAATGAAGAACAACGCCAGTAGCAGATCCGCCGACGGGTTTCTGGAAGCCTTGCTAACGCTTTTATAGAAGCCTTCTAAAAGCCACCTGCGTTCGAAGAGGAATCAACAGCCGCCTTGGAACCCAAACAGTATCCTCAAGCAAACCCTGTTTGAGCCCTTGTAGGGGCTCCACCTACTGGAGCCATTAAGCCTTAGTGGAACCTTAAACTCTAAAAGCTTAGCCTTAAGGGTCCAGGTACTTAATAGTCCTATACTCCCGAAGACTAACCTTCAAAGCTACCAATCTAATCCCAGGTACATACTTTTTGGGCCCTTAGCGGTAGAATCTTAGAGCCCGAAACCTCAACGGTTGCAGCCTCAGTAGAACCCCAGGAGTTGGGCGTCGGAGAGACCATCTTCAACCTGTCGAATACCATGGTCGGCAGCGGTTGCGACCTTGGAGAGGTAGGCGTCAAGGTGGGTTGTGATGATTTCGATTTTTACAGATATTGCATCCATATATATATATATATATATATATAATACATGCACATGTATGTATATAGTTTTGTCTTTTAGTATTGGGTGTTTGTATGAGTAGGACGAGTATGAGTACGACTCGTCGCAGGAGTAGGACTGAACCGATGAAGGTCGAGGGCTTCAGTCGATGAGTGGGGTTCTGCGTTTAGGGTTCAGGCTTTTGGGTTTAGGGTTTCGTGTTTTGGGTGTAGGGTTTTGGGTTTAGGGTTTTGGGTTTAGGGTTAAGGCTTTTGGGTTTAGGGTTTTGGGTTTTGGGTTTAGGGTCTAGGGGTTAGGGTTTAGGGGTTTAGGGTTTATGGGCAGGGATTTTTTGGGTTTATGGTTCATCGTTTTGGGGTTTATGGTTTAGGTTTTAGGGTTTGGAGTTTCGGTTTCATTTCAGGGTTTGCATGTTCAGTGCTTAGGTTTTGACCGGGTGCTAGTCTTGTCGCCCTTGGTTCTTGCGCAGGTCTTTCCCTAAGGCTCCAAGTATACAGACAGTTTATAAATACCCATAGTCTCCATTGTAGTTTCTTTCTTTGGGTTAACCAATCTCGCAATTAGGATCTTATAAGGTAACCCCAAAAAGGAATACACTAGAGACTAGAGGTCTTATGTATTTTGGCCCTGAGCCCTAAACCCGGCATGTTCCCTAAACCCTCAACCCTAAACCCTGAACCCTAAACCCTGAACCCTAAGCCATGAAGCCTCAACCTTGAACCCTAAACCCTGAAACCCGATTCGTAAACCCTGAACCCTAACCCCTGAAGCGGCCTAAGCCTTGAACCTGAACCCTGAACCCCCCCCTGAAGCCAAAACCTTGAACCCTAAGCCCTGAACCCTGATTCGAGGATGTCCAGTAGTACCCTTATTCCTTTTTTGTAGTCCTAGGTTCCTTATAAAGTTACCCAATACCAAAAAGAGAGGCCTTTTTAGTCTTAGGTTACTGGGTATCCTAGCCCTTTGATTAAAGGAACCCTAAACCCTAAACCCCTAAGGACCCCTTAAAGGAACCCTAAAGATCCCTTTAAAGGAACCCTAAACCCTAAACCCTAAACCCTCCTAGTCCTAGCTGATTCGTAACCCCTAAACCCTGAACCCGAAGCCCTGAAGCCGAAGCATTGCTAAACCCTGAACCCCAAACTGCATGCCCTAAGGCTCCATGTACCCATATAGTAGGTACTTAGGCCTTATAATAGGGATCCCTATATGGGTACTTTCAGGCCTAAGTATATACTATATGGGTACATGGAGCCTTTGGGTAAATTGCATGGTGGCTCAGGCGTTCTCTCCGTTCCCTACGCCTTCCGCTCCTGGGCCGGACTAACAGCGCGGAAGGCTGCGGAGTTTCTAGACTCCCTCGGTTGATGATACGGTTGATGGTATAAATCCTGCATGACCTTAAGGACCCGAAACTATGGGAATTATGGTATATTCCTTAATATGGGTCATGCAGGATTTATATCATCAACAGTATGAATCCTGGGGCTCCTTTAAAGGGATCTATAAGGGGACCTTGAAGGGGCTCCTTTAAGGGATCTATAAGGGGTTTGGGGTTTGGGGTTATAAATCCTGCACTACCCATAAGTCCCATAGTCTAGGGCCACGAAGGTAGTGCAGGATTATACCATCAACCTTTACGGCTTTGCGGTTTAGGGTTTGGGGATTGGGGGCTAGGGCTAGGGTTTAGGGATTCGGGTTCAGGGATTAGGGATTTTCGCAGGGCTATACTCTCGCATGTATGAGCCCTAAGCCGTAAACACCCGAACCCGACTTCCCAATTATTGGCTCCATTGGGCCCTTACCCTAACCCACCAGAACCTAGTGTTTTTTTTAGGGTCCCTATAAATTCGACTTCACCGTTTTTAATAAGAACCTGCAAAAAAGTAGGGTTTGGTAGGTTCAGGTAGCGTTTAGCTTCGTTTCTGGCGGCCCCTTTCCCGATTCAGACCCTTAAGACACTCTTGGAAGGTCCTCCCGGAACTCCCACCGTTTCGGGTTCAGGGCAGCGGGCCTGAAACCCTCAACCCTGACCGCTACACCTCTTCAATCCAACAACCTAGAAGACCCTTTCGTTGATTGGGAAAGAGAGATTTCGGGCGGCGAGCCACCTGCGTTTCCAGAAGACATGGCAACATGAGGTCTCTGTGTCACGCTTCGTAGCCCCGAGAGCTTGAGGGGTCGGGGTGGGTGTTCCCCACTAGGGTTGAGTTTTGTCGTTCAGGCTTTGAAGTTAAAAGTCTCTCCAGTGTACATAGCCGAAAGGAGGAACGGGTCGACCCATGCCGAATGGCACTTAGGACTATTGGACACGGCCACAGCTCTCGTGAGACGACATGAACGAAGAGTGCACGAAGAAATTCCGTGGATCATTGGATGTTTTCTGCGGTTCGGTGTCAGACACTGCAACAGGTCCTGTGGACGTGAAACCCACACCAAGTTAATTGCTGAGTGCGTCCGACTGGCGGCTTCAAGACCATGAACCTCCAAGCAGATGCATGTGCTTCTCCTAAGCGGCCTTCTGGAAGATGCTGTGAGGTTTAGGTTCAGCATAACACAGTCTACCGGCCAGGGTTGTTTGGGGTTTAGGATTAAAGACAGTATCTCCATGCGACGTTCTCCCCTATGCTAATCTGTGCTCGTCATCATTTCCTCCTTATGAACATAATTATTCAGAATCGCACAGATACGGTCATTAGATGGAGTGTTTGTCTGCATCCCTTAAGGCCGTGTCTCAACTTTGAGGTTATTAAGGCTGCCATGGCCTCAAAGTCTTGGATGGTTCGGTTGTCTGGGTTGCGGGGTTTAGGGTTCAAGCATTCCGACCTGTGCGGTGAATCCTGATTGTAAGGCCTGCGTTCGAAAAGCTCCACATCCGGAACCGCAGCTTAGGGGTTTTAGGATTCCTAAACGGTTCAGGGTTCAGGGGTGTAGGGTTTCGGCTTTTTGGAAACCTGCAAACCCTAAACCCTAAACCCTAAACCCTAATTGAATTAGGCCTGACCCGCTACGTGGCCGTGGCTTTGCTGGCGCTCGTGGTTGCAATGCCAGGGCCCGAGGGCTCCGCCTTCAAGGGTTTAGGGGTTTTAGGGTTTAGGGTTTGGGGTTTGGGGTTTAGGGTTTAGGGTTTAGGGTTTAGGGTTTGGGGTTTGGGGTTTAGGGTTTAGGGTTTAGGGTTTAGGGTTTGGGGTTTTCGGGGTTTTAGGGTGTAGTGTGTAGGGTTCGGGCCGTTTAGGGTATAGGGTTTAGGGGTTCAGGGTTTAGGGTTCAGGGTTTCGGGCCGTGTGGGGGTTTAGAGGTTTGGGGTTCTAGGGTTTCGGGTGTAGGGTTCAAGGAGTCGACGGGGTGTAGACAATGTACGGATTATAAGGTTTCGGAGTTTCGCAGCCTGGATTCCAATGTTTAGCTCAAAGCCAGACCGAGAACCCCAAGCCCTAAAATTCTAGAGCATTTGACCCCAAACAGCAAACCATACCAATCCCAAAGTGAGGCATGTTGTTGCATGTTGTTTGCTGGCATTGCACCTTGAACAATAAATACTCAGTCGAGGGTGTTTGGTCGAGGATGAGAGAAGCCAGCAATCTTCCGACTTACGTTTCGAGGTTTAGGGTTCGGGCACTTGAAAGAGCTCATTGCCATTGAGTCTAGCTAGACCGTCTAGCTAGACCGTCTAGGCCCCCTATACAGTTGCAACATAGACAAGGGCCATTTTCCCACTTCTTTGTGGGGTCACCCAAAAGACTAAACCCTGAAATCCAAGGTGTAAGCTTCAGGGATCGGTATCATCGTCGCCTCTCAAGCGTTACATGCGGCTTGTGAAGGACGGCCTTCACCGCAATGCTCATCGGCCAGGCTCCTTCAGTAAGGTTTACCGGTGTCCATCACGGCTTTGTTTTGACTCAGCTTTAGGGTGTATAGGTGTTTATTGTTGCCAGACTTGTTTAGGGGTTCATGTTTGACATTGTTTCGAGTTTTGGAGGAATGGGCTTACCTTGAACTTTGCAGTAAGGCTCAGGCGGACTGCGCAGACAGTTCCCCCAGTCATTGTCAAGTGGCCGCCAATTTGTTCCAGGGCGACTCTTCTTCCGGAAATCGCTGTCTTTAGCCAAAGAGGCTTTCTAATAAACTACTAAACCCCAAACTGCCTAAACTCCTAACTGCCTGATAGACCCCAAGTCCACAAAGCACGCCCTCACAGGTTCTGTAGAGGCCCACAGCAGGCCCAGCAGGGTTCTGGAGTACCACACTTCAAGGTAGCTGATCGTTCAAGGAGCCTTTGTGAGATTCAAGGCTTCTTAGACCAGGACCCAGAGTAGGCCCTTATTCCCTTTTTTATGGTTTAGGTTCCCTTATAACCCCCTTTACCCCAAAAAGGGCACCCTTTTTATTCCTAGGTTACTCTTTGGTCTAGTAGAGAAACCATTGTAAGGACATGAAAAAATTGACTTTACTCTTCTAGGGTGACTTCAAAACCCTGGTCCTAGCCGGAGCTCGAACAGGCAATGCTTCGGGTTGCAGGCTGTGGTAGACTGTGCACTTGGCGGATCATGGGACTTAGTAAGTCAGGTTCTAAGTTAGAAGTATCTTACTAAGTCCCATGGTCCTTTAAGTAAGCTCACAGCGGCAGGTAGCAGAAGCAAAGTTCAGTGCCCCTCAGACGTTGAGAGGGCCTGCCCCTCACACACTTCATGGGCCACCATCCCACATTGATCTTCCTGAGAGAGCTTATAGCCTTACTTACTAAAGCCAAAACATCAAATCTAAACCCAAACCCAACTCAACCACAAACTAGGCGACCAACCCAAACCCTAAACCTAAACCAGGGTTCCCACAAACCTCTCGTTTGCGCAAGGCGCTGGAATTAGCAGCTAGCCGGCCAGGCATCGCCAAGGGAAGGGGGGCTCTGCCTAAACCCCAACCCAGAGGATACAGTTTTTGGTAATCTTCAAAATATCTTTATTCTGCTCATCTTTATTCTGCTGTTCGTTTTATGGTTCAAAGTATTGCTTTTCAGAGGGCTGTAGTACCTTGATGTAGTTACCTTGTTCTCTTCAGCACGGGTCCTAACTTAGCCAAGCACGCGCTCATTATATTTAAATTTCAGGGTCTAGGTACGATAGAGGTCGCTTCCCTTTCATTCCAAGTTCTGAAACAAGGCCGTCAGTACGTATGCCAACGCTGTATTATAGTATCCTTCAGGGAGGGGGCTCCAAGGGGGGTATATAGCCTAGTGATCCCTAACTCTCCCTAGTACTCCCTAAGGTTCCCCTAAGGATTCCTTGTACCCTCCCCTTGAACCACCCCCCTTAAGGATCCTATAACTGTAGCAACCCTTAGGCTCCTGGACCCTCCTAGTGAGATCCCAAACCTTAGCCCCGAAAGCCCGAAGCCTCCCGCAGAAAGTCCGTGACCCCCTTCGGAGCCTTAGGGAAATCCTCCAAAGAAGCCCTAAACCCAAAACCCTAATCCGTAAACCCTTTAAGGAACCTTAAACCCTTTGAAGGAACCCTCCGGGGGAAACCCCCAAAGGAGGAACAGACGAACAGACTTCACTTCACGTTAGTCCAGGAGCCCGTGTAGTAAACCCTAAACCTGCCCTAAACATAAGACATGGGCTTCATAGTAGTTCCTTTTTTTGGATTACCTTATAGGTTTCTAAATATGAACCACGAAAAAGGAACTACTATGGAGCCTATAGGTAAGTTAAACATCGCATGAACGTCACATGTAACTCTGAGCCCTTTGTCGTAAATTATACACACTCACGCCGCTTTCCTACTTCATTACACTGTGAACCCGAAGCAAATCCTAACAGCCTTAACCGCCTACCCCAAACACAAGCCGGCGGAGAAGCTTACGCTTACAGTACACACACAGACCTATCTGCAAAATCAAAGATCAAGAACCACCATCAAAAAAGAACGGGAACAGCTCATGAGGTGCGGCAAGCACACCTCCTTCGCGACGAGACTTCGGTTACCTTGCCGAGGTTCCGTGACATCAGGAAGAGCCCATCTGCTTGGTAATAAGCCAGGTGTCTGTTCGGCGTGACCGGGCTTATTATAGAGGTGAGGTAGTGGCATGTATACATTTTGATAGAAAGTAAGTTGTAGGTTACCTTGTATGCCATTGTATGTATTGGAAGAGTATATGCACGATATGAGGTTCTAGAGGCACCCGGAAGCTCCGAAATTCCTCAACCAAGACGCCCATGTCCCGGAGCCCTTCTAGACCTTCCAGAATGTTCGGAACTGGGCACCCGTAAATTCATGGACTTAGAACCCGGACCCGGAATCCTAAGCCTGACCCCTTAATGGGTTAAATCAGGGTATATACTGCAGTTAAGCCCCAATTAAACCCCAGACGCCCTGAACCCTAAAGCTAAGAGATACCAGAATCTCTGGAATCCACCAATCAATGAGAGCCGACAAAACCTCCAATCAATGGTTCTATACAACCCAAGAACAACCCTACAAAATCCAAAGCAACCCTAAACCCTATACAACCCCATAAAGGGAACTCCAGAGAGTTGGAATATGGTTTCAGGGTATCCTATAATTTACCATAAAGGGTTTAGGATAATCATATTCCAACTTTCTGGCTTTTACTGTAAAACCACAGTGTGGGAGGTCGCCTTCGGCCAGCAGCTTGGCAGCAGAACCACGCCCGTGTTCTTATGTTGTTGATCAAGGCGTTCTACCACGGTTTAGGGTTTAGGGTTAGGGTTTCTGTATTGCGACATGTTTTAGCCAGCTGTTTTAAAGATGGGCTGCTTAGGCTGAGTTTTTTCAGGAATTCTGTCGTGTTTTGAAGGCTTTGATTTGGGGCTGGGGTCTTCAGAGCTTCAGAGACTCCAGTACAACCCATTTTGGCTTGAGGTACATAACAGCATAAGCCGATCTTGGGCTCTTTGGGTTTGGGGCTTTGGGTTTAGGGTTTACAGGTTTCAGTCAGGGTCAAGCCAACGGATAGTTTGGGGCCTTAATAATAATTAGTATAGGGTCTTGGGGGGCCCATGATTCTACAGTTATAATAATGTAACCCCGCAATGGTATAGGTAATTATTGAGGCCGCTGGAGTAGGGGCTCCCTGTATCTGTGGTGCTAAGGTGGGGCAACCGTCCGGGCCTCGGTCATCTGATACAGCGCTGGAGACTTGCGACTGGATACGGAGCCGGGAATAGCTGGGAGCACAGAGAATCGAGAGGCTAAGCATTTCGGCTGAGGTGTAAGTGGAAATATGACCCATATTAGAGGACTTATAACTTATATCCCAACTTATAACTTACAACTACCTATGAAGGCTATGAACCTATAGTTTCAGACCCTCACCTTGAAGCCCCGAGTACTTTGGCGTTTCGGGCTTTCATGCAGCTCGGGCTTCACACTCTACCTATAGTCTCCATTCTGGCCATTTTTTGGGTTTACCCTATTTTAGTTAGTTAGGATCCCAAAAGGTAGCCCAAAAAAGAAGCCACAATGGAGACTATAGGTAGAGTACAGGGCTGCTCGTTCTGATCGTTCGGAGGGCACGGCAACAGAATGACAAACCCTGAGGTTTAGGGTTTAGGGGTGTTTAGGGTTTGGGGTTTAGGGGTCTTTAGGGTTTAGGGTTTAGGGGAAGCTTGGGCAGGTATCATTGCCATCACCACGGCAATGGAACTTTGGCTGGCTGTGGTGACGTTTCTGGTCATGATCCGTGCCTGCAGTCCAAAGCCAAAGCCGTACCTGAAATAGCGAAGCCAAGCAATAATGTTCTTTCTTTAGGGTTTGAGGCTTAGGGGTCGTGACTAGCTATCGTAGTAAAGTAGGCCCTCAAACCCTGATCGACATATTAAGTTCCCCAGAAGTGGACCTACCTAAACCTGAACCTTTGAGGCCTGGGGTGCAGAGAAAGGTCCCCGAATCCTTGCATGGGAGCCCTAGAAACGCTGGGCCCTTCAGCGAGCCCTTCACCTGCCCCGCCTTCGAGGTTCACAGCCGCAAGCTCGACCTCGACCCCCCCTCCTAACTACCATCCATTACCCCAAGGGTCCAAAGGACCCAAAATAATTAGGTGCTCGGTTTTGGGATAGTAGTTATGTAAGTTAGTATTTTGGAGAGTATATGATTATTAGATACTTGGACCCTTGGGGTTATGCCCCAAATACCCCCTCTCAGGGGCCAGAAGGGCACCACGAACCAAGGGTCCTGGAAAGAGTGTTGCAAGGGTTCAGGGGTTGACGGTTCAGGGCCTTCAGGGATCAGGGATGAAAGGGTTTTGCGATGTCCCTAAACCCCAAGCAACTTCGAAACCCCAAACTAAAAGACATCATCGCCCGAAAGACTCAAAGCCTCAAACACTCGAAGGTGCTAGGCCTTCAGACCCCGAGGGCTAGGCTTCTTGGTGTTTAGGGATTCTCCGGCCCGGGCCTACTGTTGAAGGCTCATGGGACTCAGTAAGTAAGGTTATAAGTAGGCTCAGAACCCCAATTATAACCTACTTACTAAGTCCCATGATCCTCTAAGTACTGTGGAAGGCCACGGCTTCCTTGCACTTTAAAGAACCCGAGAAGCGTTTAAGGTGCATAGACTATATAGGGGTTCATAGTATGCTGGTATAGGGCCCTTACTTCTAAGGGCCATTTGGTCCCTAAGGTATTCACTTGGTTCATCAGGTTTGGAGTTTAGTGCTGACCTCCTGAGGAGTGGCATCAATGCCCAGGGGCTGCTGGGAATGGACGAGCCTCATGCATCTTGGCACCGAAATCCTAAACCCTAAACCCTGTAAATCCTAGACCCCCAGCCCTAAACCCTATAAATCCTAAACCCCTAGCCCTGAACCCTATAAATCCTAAACCCCCAAGCCCTAAACCCTATAAATCCTAAACTCCCAAGCCCCTAAACCCTATAAATCCTAAACTCCGAAGCCCTAAACCCTATAAATCCTAACCCCCCAAGCCCTAAACCCTAAATCTATTTAGGGGTACGGTTCCGGTCCCAGCTTTATCAGTCGAAGGCTCTCGAGGTCTGCAGCCCTCTTCCACGCTGCCCTGCTTGTGTTTGTCATATCATAGCACAATGGGGCAAATTGTGCGAAATATCTATTACTTTTAATTAATTTACGTCATCTTCGCGTTTTCGACCCTCAATGTCCAAAGCAGGCATTATGTGTAATTCGTTTCCTTTGCACATTCGGAGTCTCAGAGATCGTGGTACAGGTGCGGATGAAGACCCCCAGGGACGGCATATGTATGGTTTGTTTACTTACGGCAATGAGACATGCTCGTCGATAAGGTCTTAACTACCGCTTCCACGAGCGAGCTGTTCTTGATGCATTCCCCGCCTTGCTCATGTTCATGCGGAGTCGAAGTCCATGCATTGTCGATGCAGTTAACTAACGTCAACTACTTGGAGGATCATGGGACTTAGCAAGTACGGTTATAAGTACCTTACTTGGGGTTATATGTATAGTTACCCTAATTATTACCCCAGTTACTAAGTCCCATGATCCGTTAAGTACCCCATCATATCCCACATCCTAGACCCTGGACCTCAAATACCGCGGTCGGGCTCTAGTCTCAGGTTTCACAGGGTCTTCTTGGAGCAAAAGCAACCGGCCAAACTTTCCAACTTCGGGTACCACGAACCCGAAGGTTAGTACAGTAAAAGAGTTCTTCAATCTCCTTGACCTAAGCCCTAAACCCTATGAGGTCCTACACCCTTGGCCCAACTCTGAACCCCTAACCTTCAACCCTAAACCTTAAACCCCAATCCCGAAACCCTAAAAAACCCAAACCCGAACCCTTACAAGAAAGGCCGTGGCTTTCTGCACCATGATCACAGCTGTCATGGTCTTCATCCCTTTGCGCGTCTACGCCTACGTCTCCTTGGCGCTTCTTGGTTTCGACGTGTAGTACCATTTTAAAGGGGTTCCTTCAAAGGCATCCTTAAAGAAAGTGATCCTTAAGGGGTTCCTTTGAAGGGATCTTTAAAGGGTTCTACAAGGGATCTATGGGGATTTGGGGCTTACTTGGTTCCGAAGTGCAGCACGCTTTTTTAGGGTTCCTTATAAGGGCTCCTTTAAAGGGATCCATAAAGGGTTCCGATTCTAAGGGATCTACATATAGGGGTTTAGGGTCTAGTAGGTTCCTGAGTAGTGCCCCTTTGCCATTGTTTTACTTTGGGGCCCCAACCCTACCAAATTGTAGTTTATGATCTCATTAGTACAGGGCGTAGCCCCTAGAATCGTAGGTTTCGGGATCCCTGAGCTTTACATAGCTCAAAGAGACAAAGTTTCATTTCGGAGGGTATGTCTCGGACTTTCTGGGAGCTTTGGTAGCTTTTGAACGGATTGCAGCCTTCGCAGCACCAGGCCCGAGCCTCCCTCCCAAACTCGAGAAGTGACGCCATGGCCGCGTTTTTCGTGGCGAGCGATCTCGAAACCACCGATGAGGATTCCGTCACGAACGACTTGCAAACTCCTATCGAAGTGAAGCTTCGGAGTGGGGAGTGGCAGGTGGTGTATCCCCACAGGTCCTGCGATGTCGAAGTGTCGGATGAAGTGGTCACTTCGGTCGAGATTCGCTTGCGCGAAAACCCAGCTTTGAAGGGCAGTTGCCAGGTTGCACAGGGCTCCTCAGTATCTTGGGTAGGCAATGGGAGAACTTTGACTTAAGACTTGTTGGCTTTTCTAGTTGGTCTATCTAAGATGAACTGTTTTGTGCCTGGTTTCGGAAGAAGAGAGGAACTTGAACTTTAAGCTTTTGGAGTTGGTCTATTTTGGATACTTTGAGCGGCCCTAAACCCTAAACCCCAAACCCCAAACCCTAAACCCTAAACTAAACCCTATAAACCCGAAGCTAAACCCTAAACCCTAAATTAAGGCATTACGGGCCTCCGCGGACTTCGAGTCTTTCAGCCGAGAGGCAAAAGGACGCGACCGAGCCGAGGCCCGGGAGTTGGCCCGCGAAGGACTGCGGTTCCTTCCCAGACCCCGGGGAGGATCTAGAAACCCTAAACCCTAAACCCTAAACCCTAAACCCTAAACCCTAAACCCTAAACCCTAAACCCCTAAACCCTAAACCCTAAACCCTTATAGATCCCTTTAAAGGAACCCTCAAAGCATCCTGCGGCGTCGGGAGTCGGGACTTGGCGAATACTCCTGGGGTATAACGGTTTGCCTACACCCAAGTAGTTAATACCATTTGTGTAGAATGCTAGTGTACGGTAGTAAGAGTCTTGAGCAACCAAAAAAAGGTATGCCACCTTCGGATCTGTAATTCAGCTGAAAGGCCCGACCATCATAATAGGGAACCTTAAAACCCCAAGGGTCCAAGTACCCAATAATCATATACTCTCCGAAATCCTAGCCTACATAACTACTATCCTAACACCGAGTACCTGATTATTAGGTCCTTTGGACCTTTGCGGTGAAGATCCCTATAAAGGAACCCTTAAAGCAACCCTATTCCTTTTTTTTTCAGGGATATTGGAGTCTTTGGGTATATGACTCTGGATCTAGAAAGTAGATCTCCTAATTTGGGGCCCTATACTACTAAGGGTACTTTATAGGAATCCCCATTAAGGGATCTACTTTTTGGGATCCTCCCGGGGGTCTGGGTAAATTCTCCATTGTGTAAGGGATTAGGGTTAGGGGTTTGGGGTTCAGGATTTAGGTTATATAGGGTTTACTAGGGTTTAGGGAGTTTCAATTAAGGGATTAGGGATTAGGGTTTAGAGTTTGGGGGTTTAGGATTTAGGCCCGTGAAGGAAAGCGACGGGAGGAAGCCCAGAGGCAGACGGATGAGATGATCGTCGCCAAGAAGCGGGACGCACATGGATTCGGAATCATGATGCGTCTCGGGATATTTTTGGGGCTTCCGTTAGCCCTCCTGATCCTTGTGGCTGCCATAGCACCCGGAAGTGCCCTTGCAGCCGCACTGTTGGCGAGCGCCACGGTGCCGTTGTGCTGCTGGCTCAGCTTCGTCATTCCTGCTTTCAGTCTGCGGACAGAGGACAATGACTTTTTTTCGGGAAAATACGCGCTCTGCGTCGCTGTTCTTCCTCGCCTTGTTGGGGTCCTTGGGTTGGCTGCGCTGGCAATGATGACGGCCCTACATGCACTGCATGGGTTTTGGTGGACCGCAGCCATCGTGTGGCCGGTGCCTTTGTGTTGGGGCGGCCTGTGTCTGTTGCTTGCTGCAGACAGGGGGGATGGGGACTTGACCTACTGGTATGAGCAGAGACGAAAACAGTAAGAATTTCGCACAGAAGCCCTTCAAGGCAAAATCAGCAACCGCAGCATCCGCTTCGAGGGGAGCGTCATCCGTGAGCCAGGCCGGCCCTGCGTGGCCAGCTGGCCCGGGAAGTACGAGGGTGCATGGGAGTCCTTAGTGGCTCAGGGGCGAAACGGCCAAGTCAGTGCAGCGGTCGTCTTCCTCCCTCAAGGCACGGACGACTACGGCAAGTGCGACAGCATCCCAGAAGATGAAAACTTACCCGGCACCTGCTGGTGCACGCCCCTCTACGGTGAGCAGAAGCCCTGGGGTTGTAGGTGGTTTACTAAGTGGAAGGAGAACATCGAAACGGCGGTGCAATGCGGAGCAGAGCTGGAGGTGCACTACTTCCCGAGCCATGTGGGCAAGGGCAAGGTGGAGAGCTTCGACACGGCAGGCGACGACAACCTCCAGAGGGAGAAGGTGAACAAGAAGCAAAAAGACTTCGAGAAGTCTCCCGAGTTCAAGCGGGCGCTGGACGCAGGTCTCGGCAACCTCTCCAAGGAGCCGCGTGGCGACGGATCCTCCCAGTACAGCCGTGAAGCCCGGCGCCTGTTCCTCGCCTCCCTCTCGGAGACAGAGCGTCAATTTCTCGCAGCCTCTGAGGGCCTCGGCAACTCCCAGAAAGCCGAGGTCGCCTGGTTGGAAAAGAAGGGCTACACATATTGGGAGGTGGACGTCTCCACGTGGCTCCCCAAAAAATAAAGGTCAAAAAAATCCCGCTATCTCACGAACGAGATCCCCTACTTTATGGCCGGGAAGACGATGTTTCACCTGTCTCAATCTCGATAGCTCTCCTTACGAAAGCAGACTAGTACGGTGGATGATATGAATCCTCCATTACCTTAAGGACCCTAAATTGGCAATTATGGTGTATTCCTCATTATGGGTAATGCAGGATTTGTATCATCAACCGTAGGCAAAATGGTATCCTGATTATGAAGGGGTTACTCAACCCTGCTGGCTTCGCAACAGACCGTTGTCCTAGATTGGATCAGTGGGTTCCCCCACGTTCCCCTACTACGTGCAGGGATTCCTTCGTTCCATCGGCAAAATCGGAGTGTTTAGGTTCCGAAGACGTAAACTTCAAACCCTCGAATCCCTTAACTCTGTTGAATTCTGGATCCAGACCATAAACAACTGATCGATCTTTAGATGACCTTCATCAGACAATACCGGTAAAGCTTTACGCCGGAGCTTCGGGTTCTGGGCGTTCTTAGCCCCAGATGCTAGACCCCCGCGATCCCGAAAGCCTCGACCTCGACCTCGGAAGAGTTCGAAAGTCCTTCCTGAGGTTTCACCTCTGCCGAATCAGCGATTGCTCCCCTCCTCCTCCCCCTCCTCCTCCTCCTCCTCCTCTTCCTCCTCCTCCTCCTACTCCTCGACTACCACAAAACAATCGCTACCGCTGCGGCTGCTGCTGGTGCCGGTGCTGCTGCGAGTATTGCTTCTGCCACGACGATCACTTCTTTCACTACTTTCGCTGCTACCACTAGCAGATTAGCTCTCCCACCGCCACTACTACGACCATGGATGCAGACCAGACAGGTGGCTTCGGCCAACCGAACGGCTGCAAGGTCTTAGGTGTGATTTGGAAATTTCAGGCTCCCGAGACAAGGAGCTTACACCTACGGCTCGGGGTGTACTTCGTAGGTCGATCTCAGAGTTTCGGATCCAGTTTACCCAGAGGCCCCATAGTAGTTCCTTTTTGGGATCACCCGGTAGGATTCTATATATGAACCCCCAAAAGGAACTACTTTGGGGCCTTTAGGTAAAGGTTTGGGCTGTGTAATCTGCGATCTGTCCTAGGTCCCTGGCAGCACTCTGCGTTGCCAGCGTCGCTTACTTGATCGACTTGTGGCTTGGATGAGCGAAGGTGGCTTAGGGTCTTAGGGTCTAAAGGGTTTAGGGTTTAAGGGTTTAGGGTTTAGGGGTTAGGGTTTAGCGATGTTAGGGTTTAGGGTTCAAGGGATTCAGGGTTTTGAGGTCTAGGGCTTTCAGGGCTTTCAGGGTTCAGGGTTTACAGGGTCCCCCTGAAATTACACGGTTTCTGAGAATGAGGAGCCTTTGGAACATGTAAAAGGTAATTAGCCAAGGTCCTTTAGCCTCTGGTTTGGGACTATAGGGCTTGAGGTTGGGGGCTTAAGGTCTTTAGGTGATGGTTTGAATCAATTTGTGATTTCCGGTATTTCCGCTGCTCCGAGTATGGTTAGAAGGTTTTCAAAAATTGTTTCTTAGCTGCGGCTGGCACTCCAAAATCGGGAACCTAAAATCCCTTAACCGAGTACTCGAAACACGACCAGGGCGTTACGACTGGGCGGGCCCCTGGTACATTTTTTATTTTCTCGGTTTTGGTGGGGGGTTGTTGATTTCCTCACTTGCGATCTGCTTTTGTGCTGGTGTGGCTCCTTTATCGTCGTTGTGTTTCGTGCGTGACGTCGATGCCGACCAGATTGGCGATGAGCCAGGGGCTCGGCTTGTGGTTGTGGCTCCCCCTCCCTCCTAGCTTCCGTCGATCGTGCCGAGGTCGAGCCCGACGAATGCCACAGCCGGGCCCTCGTCGAAGCCAGTCGACTTAACCCTAAACCCTGAACCCTCCTGCCAGGCTTCACTCGAAGATCTTCGTGCCGGCATCGCGCTCAGTCCTCAGATTACTTTTTGGGATTTGGGGTTTTAAGGTTTTCTCGGTAATCAATCAATCAATTCAGGGGTTTTGGAGGGTTCAGGCATGGTTTAGGATATGAGTTTTCCAATCATGTCGATGATCCTCTTCAGCATGTTGTGATATAACCTACACAGACACATATCTCGTTATACGCACACATCTGCACACACATCATGATGCATGTATGTATATATATTACATGTTTTTAATATTATATAATATTATATAATAACCCCTGACCCTAAGTAACCCGGGCCCTGCACCCTACTGTCCCCTTGAACCTCCGAACTACCGTAGACGCTACTGTAACCCCATCCCACTTATCCTTATGCCTCTAGACACTAAACCCAAAACCCTGGATTGCCCCTTTATCCTTATCGCTAGCTAGACCCTAACTAAGCCCAAAATGCCCCGCGTGCCAGTGCCTCGACAGCCACCTTCCAGATCGGCTCCAGCCTCAATCAGTTTAAGTGCGGTTTAGTTACTGTTGGGGGTTTAGGGTTGGGGGTGTTATAAACGGTTGGGGTTGTTCAGGGCACGGTTTAGGTTGCAATATGCCTACATATAAAGATATTTACTGGTTGGCTTAGGGTTTAGTTAGCTAGGGTTGAGGGTTTAGCGTTGAAGGTTTATGGTTGGAGGGTCTCGGTACACCCCTCTATGCAAAGCCCTTATGCTTCTCCCATTGTTTTTGGGGTATTAATGGATTTGCTATGTGCTGGTGTGTATGTATTATACATATATATATATGTTTATACAATCGAGTCAAGTAATCAGGCTAAGCACGGGACCCCCATTCAACCCTATCATAAATGCACCCTCGGACCCCGTATAACAACTCCTTCAGCCTTGATCTGGTGGTATTTCCGTCCGAAGCCACAAATCCTAACCCTACAATAAGTCCCCCTGCTGAGAATCTGGAGGTATAAAGTAAAGTTCATGATTGGGGTCGTAAAAAGGGGTTTAGGCGTGGTTTCGGGTTACAGGTTTGAGATTTTGACGCTTACGCTGTAAAATAGAGTTCCTTCATTTGGGGTCATAGACAAGGGTTTAGGTGTGGTTTCGGGTTCCCGGCTACAGGGTATAACTTCTGGTTTATATTATGTCTTGAGCTAGGGCTTGAGGGGTAAGATTCAGGGTGGGGTTCAGAAAGCAGGATGTCAGGCACGGACGCAGACAGAGGCGCGAAAGACTAATCGAACCTAGTAGCTGATTCCCTCCGAAAAGTTTCCGGGGTGGCCGCAGTGGCCTGACTTCGGTCAGGCCCTGTGGCTCCCTGGCTTGCAGTCTTCTTCAGCAGCTTGGCTGGGGTGGCCGCGGCGGCCTGACTTCGGTCAGGCCCTGTGGCTCCCTGGTTTGCAGTCACTTCTTCAGCTTGGTCCGGGTGGCCGCGGCGGCCTGACTTCGGTCAGGCCCCGTGGCTCTCGGCCTCGCTTTCAGCTTGGTCCGGGTGGCCGCGGCGGCCTGACTTCGGTCAGGCCCCGTGGCGCTCGGCCTGGCTTTCAGCTTGGCTCGGGTGGCCGCGGCGGCTTGACTTCGGTCAGGCCCCGTGGCTCTCGGCCTCGCTTTCGGCTTGGTCCGGGTGGCCGCGGCGGCCTGACTTCGGTCAGGCCCCGTGGCTCTCGGCCTCGCTTTCAGCTTGGTCCGGGTGGCCGCGGCGGCCTGACTTCGGTCAGGCCCCGTGGCTCTCGGCCTCGCTTTCAGCTTGGTCCGGGTGGCCGCGGCGGCCTGACTTCGGTCAGGCCCCGTGGCTCTCGGCCTCGCTTTCAGCTTGGTCCGGGTGGCCGCGGCGGCCTGACTTCGGTCAGGCCTCGTGGCTCTCGGCCAGTTGATTGATCGGCCTGACCCCCAGGCACAGGCATTGGGGCTTCAGAAATTTCAGTAATACCATCACCACCCCAGTATTTTGACGTTCGCAATACAGAGTTCTTTGTGGGACGGGATGTAGCCTTTGCGGCTTGGGGTCTGGATTTTGAGACTAAAGGCTGCATGGTTTTCAAGCCCTCCTGCTCAGACCCTAAACTCTGAGACCCTGGACTCGAGATCCCACTGCATTAAATTATGAAATCCTGAGTGAGTTCTAAACCATATAATATAAAGTCTACAAGCCTGGATCAAACTTCTAAACACTCTCTAGACTTAGGCGTTGAGGATACTCAAACCCTGGACCCTCAAGCAGGAACTGTCAAACTCGACCCTGGAACCCAAACCATAAACTCTGCAATCGTGGACCCCAAACCAAAATGACTCTCAAAGACTGTACCATCCAACATGAAATCACCAGCCCTGGGCCCTAAATCGCGATGTCTCTGAGACCATTTAGTTACTGTGGGCTGGAGTCATTTCTTTGTATCCGAGGTCGTGGTCCTGCATCAGCTTCTGGTTGCCGCCGATGCTGAAGAGGACTGCATGGTCGTTGCTATTGTGTTTCGGGAGTTGGCCTGGCCTCGTTTAGACTTAGACAAGTGATGTTTCATCTCTCTTTCCGGGTGTTTGTTCGGTCGGGGTTGAATTACCAACGAGTGTTGGCTCGGCCGCACATTTTGCTAAAGTGGCATGTCGAAATCCTGAACTTACACCCGCAACCCTAAACTATGCCATGTTGCATTTGAACAGCTGTGCAACCCCGCGGACATGATTGCTCGGATCGGCTTTCACACATAGTACCAGGCATGATTGAAGTCCCGCACTAGGTACAGTAGAAAACCTTCAATTTCAATTACCTGATCCAATGAAGTCGGTTCCTAAATCCCAGCATCTTCAGAAGCATGGGGTAAAGATCCTGGTCTGAACCTAGATTGACCTTTGGTTGGCTGGCTTCAGTCACACCTCCGCTGTAGCTTCACATTAAGCCTAACGCTGGTGGGCCTTCACACCCAACTGAAACTGAGTATAGACCTTTAAGCCTAACGCTAGTGGGCCTTCACACCCAACTAAAACTGAGTAGCTGACCTTTCACCTTTAGTTTTAAACTCACCCACAGCTCCGCTGTAGCTTTCCATTAAGCCTAACGCTAGTGGGCCTTCACACCCAACTGAAACTGAGTAGCTGACCTTTCACCCTGAGTACTTAAACTCACTGACTCACCGTACTTTAAGTTACAGTTAAGCCAGAATCGCCCACCGCATCCTTCGCCATGGCCGACGGAGAAGGATCGGAGGAGGAGGAGGAGGAGCATCCAGTCGAGCGCAAGAGGAGCAAGGGCAACAAGAAGACGCGCAAACGAAGAAAGCTGGCGAAGGAGGAGGCGGCAGCTGCAGAGTCGACGAGTGGTGGCGCTGCAGCTGCAAAGT
The DNA here is from genome assembly GCA_905221615.1 of Symbiodinium sp. CCMP2592. Taxonomy (NCBI): domain Eukaryota; class Dinophyceae; order Suessiales; family Symbiodiniaceae; genus Symbiodinium; species Symbiodinium sp. CCMP2592. The sequence continues at coordinate 368,176 of CAJNDT010001125.1, forward strand.
CGACGAGTGGCGGCACTGCAGCTGCAAAGTCGACGAGGGGTGGCGCTGGTAAGTCGAAGCCCAAGGCTGGAAAAGTCATCGAGAGAAAGAGTCGAGATGCCCCGCAACTTGGCCCCATTCAGTCCAAGTTTTGTTCTCTGGTTTCCGGTGGCGTATGTCTGTATGTATTAATCTGGCCTGTGGTTTTGTGTTGCGATCCAGGATGCCGTCCGAGCCAGCCTCTGGCAGTCGAGATGCCCCGCAACTCGGCCCACTCAGTCCAAGTTTTGTTCTGGTTTCCGGTGGCGTAGGTCTGTAGGTATTGATCTGGCCGGTGGTTTTGTGCTACGAATCCCAGGAGGTCTTCTGAGCCATCCTCTGGCAGTCGAGATGGCCCGCAACTCGGCCCCATTCATTCCAATTTCTTTTCTTGGTTCCGGAATCCGGTGGCACAGGCCTGTAGGACTAATCTGACCACTTGCAGTTGTTTTTTGCGTTCCAGGATCGCCCGCAACCCAGAGGAGGGGCCGGAGGTGGTTGACGAACATGTCCAGGTGTTGCAGGCTGAGGTGTCTTCAGCGACGTCAGTCGAGCTGAGCCTTGGACCGGCAAACTGTGAAGACTCGAAACCTTTCCCGGCTTAAGCCCGTTCTATTATTTGTCATGGCTTCATGATACTTAGGCTTAGGGGGACCGCTGGAGATGTAAGGTTCCTTTTGAAATTTGACAGGATTCACAAGTTTGAGGTGTTTCTCCATCTCAGGCGATACCAGGCTTTGTTCCGCCTGTGGCTCCTGATCTCGACCCGCCTCACGTGGCTTTGGGCACGCTACGAGCACGCCGCTTGGATCCTCAAGACATTTTCAAACCCTAAGCCTTAAACTTAAACCCTGCCGAATTCCTAGTTGCGGGAGTGTAAACTTACAGCCTCCATGTCCTTCGAAACTATAACTGAGACAGGTGGCGCGCAAGTTCAGGATGCGCGCCATCCCGCACCCTGAATCGCCAGTGACGATGGCGGACATGGTCAATGCGTCTATCGAGCCTTGGCATTGATTTCGTAACACATTTATTGGCTATACTAAGCCAGTCCTGCAGAATCTTGAACACCACACCCTAAAGTTTGGAGGTCCTTCAGTCGAATGTGGGCATGGGTTTGAGCCATCTTGCGCTCTTCGCCGCTGAAGTGCCCGGAGCTTTCAACTACATGACTGCAGTAACAAATACTGTAATGGCCTCCGACACCGTGGTGCAAGTGACTTGTTCGCTTTGATCAGAATTTGTTATATTATGATTATTAAGTATTAATTACTTCAATAGCCCGTATAACCTCTGGACCGAGTTTTCAGGTCATCAACCGGCAGCGCATTGCACCCATGCCAATTCCTCCGCCGCCGGCTGGGCCCCCCCCCGGCAAGGGGGCGCCTTTCGACAAGGGCAAGGGCAAAGGCAAGTCCTGCGACAAAGGCGGCAAGGACAGCAAAGGCGGCAAGGCGGGATCTTTGCTAAACCCCAACTTATCAATCCGAAAACCTATAACCATAATCCTAAACTTAAACTCTGAGCCCCTGGACAAGGCTCCGGCCGCAGTCGACACAGCGCATGCCGGCAAGGCCGGATAGTCTGTGCCCCAAGCCCTAAACTCTTCTTGCATTCGGATTCAGACTCAGACCCGAAACCCCTAAAGCCCTGAACCAGGCTCCAGCTGGAAGCACTCCCAAGGATGCCCACAAGGCGGGAGGTATGGTGCAACTCCAAGAGGAATTTAAAACCCGAAACCCCGAACCCCTGAATATCTGTTCATGCCTAGGCGGGAGATTTCATTGATTCCCAACTTGTCCCTGAAACCCCAAGCAGGAACTTGAACCCACAACCCTAAACCCCTGAATGAGGCTGCTGGTCCAGTTCATCCGGCACCTAAGACGGGGAAGCCGCCTGGTCCAGTCGATCCGAAAGCGGGGAAGGCGGGAGACCCCAAGCAGGAACTTGAACCCACAACCCTAAACCCCTGAATGAGGCTTCTGGTGCAGTTGATCCGGCACCAAAGACTGGGACCGGGAAGCAGTCTGCTCCAGTCGATCCGAAGCCGGGGAAGGCGGGAGACCCTAAGCAGGAACTTGAACCCACAACCCTAAACCCCTGAATGAGGCTGCTGGTCCAGATGATTCGGCGCCGCCGAAGATGGGGAAGCCGCCTGGTCCAGTCGATCCGAAAGCGGGGAAGGCGGGAGACCCCAAGCAGGAACTTGAACCCACAACCCTAAACCCCTGAATGAGGCTGCTGGTCCAGTTGATTCGGCACCGCCAAAGACGGGGAAGCCGTCTGGTCCAGTCGATCCGAAGCCGGGCAAGGCGGGAGGTTTGCTTAAGTCCTGTCATTTGATTGAACCTGGTAGCCAGAAACTTAAGCCCAAAGCCAACAGCCTTGAACGAGGCGGCTGCGCCGAAGTTGCCACTTTCGCCCAAGACCACGACGGGAGAGAAGGCGGGAGGTTATTTTAAATCCCAACCTGTCAGGTCAAATCGTAAATAATAGACACTTCAGTGCATCCCAACGCCTAAACCCCTGGATGAGGCTTCGGCTCCCGTCGATTCTGGAGTTTGCTTATGTCCTGTCATGTGATTAAACCGCAGCCAGAAACTTCAGCCCAAAGCCTAAAGCCCTGAACGAGGCGCCGCCGCCCAAGGTGCCTCCGAAGACAGGACATCCTGCTCCTGCCGAGGCGGGAGGTTATTTCAAATCCCAACCTTTCCGCTCAAATTGTAAATAAATCTAAGCTTCAGCCCAAAGCCTAAACAGACGAACAGCCCTGAACCAGGCCTCTGGAGTCGAAGTGGCCGCTGCATCGGCATCGGCAAAGGCTGAAGCTCCAGCGAAGGCGGGAGGTTAAATCCCAACCTTTCCGCTCAAATTGTAAATAAATCTAAACTTCAGCCCAATGCCTAAACAGACGAACAGCCCTGAACCAGGCCTCTGGAGTCGACGTGGCCTCTGCATCGGCAAAGGCTGGAGCTCCAGCAAAGGCGGGAGGTTTCCCTTAACCCTCTAACCTTAAACCCCAAACCCTAAACCCTTAAACCCCAAACCCTAGACCCCAACCAGGCATCTTCAGTCGAAGCAGCTGCCATGCCCAAGGCAGGAGTTTTGCACAAAGGGGAAACTTGTAGCCAAACCCCTAAACCTTGCTCCCCACCTGGCCCAAGGCCTCAAATGGAACTTATGCCCACATGCCGGGGCCGTGAATCACCCTGCAAAGGCGCCCTCCGAGCCAGTCGAGGACACCGAGGCCCGCTCTAAGAGGAAGAAGACGAAGAAGAAGAAGAAGAAGAGCGCGGCGCATCGGCGGGAGGATCGGGGGGCGAGGAGGAGGAGGTCAGACACAAGCTCCTCCTGAAGTCGACTGCAGCGGGCGTATAAATGAAGCGTGAGCAGTGCTTAATTTCGATCATCAAGAACTTCACAGATCCTAGAATTTTGAATCAATTCCACAGCCACCAACCCAACCCTAAACCTACAGGTTTGGGCATCTGGGGCTTGAGGCAGACTAAGTGTTCTGACTCGTGTGTGAGCAGTAAGTTCAGAATCCTCAATGTCTACTATTTAAAAGTCTGAGATCCGCAACCATAGAACCCTGCCTGTCAACTATTAGGTTTGCTTGCCCTCAGCAAATCCCAGAACCCTCGAACACATTACTAGGATATAGAGTGAAGCATGCCCTTGCACTGCCCTTGAAACCAAGAATGCTACTCCTCAAAGGCCCTAAGCCCAAAGCCCTCAAACACCTGTACCTGGCCTCCCGCAGCAGCCCATCTCAACGAGCAATCGTGACTCAAGGCTTGTAAATCAACGAGACAACAGAGTCTAAGGCATAATGTTGAGATGACCTGCTCTACGATAACAAAGGTGCCAGAGTCTTGATAACTTCGAAATTAGAGAGCCGACCATCCTTTGGGCTTAGATGAACATGAATCTTGGTCCCTGATCCCGAACATGCCATTCTCTCTGAAGCCCGACAAACATGAAATCCCCGAATGCCTAAAGAGTTCTGAGACCTAAACCGGCCCTCTCAGCCTGCCCCGGTGGAAACCCCATAGCCGTGAAAAGCCCGAGTCTCTTTAATAACCGTAGTCTCACCCCCAAACAATCCCTGCAGCCACGGTGAAGCTTGAGCTTCAAGTAGGGGTCTCGGTGCCTGGTTTAGGGGGTTCAGGGGTATGAACTGACCCCAAATCCGAATCCTGAACCCTAATTAGTTAAACCTGACTGTGATCCAGGAGGCAAGTGGTCCCAGTGTTCCGAGGCACATAGCCGTGTCCGGTTTCAGGGTAAGTTTTCAATAGCTTAGCCAAGTATTCGGGCTTAGGGATTTAAGGTGGTAGGGAACTTTGAAGAAGGGACCATATTGTTATTCAATGTCTTCGTTTCGGTGTCGGCTCCGGGGATTGGTCCTTGTAACCTTGGATGTCGAGAACTAGAGGTATCAAGTTCGTGAAGTTCTAGCGGCTCCTCATGCTATCAGCCAAGGTTAAAGTGTGTTTGTTGCTCACGTGTTCAGCAATGGCGTCTTTCGGCCTGACTGTTGCTTTGCCTTGATTCAGTCTGGTGGTATTTGTAGAGTCTCAACGAAAGACTAAGTCGTTCAGAATCCCTGCTGCAACTCCATGGTCACGAATTGCTTTGAGGAGCATGAGTGAGTGATTCAGGGTAAGCAAACCCTTTCATTCAGCAAAACCTGTGTTCATATTATATGCAACAACATTTGCAGTAGAGGTCCCCACATCACCCGACTATTTCTGCCCATGGCTCCAACTGCCACTCCCATGCACATTTGCCAGGCAAGCGGCCGTTCAGGCAGGACACTCAGTGCATCGGCACACTCCAGGGCCAGATCGGATGGGGGTATCTCCAGTCTTCAAGTTGTTCCTCCCGGGATCCTCGTCAGGGTTTTGCTTTTGGCTGGCTGGTGCGTTGCAGGTCTCATGAGTCTTGCAGGGCTTCTCACGAATCACGAAGCGTGAACAGTGGACGAGAGTTTTCTCTGCATGCAGCACACAACAAATCTGGAGCAAACCCCCCAAAAGATGACAAATTCTAATGCAGGGATTCCCTGTACTTTAGTCTTAGGGATTGAGGCTTTCTTGTTTCCAACTTCTTGGCCTCTGCTGTACTAAGGTCGAGGCACCCCTGGGCAAGGAGGCAGCCAGTCGAGGTGCCATTGCAAACTTGTGTGGACATGTGCTCACATCTTTTGATGCTCATGTGCTCATGCGCCGCTGCACGTAGCAGAGCAGCAAGTTGTTGAGCGTGTGCCACGGTGTTGGCTCAGACATGAAGCATGGGTCGGTTAAGCAGACACTTCATGACTATCGTCGGACTTCGAGGACAATGTAAGTTGAGTGGTAGCATGGGTTCCAACTAGCTTTCGTTCAAGGCAGTCTTCCGGGTTTTTCAGATTAGCATGGCATAAACGCAAGAGCGTTCAGTATACATGCGGCGACACCACTTCATAATTCATAGGCACTGCTGCTTTAGTCAGATGTCACCACTTTCAAATTCATAGGCAGTGCTGCTTTAGTTTCCGCTCCTCGCCATTTCGACTGCTTGCGTCCATCCTGGCTCCCTCCACTGCATGGCGACCTCTGTGAAGAACAAGATGCAATCAGTCGCCGTGTCTCATCCGTCATATCAGATGAAGACTCACTTGTGCATGTCCATTTCTGACAGGATTTGACTTAAATTTAAACTGAGGCGGACGCAACAGTCGACGACACCCAGGAGGACACGGAAGCAAAGGCCAAGGAGAACCAGGACGAGACACCGATGGTCGCTGTGCTTCACTCCAGAGCTCACTTGCGCATGTCCATAATTAGTCGAATTAAACTGAGGCGGACGACCCAGTCGAAGTCGACGACAGTATGGACAAGGAAAAGAAGGAGGAGCAGGACACCCCGATGGTCGCTGTGCTTTTTTTTTCCAGAGATCACTGTTGCATTGTGCATGTCTGACTTAGTCGAATTAAACTCAGGCGGAGGATCCAGTCGAGGGCAGCATGGACTTGGAGAAGGAGACCAAGGACGACGCACCGAAGGTCGCTGTGCTTTTTTTCAGAGCTCACTTGTGCATTGTGCATGTCCATGTCTGGCTTAGTCGAATTAAACTGAGGCGAAGGAGCCAGTCGAGGACACCCAGGACACGGAGAAGAAGGATACAAAGGACGAGCTGCCGAAGGTCGCTGTGCTTCACTTCAGTGCTCACCTGCGCATGTCCATGTCTGACTTGAATCGAACTCGGAAACTTATGCTCAGGCACAGTCGACACAAGGGCCTCCGAAGAAGGCAAGACCGGCATGCTTGGCTCGCGATCCGTTGTCGCTGGAGACGACGAAGGCAAAAGCGCCGCCCGACTTCGGCCTTACACCAAAGGCTGTCGAGCCGGCCAAGGCAGTCCTGCCAAAGCCACCCCCCCCCATGGAACAGACAGTCGACGTCAACCCAAACCCTCCGACGAAGGCACCAGTCGAGAAGCCAAAGCCACCCCCCCCCATGGAAAAGACAGTCGACGTCAACCCAAAGCCTCCGACGAAGGCACCAGTCGAGAAGCCAAAGTCACCCCCCCCCATGGAAAAGACAGTCGATGTCAACCCGGATCCCTTTGGCCTCAACAAGAACTTGACGGCGGCTGCTTGTCTTAAGCCAGGTGCTTTTCTTCAGTGTCATGAGTGTCAGATGCTTCACGGCCCCATGCTTCCATTCTCATGCAAGGCTGAGAAGGCTGCAGCGAGGGCTCGGTCCTCTCGGGGGGCTGAGGAGGCGCACATTGTGCCGAGGGAGTCGAGAGCCCGGACTCCGAGAAAGCCAGAGGCTGAGTCCAGAATTCCAATGCTGTGCAAGCCATGCTTGCGCAGATTCCATCCACGTCACAGCTAAGGTATGACTCCAGCGACAAGTCGCGGTACAACTTCGCGGACAGGGGGCCTCCGAGGACAGAGGTAGTCAAGCTCCTCGACGAAAAGGCTGTCTCGATTGCTGGCTTCTTGCGGCACCACAAAGTCGATGCAGGTGGCTGGAATGCTTCTTGCCTTTACCAAGAAATCGTCGTTGTTGGCCAGGTAGGGTTTTGGCCCGATTTCACGGTAAGATTCCAAGGCTCTGGCTCTGCTCGTCGACCACCCCAGCCCGCGCGGCAAGGCTTATGCTGTGGAGGTCCTCAGTACCTCGATCCAAGATTCCTGATAAGCGAGGTTCCTGAAAAGTAGACTTTTCAGGAATTTCTTTGAGGTCTTCCGTAGTATTAGGTTTCCCTCATTTAGAGTTGACACATATCCAATAATGCCACTCTTCTTCCTTAGCTGAGGTCGACTTCAGATGCAGCTTCAGGAGGGTCCGGACGTGAAGTCCATTTCTGGCTATCTAGTCGAGAACACCCTCAAGAAAATGTGGCTCCTGATGACAGAACATCCGCAAGATTGGAGCGCAGATCTGGGACGCGCTCAGTGGGCTCCGTGGGCGAGATCAGTGGCTCGGCTCATCTAGGAACTCGGCGTTCTTCTGATTAACGGTTTCTATTAGCTGGGGGACCAGATTCAGGAGGCTAAAGTATTACTTTTGCGAGGGGTTCAGTGGAAGTCAACCAGTTGTTTTCTGAGCAATGGAGCATTGATCCAGGAGCCCGACACCGCCGAGTCCTGGCAGGCTCCCTCGCAGTCGACGCCTGGTCGCCACTTGGCTTTCCAAGATTGACGCAGGATGTCCGGATCTCCTGCCGCCAGTCAAGCAAGACTGAGGAGGCAGCAATGACCCCCCCCCCCCGGGGCCCTCGGGCAAGGGCAAGGCGCCCTCGGGCAAGTGCGGTGACTTGAATGCATGGGAGGGTAGGAGGTTTCTGTGAACGTGCATTTGCTTGTTGTACTCGAACTCCAGTCCATGTCCCCTGCCACTAGTGAGCAAGAATGAGGAAGCGACAAGGCTGGTGCGACCCGCGCGGGCTCCTCCCGCCAGGGGGGTCACGGTGACTTGCAGGCATTGGAAGGTCGCAGGTTTCCGTCCGTGAATGTTCATTTGCGTGCTTTTAGTCCCTCACTTAACTTACCAACATATAAGGTGACCAGTCGCTTCCCTCCGGCAAGGGTGGTGACTTGAATGCATGGGAAGGTCGCAGGTGTTTGTCGGTGTGCGTTTGCTTGATTTTACTGCATCACTAACATATCAGGTGACCAGTCGCGCCCCTCCGGCAAGGGCGGTGACTTGAATGCATGGGAAGGTCGCAGGTGTTTGTCAGTGTGCGTTTGCCTGATTTTACTGCATCACTAACATATCAGGTGACCAGTCGCGCCCCTCCGGCAAGGGCGGCAACTTGAATGCATGGGAAGGTAGCAGGTGTCTGTCAGTGTGCGTTTGCTTGGTTTTACTGCATCACTAACATATAAGGTGATCAGTGGAGCCCCTCCGGCAAGGGCGGTGACTTGAATGCATGGGAAGGTCGCAGGTGTTTGTCAGTGTGCGTTTGCCTGATTGTACTGCATCACTAACATATCAGGTGAGCAGTCGAGCGCCTCCGGCAAGGGCGGCAACTTGAATGCATGGGAAGGTAGCAGGTGTCTGTCAGTGTGCGTTTGCTTGGTTTTACTGCATCACTAACATATAAGGTGATCAGTGGAGCGCATCCGGCACGGGCGGTGACTTGAATGCATGCGAAGGTAGCACGTTTCTGTGAATGTGCATGTGTTTGCTTTGAGAAAGTCACTATACGTATGAGGTGAGCAGTGGGGCACATCCGGCAAGGGCGGTGACTTGAATGCATGGGAAGGTAGCAGGTTCCTGTGAAAGTGCATGTGTTTGCTATGAGAAAGTCACTATAACTATGAGGTGAGCAGTGGAGCACATCCGGCCAGGGCGGTGACTTGAATGCATGCGAAGGTAGCAGGTTTCTGTGAATGTGCATAGGTTTCATTTTAGTGCGTCACTATAACTATAATCTGATCCGTGGAGCGCATCCGGCAAGGGCGGTGAGTTGAATGCATGGGAAGGTCGCAGGGTTCGTCCGAATGCTTATTTGCGACTTGATTGTCAGTCAGTCACTAACATAGTCAGGTGGACAGTCGAGTCATATTTGTTTTTGTCCTGTCAATCTTAGGACACCAGCCAAGCTGGCACGACGACCGCTCTTCCGATGAAGTTGGTAGTTGCTTTCGCAGCCTTTTTCAATTCCTTACTGAAACTAAGGCCATCCAACCCCCCTATCAGGGTCTCTATGAGTTGGGGTTGTTTTCAGAGGAGCCAAAGCGTCCAATTCGGTGGTTTGATGGGCACTTCTGCGGATGTCGGTGACTCCTGGGTCAATCTCAGGCGGTCCGGAGCAGCACCAGTCGTCGCCGTCCTACTATTCGGGCTGCTGCGCTTGCACTAAGCACTGTTGTGGAGGTGCTGAAACATGAATTCGAGTCAAGTCGTCAATCTGAGGCAACCAGCCGTGGTGGCAACAGTGGTCCGAGCAGGAATGGAGCGGCTCAGACGAGAATTATTTTGTCAAGCATTTGTGCGTAGGTTTGTGACACTCCGCGACAATAATTCTTCCTTAAACACCAATTCTGGAAACTGAATTTTGGCAATGTCCCGGAATGCAGCCAGCAGCATAAAAGGCAATGGATTTCTTGCAATGTCCATCCCCAAAGACAACGCTTGCCGGGATCTCGGCAATTCCCCCGGAGCCTTGCAAACAAAACACAAAAGCTCTTCAATATCTTGACCACCACCCGGGAACCCGACAAGCCACCGGCATCGCAGCAATCCGCCAGAATCCCGCGCACTCCGGCGGGATCCCGACAGCATTCAAGTCCGCACTAACGCCTATGCTCATGTTTGCTTTCTGTTGAACACCTGCTTTCTAGCAACCCCGGCAAGCCGCCGGGATCCCGGCACTCCGCCGGGATCCCGGCAGTCCGCCGGGATCCCGGCAGTACTGAAAGCACACAAATCCGCAATAACCGCCTTTCTGGGTTGAATGCCAGGTTTCTGGCAATCTCGGCAAGCCGCCGGGATCCCGGCACTCCGCCGGGATCCCGGCACTCCGCCGGGAGCCCGGCACAGAGCCGGCATCCGGGCAGTGTTGAATCCACACGACAAATCCGCAGGAACGCCCATGCTCATGTTTGCTTTCCTGGTTGAACGCCAGGTTTCTGGCAATCTCGGCAAGCCGCCGGGATCCCGGCACTCCGCCGGGATCCCGGCACTGCGCCGGGAGCCCGGCACAGAGCCGGGATCCCGGCACTCCGCCGGGATCCCGGCACTCCGCTGGAAATCGACGGTAGTTCCACAGCAAAGTCGTTGTTTTACCAAATCCGACGTTAGTCCAAACAAAGTGGTTGTACCACGCCGGACAACGACTTTGCTGTGGAACTACCGTCGATTTCCAGCGGAGTGCCGGGATCCCGGCGGAGTGCCGGGATCCCGGGTCTGTGCCGGGCTCCCGGCGGCTTGCCGAGATTGCCACAAACCTGGCGTTCAACCCAGAAAGCAAACATGAGCATGGGCGTTCTTGCGGATTAGTCGTGTGCTTTCAATACTGCCGGGATCCCGGCGGACTGCCGGGATCCCGGCGAAGTGCCGGGATCCCGGCAGCTTGCCGGGTTTGCTGGAAACCTGGCGTTCAAGCCAGAGAGCAAACATGAGCATGGGCCTTTTGCGTACTTTTGTGCTTTCAACAATACGGGATCCCGGCGGAGTGCCGGGATCCCGGCGGAGTGCGGGATCCCGCGGCTTGCCGGGATTGCTAGGAACCTGCCATTCCAACCAGCAGACACGAGCATGGGCGTTCTTGCGCACTTTTGTGCTTTCAATAGTGCCGGGATCCAGCACTCCGCCGGGATCCCGGCACCGTGCCGGGATCCCGGCACTCCGCCGGGATCCCGGCACTACGCCGGGATCCCGGCACTACGCCGGGATCCCGGCACTCCGCCGGGATCCCGGCACAGTGCTGGGATCCCGGCACCGTGCCGGGATCCCGGCGGAGTGCCGGGAGGAGAGTCCGCCCTCCATCGCAAAAGCTGCAACCGCCGTGCACGCGAACACAAGACTGTTGGCCTCAGCCCAAAGACCAGGGTCAAATGGTAGATTCTTATTTGTTTTTTGGTTCTTGGAGCAGTTGACACCGCTGTACACATCTCAGGTGATTGGCACGCAGCGCGCCAGCGACGAGACACGTGAGGGTGCGTAAGTCGAGAAGCTTGTGCCTGGTCAATCGTCCATAATGTCATCGTCATGTAATTACAGAAGTCTGGCAACATGTACACGTTCAAGTCGAGTGACCTAATCCAGCATTCATGAGTAGACGCTCATTCAAGTCGATTGACCTCGCATTCCTTTTCAGACCATGAGAGAATGGTCTGCGGCTAAGAGCTTCTCCATGAAGGGAGCTTAATTACTCGTGGTGCGCAGAATGGTCTGCGGCTAAGACCTTCTTGCTGCACGCATGGCAAGCATCTGAAATAAAGCTTGCAGCAAGTGCTTGGTTGAGCCATTCATTCACAAGCCATCCATGAACATATTGCGCACGCTGCCAGGTCGTTTCCTGCTGCTTGGAGACGTTGCCGCATCCGTCTCAGCTTGCGGGTTCCCAGAATTAATTTAGGGCTTAGGGGTGGTGCTGCGAGGAATGGTTTTACCCTCAAGCCCGAATGCTTTCCGGTGTCAGTCTTCCTCGTTTAGAAGGGCTGCTGCTCGGGGTTTGCAATGCGCAGCTTTCGGCATGCATTGGTCCGCTGTCAGTTATTCGAGGCTTGTGCAAAATTTGCGTTCGGAAGTCTTTTCCTCGGTTTTGCAATTGCTGGATGCCGAGACTTGTGCCTCTGCTCGGGGTTTGCAATTCTTAGACTTTGGCATGCCGTGGTCAGCTGTTAGTTCTTCTAGGCTTGTGCGAATTGGCATTCGGAACAAACCGCCGTCCATTGCTCGGTTTTGCCATTGCAAGATGCCCAGGAGCTTCTTCAGAGTACAATTTTACAGGCACATGTCGGCCAAGGCTCAAGGACGTTGCAAATAAGACCCTTTGATCTGAAGTCAAGCAGGGAAGTGTTCGGGTTAAGTGTCAACAGGGGAAGCCCAAATTCAACCTAAAATATGGTGTTTCCTAAAGGTAAGTACTGTACATGTGCATTTGTAGCTGCAGCCGGCAGACCGCAAAGCAACATCGTACTGTGGCATACTCGTCGTTTGGATCGGCATGTGATGTATGCAACGATTGTGCACTTAAGGGTGAAGGTGCTCGAGTCGAGAGCTGCTTGGAGGCCAACATGTACTGTTGCGGTTGCTGCGATCTGACTTATAAGTAAGACGAATGATGAACGCCATTGCATGTAACCTGTGCGCAACGCTACCGCTCTCGCTGCCAACACCGCGCAGGGCAGGCTCCGCGAGCACACATGTCATGCCGGTTGCTGTTATTTAAGATGAAGCTAGGGTGCCCTCCGTTCATCGAACAACTGGCGCAAGAACGCGACGCGACCTGTTAGTGGGAACACAAATCTCTTTGTCATGACCGCGGCTGTGCAATCTGTTTCCATTCATGAAGGATGAAGACACGCATGATGCAACACCGCTCATGCAGCAAGCAGCTGCGGGAAGTCGAGCGTGCAGACTCCGTCTTGTACGGCATCGGTTGAGCGACCTGTGACATGGACGAAGAATGACAAACAAAGACGACTGATCATGAAACCATCCGGCGTGCGATTTGAAAGCTTGCGGCATTGGCCCATGTCACTCGCATACATGTCGGTCATGATTCCGAGGATGCGCATGGATTGGGCGGCCGAGTGCGTGTAGGTTGTGAACATACGCGGCAAGACACGTGCGCCACGCCTGCTGTCGGGATGTGTGGGACCCATGCTTGCTACTTTCTTTGCCGTGTCACAGGTCCTGTGGTGCATACAGACCCAGTCAGCCACTCGAGCGAGTAATTTGAATCCATTGTCTATTGATTATGTGCAAACTCTATATCTTATTTGTATATATATATATATACATATGAACGAGACATAGTTATATATATATGTAGGATTCACATACATACGTACATACAATGCACGCGCACACATCCTTCTTTGTGACAAGCACAGGAGCCGGAAGTATGCAACATTGTCATCATACCTGCATGTGCATCTCTCAGTAATTCTAGCTGAGTGTGTATGTTTACATCACTACGATACCATTATCTGTATTTTTATTTATATATATATATATACATATATAAATATATATGTATATATATATATATATATGATTCTGAAAATATGATGCAGCAAAGTTTCACTCCAACCCGCAGTCTCTGTATATGGCATTGGTTGAGCGACCTCGGTGTTGAACGAAAACCAACGGATTAACACGACGCATCATGAAGCCATCCGGTTGCAATTTCAACATGCGTGTCTTCTAACTACCATACAGCATTGACCTGCGTCACAGGCATACATCTTGTGGTCTCGATTGGACGCATGCGTGTGGACTTGGCCGGCCGTTTGCGTGTAGGTTGCTAACATTTGCAAAGTCACACCGGCGCCATGCATTCGCGCATGCTGCATGACAGCGGACTCTCGCGATGCATGGGACCCAGGCTTCATCATTGGTGTCGGGTTTAGGGTTTATTATGGGGTTTAGTGTTCCGTAGTCTATGAAATGTAAGTAAACACACAGATAGACACGCAGACGGACGGACAATCAGCTGCACACGCAGACCTCTGTGTTGGTGTGAAGGACAAGAGCAGCAAGAACATGACAGTAGCTTCATACCTGCATGTGCATTTCTTAGTACAACCTGGCTGAGTGTTGATGTGTCTGTACATCTGTACCAAACTCATAAGGGTGAAAATGTGATGCAGCAATAAACACTCCAACCCGCAGTATCTATGTATGCTCTTACTTACTGATGAGGTACAGACAGCGCTGTGCATACAGATTACTAGAGACATACTTAGCATGTATGCATGAACGGATGGCCAATGATATTTCAGTCGCTTTGGTATAAGGCCCCGGGCAACGTACATAGGTTTCCAGATGTGTGCGGATAACCGAGCCCGGATGTCATTCAGAGGGGGGTGGACGCTGGTGGTTTATGCACATTTGTCTCTTAGACAAGAGTCGCATCGACCTAGCAGCACGCGTGGTGTGCTTCATTTTACTATCCTTCTTCCCCATGCTTCCTCGCCATTGAGGCCAGCGCAGGAGCGATGGGTCGTCTCGGGCCAGGGCCAGGCCAGGAAACAGCTTGCATGTGCTTTGAGGATGAGTCCCAGTCCGGATGTCACAGCCTGGAAGTGGTTCCGGGAGAAGCGTGCTCATAGTGCGGCTGAATTTCCACACTCCTGCTGCTCACAGGCCACGCAGAGTGATATGGCCCTAGGATTGCACACAATCTAAGAAATCTATCGTCTACACAAGCGGCGAGCAGCAGTTGCATGTCTGAAACAGGTCTCATATTGATCCGGTCCAACATACATTTCAGGGACTGTTCCTCACAGTAGTGCATCCAGCTAACTGAAGCTGCCATGGTAAAAAAAGAAAGCTTCCAGTTGAAGACAGAGCCCGGTGTCAAGACAGATGTCCTGGTCGTGAAGGAGGAGATCGTGGAAGAGTCGAAAGAGGAGCGCCGGAAACGACTTCAAAGAACCTACGAGAAGACGCGGCAGTCGAAGTTAAGAAAAGTTGGCACGACCCGGCCTCGTGTCGAGAAAGTCGTCATGAGGGCACTGGCTCAAGAAGTGACACCTGCCATGGCCACTCCCATGCAGGATGAGTCGAGTGCCCTTGTCACGGCGGACGCGCTCCACGCAGAGTCGACAGAAAAGGACTCGCCGAAGAAGCTTTTCCAGCGTCTTCACGAAGCCGTGGCGGCATGGAGCAAAGCGGAAAAGCAGCTCCGGGCAGAGCGGGCCACCATACAAGACTTGCGCAAGAAGATGCTGCTCATGAACAAAGCTTTCGGAGCCGTGGCTGAGAGGAACAAGGCACTGGAGAAGGCTGTCTCTGCACAAGGCCTTGCAGTCGAAGCTGATGAAAGCTTGGCTGATATTCTTGGCTTGGTCAAGTCGACAAAGGAGTCGAGCTCCTGATGTGTACAGGTTTCCATTTCTCACTGTGCCAGCAGTGAGTGTGGGGTTGTGTGGAGTTTGCCGATCTAGGGGCTCAGATGGACCGGTGCACTTCCTTGCGTTAAACAAGAGTAAGACGAGTGCGCAGGACTGCGGGCAACAACAACACACGTGAATCTGTCGTCGTGCCTCAGGGATCGACTGGGTCCCTGCGTGTGCGATGTCCGCCAGAGCCTTGGTGCCTCCAGCCAGTGAGTGACAGCAGGCATGAATTCAGTGAGTAGAAGCCACAGACGTCACATGACACTGCCTCCTGCTACGCACTTGGATCCCTCACGCAGCATTTTACTACACGTGCTTCCGCACTTTCCGGCTCCAGGCTGGCATTTTAGCCAGGCGGCAAGCAGCTTGGAAGCTGAAGATGGCCATGCGTCCTGAAGAGACGCACGTGGGGCAGCCCAACCATTGGGCAAAGACTTTCCTCTCGGCTGTGGAGGCAGTCGAGCCCAACGTAAGGCTTTGGCTGGACAGCAGAGTCGATGTCGGCACAGACTGCAGCGGCATGGAGGCGCCGATTTGGGCGTTGCGTGAGCTGGGTCTCGAGCTCACGCATCACTGGTCATCCGACATGGCCAGTCCCGTCAGGGACTTCATAGAGCCTTGGTTTTGCAGTACTCAGCATGCTTGAATGCTTTTGCTGCGCTTCGTAACCGAACTGTCATGACCGTGATGGAATGAATCCCTGCTTCCAATCCCAGTCGATGAACTTTTCTCCGCAGCAGCTCTTCGGGGACTTGACGGCGAGGTGCCACAGGTCGCTTCCTTCGTTGCCTTCCTTGATTAGCCTCAGTCGTCTTGCATGGATTGAAGCATCATACATGTTACAGCAAATTGCTCGGATTCTGATTGTCCGATGTGACGTGAGGTTGCACAAGGGACTCTATGCAGCTGGCTTTCCCTGCCAAAGCCACAGTAGCTTGGGCTTGCGACAGGGGTTTCAGGATGCCAGTCGAACCGCTGCCTTGCCGCTACGCTGCAGCCTATTGTCCATTCCCTGCAATGTCATGCCTGCACTTGTCTCATGAAGTCGCTTCTGTCAAGGAAAGGAGTTCTGCAAACCATCCGTTGCACATCGCCAGCAGTCGCAACTCATGGCGGCATTGATTGCTTCTTGATGTTTAAACGATTTCGCGGTTCATGCCAATGCCACAAAGCACTGGGGTTAAACCGAGGCATTGCTCGAAAACGTGCCTGGGATATTGACGCATCTTGACGATTTCGAGAAGGAGTTCAAGCAGAATTTGGGCGAGGACTACCATGTGCTCATAGCTACCTGCCGGCATGAAATCTTTAGCGTGGCGGGGAAAGGTGCGTGCTTCAGCAATCTCAGGTCCAGTTCTGCCCCACTTCGCTTGGATCTGCCGTGCGCCGTCCTCGCGTCTGGTTTCTTGTGGTCAAGCGGACGGCTTGCCACTGCAACTCCATCTGCGAGATGTCAAGCCTCCTACAGCGCATCTGGCATGCTCTGGTCGCAGCAGGCAGTCGAGCAAAGGCGTCTGTTGAGGATTGCCTCAGAGTTGGCGCAAAGGATAGGAAGCTGAATGACAGAGAGAAAAACGTCATGCGTGTGGCAGTCAAGAAGTTCAAAGGCGGGGGCTTGGAATTCAACGAAATTGGTGTCGGTTTTGGTTGCATCAGAGGTTCCCAGCAGAGGTGTTGCGCCTGCCCTTGCAGGCAGAAAGTCGAAACTGGATCAGCCTCTCATAGTCGACGTCAGCCAGAGTGAGCAATTCGAACGGTCTGGTCTTGGACAAGTTCCCACGTATGCCAGGTCGAGTCGAATGGGAATTCTTCATCCGGGCAAGTCGATGAGAGATGCGTATCTTCTGGACACTGCTACAGCAGTCGAGCTGCATTCCTTCCCAAGGAGCTTGTCATGGGGAAGCACTGGCAAGACAGCCCAGCGACAAATGCTCGGGAACACGCAGCACATTCGAGCCGCTGCGGCAGCCTTGCTTATGGCGATGTGTTTGGCCTCGCCAGGCTCGGACCCGAGCAGCTCGGATGCTGAGGCGCCGGCCGTGTTCAGTCGAGTCAAGCACCTCGATTCGAATTTAGGGGACCTGGCTTTCTTTTCATATTCAGAGTAACATGATCTTGCCAATAATATTCTACGGAGCTTGCAGTGACTCTGTTGGCACTCGGCTGAGGCTGTCCCCGCCGCCATCTCACTCGACGACTCAGTCGACAGGGCCAGGACGAGTGGAGGCACGTTCTGCTCCGAAGACAGAGCGCGCGCCCGCCAAGAAGACGAAAGTCGTGAAGAAGATCCAGAAGAAGCCCGCGTGCCGCACGAACGCCTGTGCCCGCAAGAAGCCTTCTTGCTCCACGAAGTCGAAGAGCGTGCGAAAGCTTTGCCCTCGTCGCCAAATTCCCAGTCTTTTGGAATTGGTCGCGCGACACAGGTAGTGTGATTTCAAATTGGTGCACCGCCAATTCAGAACCGACGTCTGCATTGGCACAGCTCCGGATGCTTGTGGATTCAGAACTAACGCAAAGACACCCAAAACACCTTCCCAGGAAAATCATCCGGTAACAAATTCGTAATTCTGACGTCGGTCTTCTGAAAGCAGCCCATGCCGGGGGCAAGCTCTGGCTGGCAAGGAAAAAGTGCTGTGGCCATGCCTGTCCATGAGCAGTGCCACATGGCATGTATGTGACTGTCTGGATTTGGAGTTCTGAGGTGGCCCGAGCTTCTTCGTGGGTCGCAAGCCCAGCTTCGCAGTGTGGGTGCGTTGGGTTGCTCTGTCGCATGCTGTGTGCTAGCTCACGTTCTGATCTGTGACATCTTCCCGAAGTTCGATTCAAGGCCCCATACATAGTACAGGCATCTCCCCGTCTTGCCAAGGGTCTCTGCCGGCGGACGCCTGGGTAACGAGCTTCTTCGTGGGTCGCAAGCCCAGCTTCGCAGTGTGGATGCGTTGGGCTCCTGCGTCGCATGCTGTGCTATCTCACGTTCTCATCTGTGACTCTTCCAGAAGTTCGATTCAAGGCCCCATATGTAGTAGAAGCGTCTCCCCGTCTTGCCAAGGGTGTCCCCCGGCGGACGCCTGGATTACCCAGGTGTCTGCCGGCGGACGCCTGGATTACCCAGGTGTCCCCCGGCGGACGCCTGGATTACCCAGGTGCCCCCGGCGGACGCCTGGATTACCCAGGTGTCCCCCGGCGGACGCCTGGATTACCGAGGTGTCCCCCAGCGGACGCCTGGATTACCCAGGTGTCCCCCGGCGGACGCCTGGCTTACCAGCTCCTGTCGCATCCAGTGGCAGAAATCCTGGTAATCCAGGCGTCCGCTGGGGGACACCTGGGTAATCCAGGCGTCCGCCGGGGGACACCTGGGTAATCCAGGCGTCCGCCGGGGGACACCTGGGTAATCCAGGCGTCCGCCGGGGGACACCTGGGTAATCCAGGCGTCCGCTGGGGGACACCTCTGTAATCCAGGCGTCCGCCGGGGGACACCTGGGTAATCCAGGCGTCCGCCACCAGACACCCCCCAAGGATTCCTGATTCTGATCCAGGCAGCTAGGGCCAGCTATCTAAGGTCTCAAAACTTAACCAAATAAAAGTGGTTCGTTTCCCAGGCGCCTGGGCTCAGAGGCTAGAGTAATTTCACGAAATTAAACTGGCAGATTACCTGGTCCTGTATAAGCAAAGATAAGGGTGAGGTAATCTTTCAGAACATTCTGGTTCCATTACCCGGCCTGCCCACCCCAGGCGCTGAGGTAACTTACCAAATAAAACCCGTAGATTACTTATATGCTTCCGGCACGAGCTTCCACTTTGTTTTGCTGCACCAGATAAAAGCAGTGCGCCGAGGCACCTGCTGGAGTCTGTGCACGAAATCGAGCTGTTCCTGAGGCGGGGAAGCCAGAAGTGAGTTGCCTGCGTGTTTCTGCTTGCAAAGATGTGGTGAAGTGGCACTGCTGCTGCAGCATTTCCGGACTGCCGCAGCATTTTCTGGCTGCAGAAGGCAGGAGACTCCTCGGCCGAGGGGAGAAGCAGATAGACTTTTTCGCTGCTCGGGGAAGCAGCTAAGCCTTCTGCGGCGCCATGTCTCCGAAAAAGGAGTCGACGTGTTTTGACTTGCACCAGCTAGTTAATTCCGCTCTGCATCCACATTCCGATTTCAGCTTGCGTGTGCTTGATCCAAGGAAGGCCAAGACTCAAAAGCCCGCGACGCGCGCGAGTCCTTCTACGCAAAGCCAGCCTGCCGACCTCGTGCCTGTGACCTCGTGCCTTGTTTGTTTTTCAAGGTTCTTTGACTCGCAACTCAGCTCTGCATCCACAGTCCCATTTCAGCTTGAGTGTGCTTGATCCAAGGAAGGCCAAGGCTCAGCCGCCCGCGCCACCCGCGACTCCTTCGATGCCAAGCCAGCCTGCCTTGACCTCGTGCCTTGGTTTTTTTCCATGGTTCTTTGACTGGCGACGACTCAGCTCTGCATCCACACTCCCATTGCAGCTTGAGTGCCTTGCTTGATCCAAGGAACACCGAAGGCTCAGCCGGCGCCGCCACCCACGACTCCTTCGATGCCAAGCCAGCCTGCCGACCTCGTGCCTGTGACCTCGTGCCTTGTTTGTTTTTCAAGGTTCTTTGACTCGCGACTCAGCTCTGCATCCACAGTCCCATGTCAGCTTGAGTGTGCTTGATCCAAGGATTGCAAAGGCTCAGCCGCCCGCGCCGCCACCTGCGACTCCTTCGATGCCAAGCCAGCCTGCCGACCTCGTGCCTGTGACCTCGTGCCTTGTTTGTTTTTCAAGGTTCTTTGACTCGCGACTCAGCTCTGCATCCACAGTCCCATGTCAGCTTGAGTGTGCTTGATCCAAGGATTGCAAAGGCTCAGCCGCCCGCGCCGCCACCTGCGACTCCTTCGATGCCAAGCCAGCCTGCCGACCTCGTGCCTGTGACCTCGTGCCTTGTTTGTTTTTCAAGGTTCTTTGACTCGCGACTCAGCTCTGCATCCACAGTCCCATTTGAGCTTGAGTTTGCTTGATCCAAGGATCTCCCACGCTCAGCCGCCTCCGTCACCCGCGAATCCTTCTACGCAAAGCCCGGCTTCCGTGCTCGCGCCTGTGAACATGTGCCTTGGTTTTTCCATGGTTCTTGTTTTTGCGCGCGAAAATGTGTCGCCCCAGCTCTCTTGCAGGTCGCCCTCTGCGAAGCAGCTCACAGCTGCAGGCGAGCTGCTGCATTACCTGCTGCATGAGTCAGACGTTGTGCGTTAGCCACGTAACACTTGGTGCAGGAGTTGTGGAACTCAAGGATTGGGACGGAGTCGAGCATCTTGAGCCTTTGCTGAAGAAGGCCAAGCGTGGTGGCTGGCAACGCCCTGAAGTCGAAGATGACGGCTTGGAGGCAGGCCGCCGCGCCGAACTTTGGGTTCGGCGCGAGCTGCGGGACTTGCTGGGCGTGCATCTCGAGTCGAAGGGCCCCGCGCCTTTGGCGAAGGGAAGCACCGAGTTGGCGGCAGGCGGGAGCATTTTCAAAAACGTCAGTCAGACATTGCAATTTCATTAGCGTCATTCAGTCCCCATGCTTGCATCCAGGTGCTCTGAGCTCCTACAAGGAGAACTGGCAGCCTCGGCACGCAGTCGACTCCCTTCGTGCCGCATCCATGTACGAGGCAGGTGGCAACCTGGCCTGGGTCACCCTGGACCATGCGCCGCCACTTCCAGTCGATCCGTTCACCGTGGGTGAGCTGCGGCGCATAGTCGAGACAGGATTCCCCGAGTCCACAGCTGTTTGGCGGCATTCAGTTAGAGTCGGCTCTCAACTGGGCAAGCTCAGTGTCCTCGAGCCTGTCTTGCGCCCAAGGAGAGGATCATCTATCCCGGCATTGTGTTGTGCAGCACCCGCAAAAGCCTGGACCCGGACAGCTGGCCCTCGCAACTGGCAGTGCTGGGCAATCCTCATGTGGTGTGCGCTTGGTGGGCCGGGGCCTGAAGACCTGGAATGAAACATGAGTATCTGCAACTGGAACCTTCGTCGTTGCAAAACTGCATCAAGGTTGCAATGGCGGAGACTATTTCTTCAGGAGACCACCACCACCTCCACAACTTGCTTCAGTGCGGATTGACGGTGACGCTGCAGCTGCAGCTGGGCTTTGCTGCCTGTGACGTGTGGCTGTCTCGAATCGTTCTGCATATCGGCAATCGGCATTGCTTCATCTAAGGCACGATGCCCAGAGAACCTCGACCTTCAAGACCTTGATCAGTCGATCCATGGAGCACTCGGAGCAGCTGAAAATGCTTGTGCAGGTGTCCGACTCTTTCAGCCTCTTTGTCGACAAGCTCTTCCTGCTCCTTCCACCAGGAACAGCCGACAAGTCGAGCAGCAAGCAGCTTGAGGATGTTCGAAAACTGCCGGTCAAGCTCACGTTCGGGGGCCGCAAGCTCGAGAAAAACTTGATGAGCGAGTGCTGCACTGTCTACAAGTGCCTCCAGTCGACAGGCGGCTGTGACCTCCGCAAGAGCCTGGACTCCTTCGCCGGTCAGTACGGCCAGGGCTTGAGCCACTCTGCTCGCAAAATGAAGTCGCTCTGCAAGTTTGGTTCGGACGTGGCGATCTTCCAAGTCGAGCTCCTCATGTCTTACCTGAGCCGAAATCTCATCAACATTCAGGAATTGACCGACGAAGTCGTGGAAGTTTTTTCAGGCGCAGCCAACTGCATGTACAAGATATTCGAGGCGCTCCACGCTGCAGTCGAGCTCTTACCTGGTGATGTGATGAGCACAGATTTCAAGGACCCGTTTTCCCGTTGCATGTCGGACAAGATAGTAATACCAGCCATCCACAGACTCACATCTCCTGCAAGGCTGCGATGGACACGTTCCGGACTCCCACCCGGTATGATCACGATGCCCTGCAGTCGACTTTGGAAGCCTTGGAGCCAGCTCTCCGTCCTCTGCGACCCGTTCTAACCTTCATGTCCTCGTGCTTGGAGCGCGAGAAGGCTGATGCGAGAATTAATTGCTTGTCCTGAGGAATCAGCATTTGAAATTCTGACCAAGTTCTTGTCTGTGCCTGTCTGCCAGGATGAGGACCTGGTCGAGATCTCCAAGCAGAAGGCGGCGGTCCTGGATGCCATCCGCAACGACGAGGAGAGCGAGCTCGGCAAAGAATTCCGCAAAGTCATGACATGTTCCCCGGACGTCTTTATGCAGAGTCCTCAATTATTATTGTGGGTCAAACTCAAACGGTTTCCTGGACCTGGCACATAAAACCG
The DNA here is from genome assembly GCA_905221615.1 of Symbiodinium sp. CCMP2592. Classification (NCBI taxonomy): domain Eukaryota; class Dinophyceae; order Suessiales; family Symbiodiniaceae; genus Symbiodinium; species Symbiodinium sp. CCMP2592. Next base: position 390,514 of record CAJNDT010001125.1, read on the forward strand.
CCCCGCAGTCTGCTGGCCCCCTCCTCTGCCTTGTGCCTGCCTGGTGCACTCATGAGACGTCCCTTTTGCCGCAGCATGCTGTCTCCGAGGCTTGTCGGATCAGCGCACCAGCCTGGCGACAACCTCTGCCGTATCATTAACCTCCCTCATGGGAGGCGAGGGCACGGCAGAATTGGCTGAGGAACTGGAGAAGGTCGAAGCAAAGCGCAAGGGCGTGCTTCTGAAGGTACGCAGAATCAGGGAAAAAAGGGCGAGGGTGTCCCTGTCAAACGACTCCTCCTTCAAGGCCTTGAGCCTCGAGGCTGGCGGCGACCCCAACAAAAAGAACCGTGTTTGGGTGTTTGCTGCCGAGCTCCTTTCAGAGACCTCCGAGAACAACAAGAAGCCCTATGAGAATGTCGTGTACGGGAAGGACATGGAGACGGCCCTCACCAAAAGGCTGGAATGGATGCAGAGTCGATGCAGCCTGCCTGCATCATATAAACAAATTCATAGGCACATGTTGCTTCCCTTTGGCCTTTTACGCATCCTGCGGCTTGTGTTGGGTCTGGTGAGGCACGACTGATTCCGACGTGATGTTGGTAACAGATGGTCGTTGCCGAAAGCTCCGCCGACTCATCCCGAGCATCCTTGTGCCTGCGGGCGGCGCGAACAAGGGCATGACGGAGACATTGGCCGCATGGCTTTGCATGGCTGAGCATTCGCATGCGACGCGATTCTTGTTTCCATGTGCCTGCCGTTTTCACATTTGTGTATTCTGTGGTTCTTAATAAAGGACATGATGGTTCTCTTCAAGGAGAATGCTGAGAGGTTCAGCCAATCCAACGAGGAGGCCGACAAGTCGACCAAGGCAAAGGACTATGTCATGAACGTATTTGCCTGGTCGCACAATATCGACTTCGCTGTCTGTTGCCGCCAGGACGGACATTTCCAAACGAACATGACAGCAAGCAAGCATCCCACGTGCATGTGCTTTTCACTGTAGGGGCGGGGGGTCTGATGACTTAGAACCTCGATCTCTGAGTCGAGTTGGAGCTAGTTGTTCTCAGTTGGTGCGCCCAGCGTGGTGTAGTGAGAGCAGTTCTACTGCCAGATGTGTAATGGTCAGATTGGAATGTTGGATGTATACGCCGGGAGACTTCATTCTTTCCCGGAGGCTGATACTAGACACGCAAACATACCAACCGTTGTCAGACTCCCGAACTGTTCGGTTGTAGCAATTGGCATCATGTCAGACTTCTTGCGAAAAGGAAACACACATCTGGTAAATAAGCTTTCACCAGTCACTCTCAGGACAAGTACAAGGGGTCCAGCGGCGGGGATTTGATCTGGAACGGAGTCCCGCCATTGGACCCAGTCGAAGTGGAGCCGGTGTCGACGGTCACGAAAGCGAAGCTCTGGCCAAATGTTGCCGCGCTGCCGGCAGTCGAGAGGGCAGACGGCCGTGTCCCCTGGCTGTGCTCGGACATTTTGTCCTCAGGTGTCTGGAGCAGCCTTCTCTCCAGCATGGCGGCAGCAAGCATAGTCGATTGCACGCCGGGACCAATTTTGGCCCGACAGGCCATGCGAAGCGGGCTGCTCTACCAGGCCGTTTGCAGCTCTGACTCGATGGCGGAGTGGCTGAACGGCATCCTCGACGTCGCCGCATTGCCGCCGCTTTTCCGCAGTATGTCACAGCGGCTACAGCAGTTGAAGAGTGAGACCATGCCAGTGCAATAATATAGGGAAAGCAGTTTAGGCTCCACGCCACGTTCAAGAACAGGCTGTGTTCTGTATAATGTTGGCTTCAACCCGATTCTCCTTCTACTGAGGTTGATCGCCGACGAGAAGTCGAGCAAGTGGTACGATGCCGACCTGAGTGAAGACATTGCACAGCTTTTCCCCGAGGTGTTCAAAACTGAGGAAAGCAAGGAAGAAGAGCAGAATGAGGAGGCGGAGTGATTTTCCAACGCACGAAAGAGCAGGAGTCCATGGCCGAGACGTGGAGATGCACTGAAATATGAGCAGGAAGGTAACCATAGTTGTTGTCAGTCACACAAAACTACTCGCGCACTCTTCCCGTACCGGAGTCGATTGGTCTTCTGCCTGTTGAAGCACAGCAGCCGGTGTCTCGATGTTCCTGCCTCTGAAGGCCGCTCATGCGTTTAGCTTTCGTAAGTAGGCGCGGACACGCTCCGAGTTCTGCGGATTTTGGAGCCTGGGCAGAAGCTCAATACTTTTGATGGTCTCTCTCGTTTCCCGTCCTGCGTGGCACTACCTTGGCGTTTAGCTGTTTTCTGCATGTGGGAAGCGAGATGACTATCTGTAGCACCGACACGCACCAAAGACCTCGTCTGGCTTGTTCCGAGTTGCGAGAGCGTAAAAGACTTTTCAGATTCAAGGCCCCACGTAGTTCTTCCAGATCCAGACCTGGTCCTGTGCCAGTGTTCCCGCCCATCGCAGACATGTTATGTCCAATGGCAGCCGTAGCAGTCACACGTATGTCGAATCTGCGAGCACTTGGCGGGTGCATGGCACCCGCAATTCTGGTCATCGCCCGGGACACGCCGAAGAGCGTTGACAAGAAAAAAACTGCGCTGTCCTGTTACATCTGATTCTGGATCATTGGCAGCCAGTCGTGTCACATGCGTGTTTTGAATCTTGAAGCAAGTTTCTACGCAGTGCCCTGTTCGAGGCAGACGAGAACGGAGACAGTCTGACGCCGGTGAAACTGCGGACAAGGCTGGCCAGGTGTAAAGGGTGACAAAGGTGTTCCAGCTCCCAATGTTAGTCGTGAGCTGCGTGCCCTTCCATCCCTGTTCCGTCATGACCGAGACTGCCTCCGATAAGCTCCCGCACTGCTTGTTGCAGGGCGTCGACCACGACTTCAAGAACCGGGTCAGCCAGTGCCGTGGCCCCAGAGGAGAATGCTTCTCTGGTGAGAGTCGGCATGTAGCACAAGTGAAGTGGAACACATCCGGTCCTTCTCGTGTGGGAGTCGCTTTTCTCCAGCTGTTGTTGGGCTTTGCCACTGCACTTATGAACGTGTGAACTGAACATGGCCCCTGCTGCACTTCCAATGCCTCATGCCTCTGTGATTGTTGCGTCATTTCTGTCTGGACCGCTTGCAAGCTGTGTCATTCAAGAGCTTTATTTTACAATGTAATACCAGCAGCCGTGTGCCAGTCCAAATTGCCATGCACATCTCCCTTCTGGCAGGCTCAGTCCGCAGACGATTCGAGTTAGGGAGTGCCACGCATGTTGCATTTGAACATGTGCAGGCTTTGTATGGTCGAAACTGTCAGGCTGCTAGAAGTCAATGGTAATGCAATTTGACCTCAGTTGAATTAGACAATGTGACACCTAATGCAGGAAGAAGACTTCAAAATCACGGCCCCAAACCTGTCAAGGGATGTAGTTCTACAGACTGTTCGGGTCCAGGGTTCGGGTTCAGGCTTGTTCCAATGCGCCGAATTTCCGGAAAACGGAAACTCCGTGGCAAAAGCGATGCTGTGGAGCAGTTGCCGGCGACGAAGCTGCCATGGCCAGTCGAAGACCAGTCGATGCGGGTGCGGAAGCCCACGTTTCCGCCAGACGACACGTCGATTGATGTCTGGGATTGGGCAAGGACCGTGACGCACTGGGTAGTTCGGCAGCAATCAGCATGTTGTCCGAGTCATTAGATCCAGTCTAGTACATGCTCCTGCGGAGGCAGTCTTGTACAGAGAGCCTGTGCGAATCATGTATTCTGGCTTATGAACTTGGATGATTTCTTAAGTCTTAAGACGAGACAAGAACTTAGTTAGAAGTAGTGTTGAGACCACCCCGTCCCTTGTGCAAGGACGGGCTCTTAAATCCTGAAGCCAAAGGCCCTCGCGTTGTGGATTCTATTGTCATGCAGTTTTCCATGTGACTGATCCGAAGCATCTGTACGTCAAGAATGCACCCTTTTCCACGTGCCAAGGTCTCCGAAAGGCTTCCCCACGTCTTCGAGTCGATCGATGGTCCTAAGAACTGCACGCGCCTGTGTGCGATGAAGCCGTTGCCTGCATCAAGCACAGCGGGCATGGTGGAGCCCTGGTCTGTGAGGCATGCCTGCGAGGCATTCTCCACGTCGAAGTGCTACAGTGCAGGCGGTGTCTTGTGCTGGGTTTCGATGTCGGGACGACCCCAGGATGCGGCTGGACATTATTGAGTATGATACATAGCAGTGCCATGCAATGCGCACGATAGCTGCTTCATGTGCGCTGCTCTGCAAGGATCTACCTCTGCCACGTTGCACATGGAACGACTTGCTCCCTTTGACAAAGAAGCTCCGAGCGTGCCTTTGCCTGCAATTTGCCATTAACCCCAGGACCGCAGCAAATGTCAACGTGGTAGCCACTGCTGTGCATGTCCCCAGGCTGGCAGGAGGATCTTTCCCATTCCTGGTCTCTGCATATACGTGGACATCACCAGAAGACCAGTACCCAGAAACTCTATTCCCAGTGAATGGGCACGTGGGACTTCTCGCGTGGTGGGCGTCTGGGCTAGAGGATATGTGCTTGGTTGTCGAGTGTGAAGACAGGCTGAGGTTCATGACACTTCAAGCTTTGCCATGGAATCGTTGTCGCGAAGCCCTCCAGACATGGTAGTTGCCATTGCAGCAGAATAATTGAAATTCATATCAGTATCATGAGTTGGTTTCGAAATGAATGTCTCCATGACGTCCCGAAGATCTTCCAAACCAGGAATCTAGAATCTAGTCATGTGCTGAGCAGCAGAAATAGCTTTCCATGCTGGGTGCCATTTCTAGCCTGAGTGTGCAAGTCCACGATGTTGAACTCATGCTTGCTCTCGCATGGTGCAGCACAGTGCTGCTCAGGTGGCAATGTTCGAGTCCATGCACAAAGACGACGTGGACGGAATGACGGCATTGCTCCGAACTGCGCGCAGCACGCCTATGGTGGTCTATGTGGTGAAAGAGGACCCTTCCAACTTGCTGACACTCGTGTGCCAGAAGTCGACCGACAAGGATTGGCATGGGACGTATGAACCTTTGCGCAGGAATTTTAGCTGTTACGCGTGCAGGCAGTCTGCAATGATTCCTGAATGCAGAAGTTGAAGCCAAGCTGCTTAAGGATTGGTTGGATTTCGGTCGGCTGCTCGAAAGGTTCTTAGCCTCTGGACCAGAGTCGAAGAGAAGGAGCCTGCGAAAAGATACATCTCGAGTGGAAAGTCTTGGCCTGACGTACCACGGGAAGTCCGTGAACAAAGCGATGATGCACACCATGGCGAATGTGTTCGAAGTATTCGACGACCGCTGCGAGGCTCTTCTCCGTGCACAAGCCAACACGCATGGACCTGAGCTCCTTGGCTGAAGACATGAGACAATCTAGAATCGATTTCAAATTCACGTTTGGAGACAATGATTTGCTGTAGTTTTTCATACTTCTCTGGTCGCTGAACGACAAGTACACTGGCAGCCTTGAGACCAGGATCCTTGCGGGACACTACACGAAGCTGCACAGCCTCGCCACAGCATGCAAACGCTGGTCCTTGCCTGACGCCCTCCCTGCTTCTCACATCTTGCATTTCGTGCTGTGTCAGTCGCCTGCCTGCACTTGCACGGTTTCAACCTTTCCCTGAAGCTTGTTGTGTTTCAGTTTCAGACATCCATGACTTTTGTCGTTGTCAACCAAGAATGGAATATTACCTGACCAAAAAGCTGCGAACTGACAACTCGGGGGCAGAGTTCTTCAGCAGAGCGGCGCTGGAGGTGAAGAGCTGCAAAGCCTGCGAGAGTGCGGGCCTTGCGTGCGATGCATGCAAAGGCAAGTCGAACTGCAGCTGGCTTCGAGTGGTGCTGGAGAAGGCGCGATGCCGTCATTTCCTGGCGAACAGCATCATGGCCACAGACCTGCCGCAGCAGCAGAGAGTCGAGGTGGTGAGGCTGTTGGAGGCAGCTAGGCCTCCTTATGATGCCATGGGCGAGGAGTCGATGGGCGCCTGGAAGGAGCTGCTGCAAGGTGCCCGAGACGAGGACATTGTTTCTGGCAAGATGGGCAAGCTGCGTGAGTCGATACTCAACAGGGTCTGCGCTTGCTTGAAAGCACAAGCTGCCGGTGTGCCAGTCGACGAGCAACTTGACCAATTCATTTCCGACTAGGCAGAAACTAAAGTAAGTAACATATGCATGTCTAAGGCGCATGCCAGTTTGTATCCGCAAGGTTAGAGTTCGTGAGTATGCGTAGGCCCCAGCGATGACCATATGCTGCATGTCCGTATAGCATGAGATGTTTAAGAGCCTTAACTTAAAGGCTGATTTTGGCATCTAATGGCAACTGCATGACAGGAAATTCACACGTGCCTCTGCTCCCAACTTGCAAGGCAGTCGATGCAGATGTCTCAGCAGCACGTGCAAGATGAGCGAGTGCGGTGGCTTGCGAAAGCAGAGGAGATGCGACAGCAGCATGCGGCTTTTGTGAAGACTACGAAAGTCGATCAGATCTGTCTGCAAAAGGCTTACGACGACTGCCTTGCCAAATGTATTTCAACGCAAGAACCGTATAACTGTTTTACTTACTTGTGGGATTTTTGTTCAGTGGCTGCAATCAGCTGAAAATCTGAGCAGCAGTTTCTCGAGGCCTCGAACCTGGCGAGCTCAACAAGGAGCACAGGCTTTGGATTCTCCAGCCAGACCTGCTTGCAGAGGGTCACTGGAGTGCTGGGATGGTGGAAGACGTGAAGCAGTTGGTGCAGTTTGCTATGTCTCATTGCGGCTGCGCCTGCACTTAGCAGATCACAATAATGATTTGACACACGCTTGAACGTTTCTGTTCCAGCTTTCGGAGCAGTTCTGCGAGAGGCAGCGGCCGGGGGGACTTCTTTCTGCTTGGCAACAGTCGAGATGCGAAAGTGACGAAGGCACTGGATGGAATTCCCGAACTGAGTTGCAAAAACAACGGCCACGTCGGCAGCGTGACCATTGTCTGGTCTCGGACTCCAAACCAGACTCGACAGATCTTCGGTTCCGCAGAACAGGTTACCACATTCAAATTGTACTCGACTTCCCCACGAGTACGAGTCGCAGCTGTTGCTCGGAAGGCAGGAAGTCCACGAAAACTAGTGGCTGACCGGAACAATCTCGTGCCATGTCCGTATCATTCTCGTCTTCGGACATAGCCTCATCATGATGTCTTACCTGCCTTGGTGCAGGATGAGTACGTCTTGCAGCCACACGGCGCCTTATCCTCAACACTCGTGAATGTGGAGCCGCTGTGTCCGAACCAGTTGCCCTGGATGACAGTCGAGACGAAAGGGGCTATCCGGGGCTGTGACCAGGCCAAAAAAATCCCTGCGGCTTGGAACCTAGAAAGACACACTGGCAGGAGCTTTAATTTAATGCTTCATCATTGCACGGATTTGTAGTCAAACAAAGACCAGACCCTCATGGCTCGGCTCTTGTAATGGCCGTGCCAATCATCTGAGGAAGGAGACGGACCTTCCGCTGTCCTTCCACGAGTGCATCCCTGCTTCCGCTTGGGTAGCAATCCTGAACCTGCTGCGTGCAAGTGCAGTTGTCGACTTAAGTCACTCGGCTTTCGTATATAGCCTGCAAAGTTGCAAGCTTCTGCGCGCTTGTGGATTATCATGCCACAAAACCAAGGCCCTGTCTCCGTTCTCCCTCGTGCTTGCATGATGAGTTCTCGCTGCTACACTGGGATCGTGCGAAAATCTCAGCACCAGACGTGGGCTGAGAATTTGATGACACAGGCATGCATCGAGCTCCTGGGATGCAGTCGTTGCATTGTGGACCATGGTCGTGTCTGCGATCTTTCCGGTTCTGCCCAGCCGTGAAGTGATCCAGGTGCATGGCGGAGAGAACCCATTTGTTCTATCAACACGAAGTCGCCATTCCAAAGCTCTTCCCAGAACTTTTTCAGAAGAAGCCGGATGCCTGGCAGCATTTAGAAAAACATGATTCAGGCGTTACGTGTTGTGGCACAGTCCCCTTGAGTGTCAGCCTTGCATGGCGCTGCTGATATTATGAGGCACCCGCTCTAGTCGATGTGAACGACGATGCAGCCGATCACGACTGAGATATGGGGGTGGGTGATTCGTTTCATGAGTAGCTGTCAGGACTGAGACCATGGGGCTGAATGATGCGTTTCAGGACACTCTTGACTGACAATGACGATTCAGATTCATATTAGGACCGGCGCCGACCATGCAATGTTGTCGTGAAACGCATCCGGGAAAAGCTGCCATGTCCGAGGCTTCGTCGGAACGGATAGCGCAAGCATTGCTAGCTAGTTGAACGTTGACGAGTGAATGCTGAACTGATGAGTGCTGCCTGGCGGCTGAACAACAAGGCCTGCTGGCGTCACGCGAAGATGTATTGGCAGAAGCATCCGAAGTGTAAGGGCCTTCAAACGGACACAGAAGCTTTCAACATGAGGCAGCAGTTGCATCAGTTCAAAGTATTGACTGACGACGGAGTCCGACAGGGGCAGCGAGCTTTTGCTGGGGAAGGTTTCAGGGCGAAGACCGTCCGGGGCCCGTGCACAGGGGGACGCAAACTTGCGTTGACCAAAGCGAGTGCCTGCATTATGCAAGCCAGGCTGCTGTCGCCTTTCTTGCGAATTTGACAGAAGCTTTGACCGTTTATGCATCCTTCGAGGTCAACTTCTCCGACCCTGCGTCTCGAAAATTGCAGGGACCCTGGCTTATTCCCAGTGACATGCTTGTAGCTTTAAGTGAAGTTTGAATGCAAGTTGCCTCAATGACTTGTCTCATGATGTCTCCCACTGTCCTTTTGCTCAGGCTGGTCTCAAGTACTAAATGACCTAAGACTGCATCCTAGCCATGAAGCAGCAATCGTGTTGGACTTGCAGGACATTCGTGGCTTGAAAGCTGAGGGGTAGAGTCACATGCGAGAGAGTAAATCAGCACAAGTGGACGGACATGGAAAGGAGAAGCCCAACAATACAGCAGCCGCTGTAGCTGCCTTCTCCTGCACTGTCTAGAGACGTCAACATGAATGGGGAAAGTAGCAGTCGCTGACGATGCATGCCTTCCGGTCCGGACCCCCGCTCTTTGGAAGCAAGCGGCCCAAGACGGCGAGACCACCGCATCTTGCTAAACAACATTGTGTAACAAATTTAAGTCAGGATAGCCTTCAGCTATGAGGAGTTCTCGCAGCTGTACTTAGATGCCGAATCCAGCCCAGGACCAGGACCGCAGTCCACGCTGAGCCAAAAAAGCGAGCAGACACAAGGAAGAGAAAGCATCCAGAGGATGGCAGTCGAGCTGGGACCCGGCCTGGCAGTCGAGCTGGTAGCAGCCGTCCTTCGCCTTCACACGCGATGAGATGTTACCTGCTTGCAAGGGCGGCCAGAGGCTCCAGGCAACGAGAGGTAGTGCATGTAGGCATGGCACGGAAAAAGTTGGCGGTGATTTCTCCGAAACATTCCGAAACCAATGATGTGCAGCCCAGCTGAGGTGTCTTCAACAAGGGACAGCGAAGAAAGTCGACTGCAGGACGGAAGCTAAACGTCTGCCGGGCCACAAGTCAGAAGAAGAAGAAGTCAGGCAGAGCACCGTCGAGTAAGTCGAAGAGCTCCCGGTCAACTTTCATGAAACCTGCACTTGGTGGCGTCTCCAGCTCCGCAACTGGGCGCTGTCGCACTCATGCAATTCTTCAACCAGCTACTTGGCATTGGCCGAACGCTTGCTGTACTGTAACAGAGTGAGTCAGGGACAGCAACTATGACTTCTTTTTGCTACTTCTCATGCAGCATCTGCAGACTTTGCGCACTCCGACAGGAAATATGCGCTGAGTGCCGATATGCGAAATTTGGTGCTGTATGGAAGACCGGCGTTGGCTCCAGTGTGGACCCTCGGAGTGGCAAGAAGGTGACCTTCTTGGTCCCAAGTCGATCCGAGAAGTTTGGGCTGGGCTGCTTCTTTTGCGCTTGGTACGCGCAGCACAGCGAACGCGCTACCTCTCGGCGGTGCCGCGGACGCACCAAGTGGGCCGCCCGGCACAGACTTTCAGCCTTTCTGGCACAGAAGGTCGTGATTCTCCGATGTGAGTTCTTTGCTCATGACATTGGCCAGGCCCTGTCCGCTGTATGTGGCATCAAGAGCATGCAAAGCTCCGCCATTGCTCTTCATGCTCAAAGCCAGATACACAGACTGGCCGTCCGAATCTAGGTCCTGTGAGCTGTAAGACAGACAGTGAGGATTCATGCCTAACTACTACTACTGCAATGCGAGACAAGGCAATGAATGTTGCTCATGACCGTTTGGTCTTTCCGAGGATGCTACTACATGCCTGGCGAAAAGCCAGAGGAGCTCCTGGTCAAGGACTTGCAGGACTCCAAGCTGATGGCAGGCCGTTCGTTAACTTTGCATGAACTGGTGTCGGAATTCACTTCATTCCCTGTTCGGAGAACATGCTTTGCATGGCTGCGCTGTTCAGGCGGAGTTCCTCAGCTATCAGACCTTTGTCGACTTCACAGCTTCGTGCAGAATCCGGTTTCGTTCAATTGCATCAGCAACCTCACGCTCTGTGAAGGGTATCTCCATAGCCAGCGAGATTCGGCCGTCGTTCCAGGGGAGGGTTTAGCAAACTAGCGTCTTCTTCGTGGATTTGGTTCTATTGACATTGAGTTGCCTGCTTCTGAGAGAAGTGTGGCCCAGGACAAGACATCAGTCGCAGAGCTGCTACGTGCATGGTGCGGGTCATGCGGGAGGTGACCCGACAAAGGAAGGTGGCCACATTGAGACAGTCGACCGCAGTGACCCTCATGTTCGATGAAAAATCACCGAACTTAGTGCTGCGGTACCGCTGCACCCAAGCTGCAATACCATGACCTTTTCAAGTCTTTCGCAGATAGTGATTTAATAATTGACTAAAACTAGATGTGTGCTCTCTGCTGATGCTGTGATACTGGACTTGCTTTACAGGATGCTGTGAGCGCCTGAGATGTGTCCACATACCATGAGGCGACGTCCTGAATCGATGGCAATGTGGCATGGTCAAGGCCTGGGCTGTGGACTGCCCCACGAAGGAAGAGCTCGAAAGTGATTGGTCGGAGCGAAAAAGCGCAGCTTCTCCTGCACTGCGATTTGTTGTCGACATTCGGGGAAGATGCTCCAGGGACGGAGCATTATTCAGTTTGCGGCGAGAGCTCAGAGTTCAGTTTAATTAAGATGTTAAACGCATTGTTTTAGATCTCATGTAGTGTGTGGCACAATGCATGTGGGAAGTGCAGCTGTCTTCTTGCTCATCGGCACTGCATTTCAGAAGCCTTGGCAAAGACAAGGTGGAAGTCCTGGACAGCTTGAAGGCAGTCTTCACGGACCTGAACAATGTCCTGTCTGAGTCATCATTCAATGACTTTCTGAAGAAGGTTCGAGCTATCTCAGTCGATGGTGCTTCCCCCATGGGAAAAGTCGCCGCCTTCTTGACAAAGGATATGCCAGCACTGAAGATTCACTGGAGAGACAGAGCACATGCCGTGAGGACCTGTCCTTCGCAAAGGATAAGCGCTTCTAGACTTAGATGCCAGGGCGGAAGGTGCAGGAATTTGCCAGTGCTAGAGGTCACAAATGTATCTGGGGTGAAGACCACTGCAGCTGTGCCTTCTGCCCACCAGGATCGCTCTTGCCAAGCCAGCGGAAGGTGACCAATGCATCGCAGAGGTTCGAGATGCTCTCTTCGGGACCACGAAGAAGACTAACAATGGTAAGGCTGTCATGGGCGGGCTCGTTCCGCAGCTGAAGCATTCCAACGCGGCTTGACTGACCCTGAATTGTTTCATGCGACTGTGAGTGTCAGGTCACATGTTTCGATTCCCTGAAGACACACGTGAACTGAAGAACACCTTCTCCTGAGCCCACTTGAATACCTCAAAAAACGAGGAATGGAGATTGAAGCTGCGTGCAGTGGCCATGGACGAGGAGTTCAGGACCCAGAACGCCACGGCTTTCAAGTCGATTTCATTCTCCCGCATCCGATTTGACTCGGAGGGTGGCCCATCCCGCCAGTTCATCGATCTCTTATTGCCAATCGTGGTATTGCTGGCATCGCAGTCGATTGACCCTCGGCAGAGCCGCGAGGCAAGAAAGCGCTCGGAGGACTTGTTACGCAAGATTGATTGCGCCTGAGCTTCCATAATAAGCCGGTTGCATTATCATATCGTTCTCCGCGGACGGTCTGAACAATCAATGATGTGATTTGACATCATCGCTGCATGTTAGTGACAAGACTTGGCAGCCGAGGCAAATTTATTGTAACACTTGGTTTGTACGCGGACCTCCAGGCAGTCGTTGCAATCTTTTTACGGAAATTCGACGTATCTTGGCATGACCCAGCTCAGTCGATTCGCGAGAAGAAGCAGTTCATCCAAAGGCAGTTGGGATCATGCGGAAACTTAAGCTACTGAGTTAGTAATACAGTGGACACGAATCCAGCAATTCCCGGACAAGCTCCGGACTTGAATGGCTGATTCGATGTAGTTGTCATCTGCCCAAGTCTTCGCCCTGTCAGACTGGTTCGTCTTTTTCTGGATGGTCATGTGTTGCAGTCCACGGAAGATGAGTCGAAGACCGCCACGGAACTGGCTATCCAAAGGGCCATGGAGGCCGGAACAATCCGCTTTGGCGATGCTTGATCCGGCAATTCAGAAACTGACTTTTTCCTGAGTGACTGAAAAGTATGAGTCCACATACGCATTGATTGGCCGGGTTTTGTTGGAGGTCATGTTTGAACTGACAGTGGAAACGTAAGGACAAGGCTCTCGTTCTCTGGGACAAAACAAGGGATTCCTACTTCAGCAGCCTGGAGTCGATTGGAAATGTGGTCAGACTGCTCATTGATCGGCTCAATGCAGAAATCGATGACAAGAGCCTGGAGGCATGCTTTGCTGCGTTCGACATTGCCCCCTGGATGTACTGTACATGTTTTCGGTTGTGTGGAAGTTTTTGAAGCCTCTGGCTTTGAAGCTACATAATGTTGCTTGCAGACGACAGGCTACAGCCACAGAAGCAATGAGTCCAGCAAAATGGCTGCAATTCGAGACCGGGGTCCACATCAAAGTTCGAAGGCTGCTTTGCGACGGCCTGGGCTTCATGCGGGATGACGGTGATCTGCAAGCTGTATGTAGAGAGTTCACGAGTGGCCTGGCGGACAGATATGCAAGCTTGGCCCAACAAATTGCACGCAGCCACACCACATGCTTCCAAATCGTCTCACTGCGAACAACAAAAACAGAAACGGTTGCTTTTCAACTTTAGACCTTCTCTGAGTATAGTCTGCCCGTGAATCTCCACATCAACACGAATAAGATGAGGAAGTGTAGCCTTACTCACGACAGTCTCAGAAGCGCCGTGTTCCAAGCAAGCTACCTAAAGCTGATGTCTGTTGAAGCCTCTGATCCCTCACCCCGCTGTCAGCCTGTCAACTGTGCCGGAGAAATTTCGAAATCTTCCACGTCCGAAGCACAGTACTGAAGACACAGCCGAGGTCGACTCCTGGACCTCGGCGACGCTGCAAAAAATGCCAAAGCAGCCGGACAAGTTGAGGAGCCCGACAACAGGCTTGAATGGGCCCGGATACGTTCCAAGTGTAGTCCAAAACTGCAGCAGCTGGTTTCTCTATATGTGGCGATGGAGGACGGGACGTGCACAGTCGAGAGATACCATGCTCACGGGACCAAGATTTCGGACTCCCACAAGGGCCCCTTGTCCACGAGCCTTTTTTCAGATCTCCTGGAGTGCAAGCTCGACGGACCAACTTCACTTGAGGAGGTGGCGTCGAGGCAAGGCACAGACCTGGCTTTAACGGAGTTTTCCAGATCATTCCTCAAGGAATGGAGGAAAATGCACGGGGGCAGGTTCCGGATCTACCAGCAGAAGAGGGTGGGCAAGAAAGAGGAAGAGAAGTCCAAGATGAAGAAGTTCACCCAAGCTGGCTTGCGGCTACGACAAACAATGGCTTTGCACAAGCTCTCCGCCCGGGACTCCGCAGAGTCTACCACCACTGTTCTTCCTGGTGTGAGTCGAGCGGAGGCAGCTTCCCACTTGTGCAAGGAGTCGATGAGGCCGAGCCAAGCCATCTCCAAATTCAAGCGCAGGACACAGCTGATCAAGGAGAAGGCTGACATGGCCAACAAAAAGCGCAAAACTGATGGACATCCTTTTGGGAAACCCGAAAGGATCACAGCCAAGCTATTCCGGCCGCAGTCGACTCTTCAGGCGCCATGGGTGCAGAAGTTCAAGTCGCTGAAGCGCTGGAAGATTCTGGATGGGACCTTGCAGCACAGTCGAGAAAGTCAAGTGGTGCTTCGATGCGATTTTACTACTGTTTTTGAGCGTGGCTTTGATTGTGGTGATTATGCAGTTGCGAATGTAACAAGTGTCAAATATTGAAAATATGTTGGGGATTCAATTACAACTGAAGTTATCGACTGGTAGGACAAAATGCCAAGCGCAAGTCATCTGAAAGTCATTCCCACGGACCCAATGCCAAGGCCTGGCCCGAGTCCAAGGAGGACGTGCGAGTGCAGCGCATGGACGTGGACAATCTTCAGAAGGTCCTGGATTTCGTTCCGTCCGCTCACATCGCGGTAGTCGACTCGGTCACGGACCTTCTCCTCGAGAAGCCTGCCTGCTCTCAGCCCCATGGCTGCAAGGTGCATTTTGTCCTGGTCTGACACTGATTGACCATGAGAAACAGTCTTTGAGCCAGTGAGTGTCAAGCCTTTTTTTCTCGAGGAACTATGCGTTCTGCAAAGTGGCGGTGCTTCTGGCTGGCTTTGGCACTCCCGTGGTGTCCAAGTCTGACTGGAACAGCTTCTGCGAGGACACCAGCGACTCTGACGGTTTCTTAATATACTCATTCCGTTTTGTGCACACATGTCCGATTTCTGCTTAACTACTTCTTCGCGTATGTTGCCTGACACCTGTGTTGAGGTCGAGAAATGCCCGGCTTAGTCCTGCACAAGAACATCCTGACCCAGCGAGTCGTCCTCCTCGGCGAGTCGAGGCAGTCGAAGTTTTTGGAGGGCCTCTGTAGCCTTTCAAAGGGGCTTTGGCAAACTTTTGAGTCGATGGCATCCTATGAGAAGGATCGCAAGGCTTCTGCGGCTGCTCGCAAGTCGACGCCCAAGGCGAAGACCAAGGCAAAGCGGGGAAGGCCGCCTCAGCCGAAGTTCATCCAGCTCCACAAGTCGAAGGATTGGCTATGGAAGCTTTTCCAGTCGATCCGAGCGCTGGATGGAGCTGGAGTAGGAGTGGACCGCCACGCTGCTTAAGCCTTTGGAAGGAATAGACAGACAGCAGGCACACCTCTAAGTACAAGTCCACAATCTTTCAAGAATCCTGCCAGGCTTTGCAGTTTAGAGTTTAGACACTACGGACCATACCTTGTCCGCTGCTATCGTGTAGATTATCACTGTACCACGACTTCTAGCCGAAACATGCGGAAATCGTGCAGGTTTCCTCCCAAATTATTATAGCTTTGTTTGTGAGAAAAATCTGTTAGCTGTCAAAGTCAACTGCATAGCGAAGAGTGGCCCGCAATCAACCTATGTACTACGTGGGGACTTGTGATTCTCAGAAAAGGGCCAGAGAATGTTGAATCAATAATGAGTCAAGAGTCCAGCGAATGGCAGCCACGGTCCATGGGTTTCCGCTTCGGCGCGAAGCGCCAGAAGTCGCACTTGCCAGGGGTAGCGCTTGCATCTTGAGGGGTAAAAGACGCAGAGACGGTTCCAGTCAGTCGCCAGCCATTGATCAATAGAGCCTTCGCGAATCTGCGCGCTCACTGAGGTCGCTGGAGTTCTCTGCCTGGCGAAGGTGCGTCTCCGTGATCAGTGGAGTGAAGCGATGCGTGTTTCCAAGCCTGCCCTGTGGCACAGGCCTGGAAGCAGTCGAAAAACGTTGACCGAATGGGCAAGGTGCCAGCTGCGTGTTTGTTGTGCCAGGGCTCATGCTCACGTTGACATCTCAGTGCACGGTGCTTGGCAGTTTGAGTGCGGCTGAATTTGTTGACCGCAGGCATGCATGAGGCGGGTGACCCTAGGCAACATGAGGAGCGAGGTCCAGATGCGCAAACACTCATAATTACATCAGGAGCTAGGTGCAGACGCACAACACTGATAATGATTAAGCGACCTTCGGAAGAACAGGAATCCTGTCCTCAAGTACTAGTCCAAAGACTTTCAGACAGAGCCTTGCCAGCCATCCGGGAGCCGCAATGGAGAGCGGCGACGAGCCTTCCGACAGAGTCCTTGGACTTCAATATTTCGTTACATTCAGTCGAGGTGGACTTGCTATAACAGTTCTGAATGTAAGACTTGTGAAAGGTCGTGTCGTCATCCGGCTCCTCGAAGTAAAGCTTAGTTAGCCAGCTTTAACTACACTTCAGAATCAATATCCTGCTGAACATGAGCAAGTGGGTTTAAGGTTTTGTTGACAGGCCTTGTGCTGCAAGTTGCTCCTGCAGGGGTTCGTGTGCTGGAATCGGAGTTCACTTCCCAAGCGTAGGCAGCCCCCTTCGGACTGGGATGTTTGCAGAGTGTCATGTGTCGGCTATGTTTGGCCAGCCACATCCAAGGAGAGTCAGCAGAAAAGGAAAGCTGTCGAGCTGGACGACTCGCCGGAGGACCGGGAGTCGGATGACCATAAGATTTCAAGCATTGCCATTGCCCATGTCCGATAGTGAATCCAATCCAAAGGATGACGCTTTTACTCCACCCTTGGGTATGTCTGACCCCAGCGAGTCGATCCACATGGCAAGCCCGCCTGGCCAGCTCCTGGAGGACCGGGAGTCGGATAGCCTTGTGTTTTCACATGCTGCTGCACATGTCCGATGATAGTGAACCCAATGCTAAAGGATGAAAACCAGCCCTTGAATGAATCGAACTACGACCACTCGTGGCGCCCGTCACTCCCGCCGGAGGACCGGGAGTCGCATAGCCCTGTGTTTCCCATAATAATCTCTGTCGGGCGGTGAATCCGAAGGATCCAGGTCCAACCGCTTATGACGGCGAAGAGTCACGGGACCAGTGGGAGGACCGGGAGTCGGATGTTTTCAAACATGGTCATGATGGCCACTAAAAATCTGCCACACGAGGATTGCAACGACGAGTCGAACCGGCCAGAGGACCGGGAGCCGGATGTTTTCAAACATCATAATAATTGTCAGTCCATCTCGAGTATCCGAAGGATCCAGCTGACGACAACGACGAGTCGAGCCGGCCGGAGGACCGGGAACCTCATGTTTTCAAAAACTGTCAGTCCATGCCAGTCCGATGGACAATGGAAACCTGCATAGGATGCAACTGCACCCGACGGCGGCTTCGACGAGTCGAACCAGGCGGAGGACCTGGAGCCGGATGTTTTCAAACCGATAATTAATAACATAACACAAATCTGATTCGAGGCTTCAGCTCCTGCAGCTAGCGACTGGTTCTCCCAGTTGGCGCCGGAGGACCGGGTACTCCTAAACCTGTGTTTCCAGTCCTGTCCGGTGGCCAATAATGATAACTATTGACAATAATAATAAACAACCATAAACATCTGCACTGCAGGACATAGTCGACTGCGACTGGCGTGAGATGCGATCGCCTTGCACAAATTCCGTTTCGGAATCGGAATCTGCTGAGTCGACTGAGTCGACGATGCCACTTCCTGAGTCGAGTGGGTCAACGATGCCACCTCCGGAGTCGAGTGGGTCAACGATGCCACCTCCTGAGTCGAGGCCTCTGCTGGCAATAGCGCCCCGGCCAAAAAAACGGCCAAAAGCGAAAGCCAAGCCAAAGCAGAAGAAAATGCCGAGGCCTCGGCATTTCAACTGAGTCGATTATCGACAATGATTGATCAAACTCGTTTGAATGTTCAATTCAACAGTCTGGCAGTCAACCAATCGCTACCTCAGTCGACCAGCGACCAATCGACTCAGTCCAGCGTTTTTTTGTAGAGTAACAGGCAGCGCCAGTCGACTCAGTCGACCCATCTCTTGCCGTCGTCACCAGTTTGCAGAGAGATGAGCTGGCCTGCCCAGAAAAGTCGCCATCTCTGCACAAAGTGTTGGTGCCATTGCCATTGCATTTTCCTTTAGTTCACCCTGGCCAGGTTCATCTGGATTTCGATGGTGTTATCATGGCCTGCACCTTAAATCCATCTGTGATCGGTGTGTGTATGCTGAGTGAGAGACCGTCCGAGCAACTCTTGATGTCAGGTCTCAGGTGACGATGGACGGCATTGCGAGTCGTTGGCGTATTCATCGTGCTCGTGCTCATGTGTTTCTTTTCTTTTCTCTTGTCTTGCCTCTCTTTATTGTCTTTATGCTTTGCTGTTTTGGTTTTGCATGGGCTGCCACTAATAAGACAAGAACCCTCATATTGACTAATATTTTTGGCCGTGGGGCAGGGGCCCGCCCAGACGACCTGAAACATCTTGCACCCTACATCCTGAACCGTTGCCGCTGGACCATGAAGCGTGTAAATCAATGCACATCCCCACTGTTGAGTTCCAAGGCTCGACATTAACCGGAAATTTGAAGTCTTCACCCGGAGTTCTCTGCCCACACTCGTCTAGGCCCGAAAAACCAAAGCCTTAAAACCTGAAGCGCCGAGCCGGAAACCCTGAGGTTTCAGATGGATGAGTGGAACTGGCCTTGCTTCTCAGCGCCGGAGGGTGTTGGGGACGTGTTCCGAGTGCCATGGCTGCAGATGGCCACATCGTCTTAGTCGGTCATCGCAGGAGCATCATCTTTGATTTCGTCTTCGTCTCAGTTATCGGAGGAGCATGGATCTTTGTGGATTTAGTGATGAACTTGGCCCATGTGGGTGGCTGTCAAAATTAGAGTCCCTTTTCGGGTCCTTAATATAGTTAGGGTGCCCAAAAAGGGACCCGATTTTTGGCAACTACCCCTGTCGAGAAGTTTGAACCAAGAAAGCTCTACGGGTTCCCAAACGGTACCAAACCTCACAACTCACAACCAAAGTTGCACTCAACGCAGCCCTTGGTGGTAATCATCATCATGAGCAGCATGTGCTGTCAGTCCTCATCGCCGTCGCCCTGATCACTCTCCAGGCTCCAGCCTGTAAGCAGCCGTCCCAAACACCAAGTGCCCTTCTCTCATCCGATAAGGCCCCAAACCCTGCAATTAAACCTCTTCAAACCAACTACGGACCCGTCTGCCCCTTACAGCCTTTTGACCTGACATCATTCATGAATGAAATTTTTCATGCAAACAAAGATCACAAAGACCGAACCGTGGACCGTGAACCCCCCCCCCTTGAAGCGCACTGAAGGCCTATGGCCTCATCATCTTTTGCTTCGCGGGCCATCCCTGCTTCCCAGCGCTTCACCAAAGTATGAGCGACCGGTCCAAGTGGGAGCCTTGTGCCCCTTGGGCTTTAAGTTTTCGACTTAGGGCTTATAGGCTTTAGGGTTTAGGGTTTAGGGCTTTGGCTTTAAATTTTCGACTTAGGGTTTTATCGGGTTTATAGCGACTTTTTCAAGTTTTCCGGTAGAGGATATTGAATTTATGATTTCGTGTAAAAAGCTTACAGGACCCAGGGCGAAAGTTTGCGGCATTGACGGCGCAAGTTTGGGATTGTGGGCTTTTTCTTTTGTTCAATAATGTGGGATATTATGCGCTGTTTTGCCAGTTGGGCATGCACATGCGCAGACGGAGGTGGCGTATGGAGCTGCGCGTTGAAGGATCAGGGAGTGGGGTTGTACATCGGGCAACCTCAAGTATAGTCTGCCTAGGATCTCTAAGCCACAAGCATTCGCCCAAACTACTGCCTACACTCCGATTGTAGCCTGGCCGTCTTCGTAGTCATAGCTCCACTCGAAGGTCACGTTTTCGTTCTTGGTGGCAGCTGCCTACTATGTGCCTCGGAAGCAGTCTCTCAGCTCAGCCTGCTCATTGTTCAGGCTGAGCGCTGCAGTCAACTGTATCACGCTGTAAGCCAGCCTCCCTGACCTTCGAACCCATGTATGCATCAGTGTGTTTTCGTAAATCCTTAGAGAAGCTTTTCCTAACTTGTTAAATTTACCTCAGGGACCCCCAAACCGTAAGCTCTGAACCCCGAACCCACACCCTAAATCCTAATCCCGAACCCCAGAATGAGTATGGGAGCCTCTTATTATAAGTATAGTTTAACATACACCAAAAAATACTAAACCCTTGTAGAAGCCCTTGTAGAAGCGAAGCGAATAAGCCCCAAAATGGGTATGGGAGTGCTGGAGTCTCGGATCAGGTCTGCCTGGGTCTCCTAGCCTTCCTCGCGCTGGGCACCAACATGACGCTGGGCTCGTTGGCTTTGGGTTTTGGGCTTTATAGAGGTTTAGAGTTGGCTTGGGGGTTTTAGGGTTCAATATGGGGTTTAGGGTTCAGAGTTGGCTTGGGGTTGTGGGCTTTAGGGTTCAGGGTTTCGGGCTTGAGGGGGCTCAGGGTCTTTCGGCTGGAGGGTCAAGGAGTCAGGTTTGAAGACTCTAAGGACTCTACGAGTTGAGGATGTAATTCATAACTGTGGGCTTAGGATGTCGGCTGAAAGCTTTGGGCTTGAAAGCCGAGGATGTAGGAATTTAGGGTTAGTGACCGAGGCGTCGGGCTTGATGCCTACTGCATACGGAGGCTTTGGGCCTGGCATTACGACCTTACCGGTCATTTCCATACTACCCCCCCTAAACCCCCTAACCCCTAAAGGCCCTAAAGCCTAAACCCTCCCCTCAAGCCTTGAGCCCGAAGCTGCACGTGCAAGGGAAGGTTGGGCGCTTGGGGGCTCAGGGCGCGTAACCTCGGATGGGTCCTGCAGCATATCTTGCGTGCAGAGGCCAAAACTTGGGGCTCAGGGTTTAAGGTTTCCTGACACCCTAAACCCTAAACCCTCAAATTGCCCTGAAGACGTAGTGGTAGCCTGCTCCAACCATGATCCTACGACAGAGTGTCTGAGGAGGGCAGACGAGCACATGAGAAGTGGTAGCGGCTTAGGCGAATCTCCAAGCCTTAAACCGGAAACTTGAACTCTAAACTAAACCCTTAAACCCTAAACTCTCAAGATACCCTAAACCTTGAACTTCAACCCCCTAAACCCTAAACCCCCTAAACCCTAAACCCCTAAGCCCGAGGGCCCCTAAGCCCCAAACTCTACCCGATTCTTCCAGGCATGCTGTCTCCACTACACGAACCGGTAAACTCCTGAACCCTAAACCCTTGAAAACGCTGCCTTGTTCTTCAAGGCAGGCTGAGTATAGCTACGGTTTTTTATAGGCCACCCCAAGACCCATCTCTAACTCGCTGTTCCTTCGTCCCGAACCCTGAACCCTCTGAATCCTACAGCCCCAAACCCTAGACCCTAAATCCCAAGTCTAAACCCTAATCCCTAAGCTCTGACCGCTAAACCCCATAAACCCCAAAGCCTAAAAGGTATGCTTATATTATAGCTATAGTATATGTATATAAGTATGTATATATATATATATATATATAGTCTACCCCAAAACCCTACTCTCAGTAGCTGTTTCTTCAAGGCAGCTGTTTCTTCACCCTACACCCGAGACGCTATGAATCCTAAAGACCCAAAACCTAAACCCTATGAATCCTAAAGCCCCAAACCCTAAACCCTATAAGCCCTAAAGCCTAAACCCTAAACCCCATGTCTAAACTCTAATCCCTGAACTCTAAACCCTAAACTCTTCAAGCCCCAAAGCCTAAACCCTAATCCCTAATCCCTATAGATCCCTTTTAGAGTAGTCCTTAGAGATCCCTTTAAAGGAGCCCTTATGGATCACGAGGCATGCTGTCTTCACTGCAGACATGTCCGGCTCTGGTGTTCTTCGGCGAGTGACGATCGCAGCTTTTGCTCCTCGTCGCGTCCTTTGAGAGTCCCACATCAGGGGCGTGGGGTTTAGGGCATTAGGGGTTTAAGGGTTTCGGGGGTTTAGGGGTCTAGGGTTTAGGGTTTAGGATTTAGGGTTTAGGGTTCAGGGGTTTTGGGTTTAGGATTTAGGGTTTAGGGCCAGGCCCGAAAGGCCTCAAGTCCCAAAGAATGCCCTAAACCCTCAGGCCCTAAGACTCTAAGACTCTAAGACCCTACTTGGAGGGTCGGGGGACTTAGTAACTGGTTATTTTAAGGACTTATAAGTACCATAGCCCCAATTAGGGTCCCTTTATAGGGTACTTATAAGTCTACTTACTACCTACTTACTAAGTCCCCCGACCCTCCAAGTAAGACCTGAGCCCTGTAAGACATCAAGCCCTAAACCCTAAACTCTACGACCTGCAACCCAAAAACCCTGTTCCGAGGCGGTAAAGATTCAGCTCACTGCTCCCGTCCTTCTCCGGGTGGTGCTGACCTGCCTGAGAGTCTGGCCCGAAGGCCTGCGTAGAATCTTTAATGATATGAAGTAGGGCTTATATTACCATTTTGGTGAGTGTAGATAGGGCTCCTTTTGAATTTAGGTGAGTGTATGTATTGGGTTTTATTGTGGGGATACTAGTAATATAATATAAACCATACTCTATATCACCCTTTCAGGGTTCCTTCAAGGGCTTTATTGGGGTTTGCAGGTGTTTTGGAAGGCTTGACATTTGGAACAATCAGAAACACTATCTTCTTGCAGTCACTCACAATCCCGAAGTATATATGTTTACAGATATACACTGTACCCAACACCCTGTTCTGATTGGCACCCCTTTAGCTCGGGCGCTTGCAGTCCCGAACCCAGAGCCGTAATCCTAAACCCGGAACCCAAAAGCCCAATTGTGACCCGACCCGATTCTTAAGCCTTCTCTGCATCCTGTCTCCGAGTCGGATGTGGGCGTTTTTTTTGCGACAGCATCTCCAAGAACGTACTTCCTTAGTTGCTAACTTGCTAGCCTTTACACCGAAGTCCATCGGCAGGCGGCGAGCCCGAGCCTCAGCACTGTCTCTCTCTATCAATCTCTCTCTCTCTCTCTCCCTCCTTCCGTCTGTCCTTGAGGATGCGCGTGAGAGAGAGAGAGAGAGAGAGAGAGAGAGAGATATGGAGAGAGGCAAGGAAAGGCGCAAAGGGCAGAAGGAGAGAGAGAGAGAGGAACGGTAGAGGAGAAAGCGTGGAGAAACACCCAGCCCGACACATGTAGGACACTGGATACAACGAAAGTAACCCCTCACACGAAGTAAACCCCAAGCCTTTAAATGGTAAACCTCTAAAGACTATAAAGCTAGATTCCTCAACCCAAACGACATGAGCCCCAAAGCTTGGGCCTAAGTGCTTCACCTCGTTGTTCTCAGCTCTCAAGCCGAACAGTCAGCAACGACACTGCACAGGTCCGACGAACCCCCGAATACCCCTAGAGACCTGGTATAGAATTCCAATATGTTCCAAGTATACGGAGTTTAGGGTGATAGGTTGAGGGAATTGAATGCCAGACCATGGGCCACACCTCAAAAAAACTCCAGGGGACACTGCAGTAGAACCAAGAAACCTTGATCTGAACTTTGAACATCATTTAAATGTACAGTGGCCGGAGGAATTTGTATAGCAATCGTCACTGCGCAACTATGTTACATACCCAGACCCTGCCCCAATCTTGGAAAGAAGGGCTGCCAGCCTAAAGCCTCTTTGCAGAAGCAAGCACGGCCCCAAATGCAATGAACCGCTTAACGCTGTAGTCCCTAAACCACAGATCCACACTTCCCTCTGACCCAAGGCTCTCGCTTTTGGACTTCGGTCCAGCCGCGATGATTGTCCTCGCCACCGGGTTCTCGGCCGGCTGCCCACACGGTGCATTGGGTCAGGGCCTGGGGATTCGAGTTTAGGGTTTAAGAGTTTATAGTTTAGGGGTTTAGGGTTCAAGGTTTCGGGTTTCGGGTGGATTTGAGCCTCGGTGTCCCCTCCTAAACCCTCGAACCCTAACACCTTAGCACTCAAGCCTCAACCGCGAACACCTACACCCTCAAATCGTACTTTTGTTCTTATCTTACACCCAGCTCGGGACACCCTATATAAAGCTCTCACTAACGCTAAACACCCCAGCCAAACCCTCCCCCCAGAAAGCCCGTGACCCCTTTCGGAGCCTTAGGGTTAACCCTAAACCCCGACTCCTATTCTTAAACCCCAAACCCTCAATTTAACACCTATAAACCCTAAAGCGTGGTATACTCTTGTTCTTGAACCCTAAACCCTAAACCCTAAACCCTAAACCCTAAACCCTAAACCCTAAACCCTAAACCCTAAACCCTAAGCCCTAAACCCTAAACCCTAAACCCCGACCTCCTCTTCTTAAGCCCCAAGGCATGCATCCTCGCTGGGCATCTGGCGGCCCTGGCTTCGCTCTGTGGAGCCTTCCTGGCTGGGGTCCCACGGGGTTTAGGGATTTAGGGTTTAGGGTTTAGGGTTTAGGGATTTAGGGTTTAGGGTGTAGGGTTTAGGGGTTTAGGGTTTAGGGTGTAGGGTGTAGGGATTTAGGGTTTAGGGTGTAGGGATTTAGGGTTTAGGGTGTAGGGTTTAGGGGTTTAGGGTTTAGGGTGTAGGGTGTAGGGTTTAGGGGTTTAGGGTTTAGGGATTTAGGGTTTAGGGTGTAGGGATTTAGGGATTTAGGGTTTAGGGTGTAGGGTGTAGGGTTTAGGGGTTTAGGGTTTAGGGATTTAGGGTTTAGGGTGGAGGGTCTAGGGATTTAAGGTTTAGGGTGTAGGGTTTAGGGTCGAGGTGGGTTTAGGGGTTTTGGGGTTGTAGGGTTTAGGGTTGAGGTATCTAGTTTTAGGGGTTTTGGGGGTGTGGGGCTTCAAGTTCGGACCCTTATCCCCTTTTTGGGGGACCCTACTTTGTTTTTGGCTTAGGTATGTGGACTTGGAATAAGGATCCCACCATTGGCGTTCTGTTTGTTTCGGGATCTCGTCGTGTCTGAAACTCCTCTGTGCGCATTGTTAATAGGCCAAGGCATGACGAGGCGCCCTTTCATGCGATGCATGCTCCCTACACCCTAAACCCGAAGCCCGTAAAAACAAAAACAACCAAAACCCTAAACACAAATCCACTAAACCCTCAACCCGTAGCCAAGCCTCAGGCATCCCCAGAGCTGACCCCTAAACCTAACCCCTATGTAAAGCATCTAGGACCTAGAGTTGGCCCTTATTCCCTTGCTTTAGGGTTCCGGGGGCTGCAAGCAAATAAGGCAATGAGATGGCTAGGACCCAGACTAGGCCATTATCCATATTCCCTTTCTTTAGGGTTCAGGTTTTCTTATAAGCCCCTTTAAACCAAAAAGGGCGCCCTTTTTATTCCTAGGCCCTGAGCCCGAAACTCTAAACCCCAGACTCTAGTATGGAAGCATGAACAGCTGTCAGAAGTTATTGTTCCTTCGGGTTCCTGTTTTCAATCAAAACCCCAGGCTCTATTTTAGAAGCCTCTGTAGTTTTTGATACAGTAAACCCCATAACGTTGGAAACCGGATCAAGGCCAAATAGTGCTAGGATTCCCTATACATTACTCTTAAGGATCGAGGCTATGGGGTTTCCAACTTTTAGGCTTCTACTGTAGTACTTCCTAGTTAGTAACGACATATTTACTCTTATACACCATCAGCCAAAGCCCTACGTCAAATCTTACTGGGGCTTTTGTCAAACCCAGAACTCTGAGGTGAACTTGACTTCGGTCATCCTGCCGCCACTCGGGCTGCACATCCCTAAACCCTAAAGCCGACCCGGGGATCCTGTATGTACTTAGAGGTTTAGGGTCTACTTAGAGGATCATGGGACTTAGTAAGGGTTCTTAAAGGGCTCCTTAAAGGGATCTATAGGGTTCCCCAACTACTGATGATATAAATTCTGCATTACCTTAAGGGCCCTAAACTATGGGAATCATGGTATACTCCTTATTGTGGGTCATGCAGAATTTATATCATCAACCGTATAACCTACTGTCGTGAGGGTTGTACCCCATCATTAAGGGGCCATCACCTACTAGTCTATAGGGTTTGGGGCTACAGATAAGCCCTAACTAGGTTGTAGCATGCCTCACCCTCAATGTTAAACCCTACGTGCTACCCAAGTTTCACCCTGAATGTGAGGATCCGCGACCCTGACCCTTTTAGGAGGAAATAGGAGGAACTCTTTAACAGGAACCCTTAAACAGAAACCCTCAAAAGGAACCCGAAACTGAACCCCGTCTCATGCTGGACCTCCCCCCAAGCTTTAGGGCTGAGGGGGCGGTGTTGTAAGGAACGCGCAGCTCTCTGCTGTCGCTTTTGAAGATTACTTATATTGAGCCTTCAGTGAGCGAATGCAACGGGACTTGATTGTAGGTGCTATTGTGAATTTACTTTTTTTCTGGTTCCTTGTTGTGTTCATTCCATTCTGTACGTGTTTTAGAATGTAAACACAAATTAAACAAGAGGCACAAACGAAATGGACAAACACACAACCAAGAGTTCAAGAGACCTTATCTACTCTCTTGACACCAAGGTCAAGTTCATTACTTCGGTACTGAGAAGAACTTAGAAGAGGTTGAAAGGAACAAGGAGAATGAACGCAGGACTCTTTGTGGTTCTTCTGTTCGGAAAAACTACCTTTTTGGAGACCTGGAGACCAAGCGTAAATTACGAAATGACAGCGGCTCAAGAAACCAAGTGTCCAGCTTTCGTGCGTACTTTGGGTGTGGGTGTGTGTGTGTGTGTGGGGACTAAACCTAAATCTGAAGTAAAACTTGCGACGCATTCAGTCATCCGTTTTTCTTCATCAAATTTCACACACTCACTTCACGTTGAAGATGCGACTGTAATTGTGATTGAATGTGAGCCAGACCGCTTGCGATTCCAGGTTTCGTTCACATGTATACCTTAGTTTGATTGTGAGAAGCATGCGGCCAGTCGCTGCTTTGATTTTGATATCTTCTTGAATATAAGTAGAAACACGCTGTTCTTTTCGTTGTGTCACCCTAGCATATGGGTCCGTGGACGGCCGTGTGATCTTTCCTTTGTGAAACAAGACATACAGAATGCATGAGTTTTGTGCTAACCGTCTTCTAATTCCCAGAAGGAGCCGAATGTGGGCTAGAGCCTACTGCTTTAAACGTCACAGGCAGGCACATTTCCAGCAGACTGGGTGGGCTTTCTACGAAAGACTATGGACTTCTCTCTTCCCGATCGGGTTGCGTTGTACAGGTCACGCATGCCCCATCAAGCCTCCAAAAGCAAAACACCATGGCCCTAGGCCTCAGACCTCTTCTCTGGCCCTTTCTTGGGGGTTCTTAGTTTGTGTAGGTAAGCTGTTCTGTTTCGTCTCCCGACCTAATCCCAGAACTCGGAACCTGCACTCTGAACCCGAGGGTTGTCATCTACCTGCAGCTGGAAAAGCTCGTTCCATCCACTCGGACAGCTGCGTTCAAGGCAGTCTTCCAATGTCAAACGGGTATCTTCGGGTTTTTTTGAGTCCGGTGAGCTTCGGATTCACAGCTTTCAACGTTCAAATATTTCATTGCTTGGACGAAAGTTTAGTAAGCTTAGTATTGCCCTTTCTGGTGGGGGGAGGAGCAAAGGCTGCGTTTTCACCCTAGACCCGACCCATAGGCCCCAAAGTAGTTCCTCTTTGGGATTACATTATAGGATTCTAAATATGAGCCCCAAAAAGGGAACTACTTTGGGGCCTTAGGGTAAGCCCGGGGGGCTCCTGAACCATCGTAGTGAGATCCCAAACCTTAGCCCCCAAAGTCCAAGCCCTCCCCCAGAAAGCCCGTGACCCGTTCTGGAGCCTTAGGGTAAGCCGTAAGGCTCAAGACTCAACAGCTCAGGGTCAGGGCCAGAGCCTTTAGGCAACTGGTTCAGGCCTGTTTGTGTGTCGTTAAACTGTCGTACTATGTGGGTGGTTGTCAAAATTAGGGTCCCTTTTTGGATCCTTAAGATAATACGGCACTTAATATTTAGGGTACCCAAAAGGGGCCCTAATTTTGACAACCACCGACGCAAATCCTATACCCTCAAGCCTAAACTTCATACCTGGTCAAGAGGCTTCTGACAGTGAATGCCTCCTTATCTCAGAAGTACGGCTTGATAGACAGGCTTTCTTGTTTCTTGTGAATCAAGGTTTATGTTTCTTGTTCTGGGGTGTTGGGCGGGCTCTCTAGACTCTAAGCGTTTCCTTCATCGTCAGTTTTAAACCATCTGACCAGAACCACAAGCTTTAGGGCCTCGTTCCAGCATGTGCCTGATGTCCCTGAGAGAGCTTCTCGGAACCGAAACTCGAAACTCTAAACTTAAGACCGGCTTGTAGCGCGCTCTAGGCGGACCCTTATAAGAGCCCTAGATCCTCATGTCCAAAGGTTTCACCAAAATTCCACAACACTCCCCCAAACTGTAAGGGTTTATGTGCCCATCGAGTGGACACTTTGGCCTCAGCAGGCTTTCCCATGTAGGCAAACCAGGTGAATGTGCACATTATTTATGTTCATGAGCCGCTAGGGACACCTTGAAAACCCTAAACACACCTGGAAATAAGAATAGTCAGGTGAAGCTTGGCCTCTGCTGGGCTGCCGTTGGCTTGGGTGTCGTTGCTGGTGTGGCCGGGACCGTCCTCACTGGAACCGGTTCTAGAGCTTTGGGGCTTTTGGGGTTTAGGGTTGTAGGGTTTCTTTGGGGCTTCTCATAAGGTTCAGGCTCCAGGCTTTACCATACCCCATACACCCTACATCCACCCTGAGCTGCAATTCAGGATCTGGTAAACTCTACTGTAAACCCTAAGCGTAACTTATCCCTGGACCGGGCACTCAAATGCCACGCCCTCGACCTTTCAAGGAACTTGATTGCAGGGTCCAAACCGTGAACCATCAACCCTAGATGCCCAAAGCCCTAAACCCTAAACCCTAAGCCCTAAGCCCTTAACACAACAGCGATCAGGACTGCCATGGCGGTTATGGACTTCTTTCACAGCCCGAGCACCTTGGCGGGCTCATAAGACTCATAATATAAGGGCCTTAATAATTAGACTAGGGTTTTGGGCCCCATTATACTATATTCATAATAAGGAGTCCCAAAAATAAAAATAGTATAGGTATTTATTAAGGCCCCTATATAAAACCCAAAGGCTCCATAAGTTCGCGCTTTGGGAGTTCGTGTAAACCACAGCGATCAGCAACAGTGTGCAGGAGCGTGTGTCCGTAACGGTCCATGTACCAACGTTGTATATGCTTTTGCCCTAAGCACATTTTTATGAACCGCATAAAATAGAAACCAAGTGGTCACACGGACCCCTTGGTTGTATGCATCAGAGCATATGTGTTGCCCTCTTTGTGCATATGTGCATGCATGCATGCTTGTGCACATGTATAAAGTTGTACATATACACGTATGTATAATCGATATATCCGTTCACATGTGTATATATATATATGCATATTGTATGTAAGTGGGTGTTGCAGGGCAGCACCCCTCCCCCCATCTGAAGTCTTCAATCGCCTCGCACTTGACCCACTGCAGCAAAATGGCCGCCTATTAGTACTAGGATAGGGTTTAGGGTTTAAGGTAATTTAGGGTTTAGGGTTTAGGGTTCTGCATTTCTTCTACTACTACTAGTACCAGGTGAAGCTTCCTGATCGCGGAGCCTGCTGCCAATCCTTTTTGCCAAGAGCTGCAAAGGGTTAGGTTCCACTGCCTTACTATGGGGGCCTCAATAATTACCTACATTATTGTGGGGGTTCCTTATTATGTTTACAGTATAATTGGCTCAAATTTAATTATTAAGGCCCCTATATTAAACACTTCGGCTGTCGGAGTCGGAACCCAAACCAAATCCCGACGGGCCGACCTTGACTCATTCCGCACTCCGCGGCAGAGCCTTCGGCTGGCAGCTTGTGGTTGGTGTCGGTGGCCTCAACACGTAAACTCATGTCATGTAGTTATGCAGTTTCCTCAGTGGAGGATCAGAGGCTTAGAGCACATCGTTTACTCCGAAGACCTGACAGCCTTACCTTAACCCTGAAGAAGATACCTTTTTAGGGACTTGTATAAGGAAATCATAATAAGGAACTCTACGAAGGGAGGTTATTCAGGGTTTAGGTATACCCTCAACGAGTAGAGTATGACTATCTTAGGGGTTGAGAGGCAATCTTCAACCTTTCGGCGTATATAAAGTCTGCCTTTGAAAGGGACCTTCAACCTTTTGGCGCCTATACTAGAACGAAAAAGCCACCCAGCAATGGCTGTTGGGTGGGGATGTCCAGCCTGACAAGGTTCCCTTAAATGGAAATCAGCAGGTCATGGGGTTTTAACGCACTAAAGGGTTTAGGGTCTTGGGGTGTAGGGTTTAGGGCACCATGTAATCAGGCATGTGGTATATCTGCCCCTTTGCACTCTTGGCCCGTTGGTCGCGCGACCACCTCGCAGAAATAGGGCTAGCGAAGCCTACTTGAAGGATCAGGGGACCTAGTAAGTTTGTGTCCCCTCCTCAACAGCTTTATCTCCCCGAAACCAATACATAAAGTTTCAATCTGTGGGCCATTCTTAATCCTAATCTCCAGACAGCAGAAACCCGACACCTTCCAATACATCCTTATAAGATTCCCTTTTATGCCGTGAGCTGACGGCTTGCCATGCACTTACTAGGTCTCCTGATCTTTCAAGTAACGGTGAATTGCCAAGAGCGGCTTGTCGAGAGAAGAAAGAACGCTGTGGGTACAAGCCCACAAGCTCAGAATCGATCATTTTTAAGTAGAGCCGCAGTATACCCCCTAAACGCTAAACTAGCATCTTCTATATCCTATAGGCAGTATCAGGGAGACCCCTCAAGGGGACCCTTCTGGACCCTACTTCTGGCTCATTGAGAGGATCTATATCCCCAAGGGTCCCCCTAGCCCTATATAACTTTCAATCCCTAAAAGCCCACACTTTAGAACCCTTATAGATACCTTTCAGGATCCCTTTAAAAGAAGACCCCTACTATCCTAATAAATCACTTTAAGGATCCCTGAAAGGGAAGAACCCTTCTATCGCTATAGATCCTTTTCAGTTCCATTTAAAGGAAGAACCCTACTATCCTTATAGATCCCTTTAAGGATCCCTTTAAGGGAACCCTAAAACTTACAGCCGTTGCAGAGCTCAAACCATGGTTTAGGCTTGAATGAAGGCTAAAGGAGTCAGAGGGCCCTCAAACCCGAAAGGGGTCCTAAGCTGAAATCGAAGTTTCCGAAAATGAGGGGTTTAGGGTTCCTTTAAAGGGATCTATAAGGGTGCCTTTAAAGGGATCTATAAGGGTGCTATTAGGATTTGGAGTTTCCGAAAATGTGGGGTACCTTAGTTTGGGGTCCTTATAATAAGGATCCTACTATTTAGGGTACTAGAGCATATTTTCGGAAGTCCCCATATAGTACAAATTAGTTTCTGCATTGCGGTTTAGGTAAGTAGATGGACCCATTGGGAACCCTATCATGGCCAGCAGCTTGCGAAATCTGAAGCTAACTGAAGCTCTGAACCTCTGAAGTTCACTCCAAAAGCTATGAAGGTTCTTAGAAAGATTTCGGAAGGGTTCTATAAGAGCTTTCAGGTTAACGTTTCCAGGGCTCTCCGCGAATGTTCAGGGTTTGGGACTTTTTGGGCCCCAAAGCAGACTGTTGGATCCAGAGACCGGAACTCTGCACGAAAGCCTCTGTTAGTGCCTGGATCAGTTCGTCGCGGCGAAATGCTAAGTCAGACATGCCCTAAGTACTAAGGGTCCAGGTACCCATAGAGTATATTTGGCCCTGAAGTACCTACATAGGGACTACTCTAAGGCTCCATGTATATATTATATGGCTACATGCACCTTTAGAGCTATCTACAGTATTCAAGAGGAAACGATCCTTGAACACATGCTACGTGATTGTTTGCTAAACAACCCTGAGCCTTTAGCGCAGGAACCCCCCCCCCCCCCCCCCCCCACATGCTGAGCCAAAGCCCCAAATCTCAGGCCCTGCTTCGTACCTTGAATCCCTGAATGGGACATTAAACCCTAAACCTTATAAGCCCTCGATGCTCTAGGTATGGTTTAGGGTAGGAGCCGCACAGTTGCATACTGATGCTCAAACTAGTGTCAAAGTATAAAGAATCCTAGCACCAACCATCCTAAGCCCTAAAAACCGAAACCCAAATCCCTAAACCCTCAACCCTAAACCCCAAACCCTACATTCCTAAACCCCTAAAGCCTGTGACCTGCTTTCTGGGGCTCACTGCAGGATGGAAGTCGGGTGTAGCTTCGGCGGACACGGCGTTTGAGTTTCGGTTTCGGTGCATCTTACAGCATAATTATGATGAAGAGCCCTGACGCATCGTTTTGGTAATTCGTTCGACTTGCTTGGCTCACCAAACATACGCTTACATATTGGTCGTCCCTCAGCCACAAACTCCCCTCTTAACCTTAGATCTGAACCGTAAACCCTCAAATGTGAACCCTAAGCCCTACAGCATGAACTCTTAACCTTCTTCTCTGGACCACCGGTTCTTGATAGCCTCGCTCTTGGTGATGTGCCGTATACGAGCTTATACAGTCCATGCTGTCGCGAATCAGGCTTTCATGAATCTAAAAGTCTATCCGGGGATCCAACAGCCGACTCCATTTCAAGGGCTGTACACCCTGAACCTGACCCATCCTTAAAAGTATGGAGCCGCAATGAGCCTCTGGAGTGTCGAGTTTGAGGCTGCAGGTGAAGCCCACTGCTGTCGAGGCTCAGGAACCCTACTCTACACCTAGAACCCTGAGCGCCAGACCTGCCTCATTGGGTGGGGGTCGCAGTGTTTAGTACGGTATCTAGTTGTAATACGGGAACCTAATTAGTTTCCAATCTTACATGGCTGCAGTATTTTTTGGGGGCTCCTTATACTATGGTAGATTATATACCCCAAAACCTTATTCAGGCCCCTACATTAATTAGGCATGTTTCGGCAATGTCCGGTAGCGAGCATGACTGTAGCTTGCATTGCGCTAAGGGTCCATTGAGCCCGGACAGAGTGCAGCAAGGTGCCCTTTGGGGCTCAATCTGCAGCCTTTGTTCGGGCATTTGGACCCCTAGCATCAATTGTTTGGGTTATTTTGGGCGAAAGGAGTGAGCTCAGGGGGTTTGCCTTCATGCGGTCATGTGCACATGGCATAGGTATTGAAAATCAGCGGGTGCTATGGTGTAGAGGCTCGGCTGAGGAGATCAAGAGGCTCTTGTTACGTAGTATAGGAGAAGAGGCTTGAATAACTAAAGTAAGTTATTCTTCAGGGCTCATAACGGTAGTAGAACCCACTCGAAGACCCGATTCTAAGTATTCAGGCAGAGGCCCTCATTATATCAAGCTCTTGTAGTAGCCCCCTTTTAAAAAGAGCTCTCAAAGGAACCCTATTCTAATTATTAAGGCCTCAATACTAGGAAGCTCTGCCTTGGATCGCTGTCCTTCCGAGAACTCTTACTCTTCTATGGTACACCCTAAACCCTAAACCTTAGAAGCTGCCCCCACTCTGTAACAGTGACTATAAGGATTATATTAGGGCCCCACTATATTCCTATTATACCACTATCACAGGGTGGGGGCCCCTTCTAACCTAAACCCCTAAATCCTAAACGCGGTACATGGACTCCATGTCTGCGTGTCTCCATCCTTTCGGTCCTTAGTATAATACGGCACCTATTATTTAGGGTACCCAAAAAGGGACCGTAATTTTGACAACCACCCATATTATATGCATGCTGAAGGTTGGCGAAGCATGGCCAAATGACGGCATTCAAAGCCCCAAGTTTCAACAACAGTGCAGGCTTTAACATGCGCAGCTGTTCGAAATGCTGGGTTTCTCGCGAGGTTGCCTTTACCATGTAAAGCAAGCTTTACTTTCGTGTAGTGACCTGAAAGCTTATCCCAACGTAAGTAGGCTCCCCTTTTCACCCAACACTGATTCTAGAAAGGTTTCCGGGAAAGCATACTTGTGTTCACCTTCTGAGTGGAACGGAGATGAGGCAATCCTATATCAGAGCAGAAGTGCCCCCGAGCTTGCTACTAGCGCCAGAGGGGTCGCAGCGGAGGCGAAGCGGGGTTGTGTCCTGCGGGTCCACCTGCGCACGCGAGGGTGCAAAAGCCCAAGATGTAAAGCCAGAGCCTTTAAGACCAATTTCCCCACCCTAAACCCTAAACCGTGCCCATCTAAAGTCAGAGCCTTGAACCCAAAAGCACGAGAGAAAAAGACGCCAGAAGCTCAAATCCAAAACTCGAAAATGCTAGGGTTTTAGTCGTGCCCTGCGCTTAGAGTGGTCCGGTTCCTTAGGGACTCAGCGGCGGTCCGTGCAAGAAAAGGGTGATGCTTTGCTGGCTCCCACTTTCCCAAGGGTCCCTGGGCCCAAATCGAGGGTTAGGGGGAGAGCCGGGTTCCGGTGTCAGCAATTATCTAGAGTATAAATATAGTATCTGGGCCGAAACACCCCTCTGTTTGCGTACCTGCTACACCTTAAACTTTGTAGCTGAGTAGAGTAGTAAAGTTACATGTCACCTGAAAATATCAGATGTTGCTCATTTGGGCCTGGAGCTCAGCAACTAGGGATGAAAGTCATCCTAGCCCCTAAACCATAGACCTTAAAACCCCAAACCCGCACGACTTAAAAGATGTCGCTCTTGTGCTTTGTGACCAGACTTCAGACTGTGGCTTTGGAATTCAGAATCTCAGGGTTTAGGGCATTGGGGTGTGTAAGGCTTGAGCTTAGGTGGTACTGATATACTACGGCTGCTACTGAGTTTACTGCGAGCAGCTGCGGTTACTAGTGCTACTACGACTACCACCTCCACCGCCACCACCACGACCACCACCACCACCACCACCACCACCACCACCACCACCACCACCACCACCACCACCACCACCACCACCACCACCACCACCACCACCACCACCACCACCGCACCTTGGATTGTGGGTTTTACGGTTTTCGAGTAGAGTGGCGTGTTCGGGTTGTGGCGGATTTCGAGCATGGACGTTGAGGGCCAAGTACGTTGCTGTTTTTCTGTCTAGTGGATGCCTGAATTTCTTCATGCAGCTCGTCGATGCCACGCCTTTTCTGGACCCTGAATCTTTCTGGACCCTGAATCTAAACATGGTTTTTCGATATATAAGAACAATAAGACCTGGACTCGCACGAAGGTGTCCAGGCAGCCGAAACCCTAAACGCCAAACTCCAAAGACGGGAACTGTTGGGTAAGGAAGAAACCGTCTTGGGGATCAAAGGGCTCGATGGGATGCCAGAATACTAGGCTTCCATTGAGGGGTCCCTTTAAGGCTTCCTTTATGGACCGAAGGGGTTCGATGGGGGATTCACTCGAGTCAGTATATTAGCTAGGACCGGAGCCAGAAATGGGCGATGACAAGAACAAGCAAGAAGGGACAGAGTTCCGTTAATCACCGCAGCCGCAAGTATACGTTTCATCTGCCTTATATTTATACACATGTGTATGCATGCACATATATATATAATATGTATGTACATTGATGTATAACTGCACCTAGAAAACATATATATATATATATGTATTATGTGTGCTCACCTAATAGTTGGAAGTCTTTGTGTTGTGGACGCCAGGCGCGAACTTCGGGTGCGGGCCTTTCCTCCCTGATGCTGGATGGTGCGGAGCTTGGACCCAAAGGGGTTTAGGGTTAAGGGTTTAGGGGGGGATCCTTTGAACGGGGTGGTGCACACCATCTTGCTATCCAACAATCCTAACAATATAAGAACACTAACGACCTAATATGCAACGAAGTAATAACAACAGTCGTATTATTTGATATAACAGTATTGTGAACGATTGTACTGTAGGGAGTGGGGTAGTTCCGAGCACGCGGCTATGTAGCCGTCTGATGATCCAGTGGCCAAAGCCGCAAAGTGTCCTGTTTCCGGGACCGTAATAGATGAACCCTAAACCTTGAATTTCCTGAATAAACAGGGGCCTTAGTGACTAGCTATACTGCTTTTGGGGGCTCCTTATTACCATTATCGTATTATTATCCCCCCCCCCCCCAAGCCCTGCGCATTTTCTGTTAGCCGGCTGTTTAAGCTTAGCTGACTAAGCTTGCGCCTTCAACGCAATTCCATAAAGCCATCACTCCACAAACCTAACCCGCAAAACCTTCACACCCCAAGCTTCAAGTCCAACCCTGCAAAAAGAAGACCAAGCATTCCTTGAAGCCCTTGATCCTACTCGAAACCCTAGAAGCGTTATTAGCCTTAAACCGTCCGTAGCCATTTGGCTCAAGGCGTGTCGGCACAAGATTGTGACCTGCAGGGACACGCTAGGACCCGCAACTAGTTGTAGCGATTCCGAGTGGCATGATTCTGCGCTTTGTTCGATTGCTGGCTGGGCTAGTGCATTTGACACTGCAGTTGAACCTCTTCTTCGACATGCGTCAAACTCCCATCAGTCTCGTGACATACAATGCGCAAGCAGCTTCCAACAGAGCGCGTCTAACTGATATTCTCCACGAGTTCTCTGGCGTCGATTTCGTTTGTTTGCAAGGCACCAAGCACAAGCAGTCGGGACAAACTATGACCAACATGTCAATCAATGAGTACTCAGTCGTACGTTGGCCGGCTGGCAGTGGTTGCCATACCAATTCTGGTACAGGAGTTGCGATCGCTGTCAACACCCGCCATTTCCCGCTTAATTACCGGAGGCAAGTCTGGCAGGCACCACCGCAGTTACAAGGACGAGCGGGAGCAGTTCGATATGCGCAACGCAACGCATTTGATGATTGTGTTATCAGTGCCTATTTTCCTGTCAATGGCCAAGATCACGAGGGGTCGAAGTGTCTCATTGACTGGCTAGACAACCTGCTCGCTCACCTCCCAGTGAATTGCATTCCGCTCCTCGGGACTGATGCCAATGGTAGAGTGGGTTTAGTTCGTTGTGAGGGATACATCGTCAAGCCTGATTCGCAAGATGGGGTGGGGGACTTTGGTCGTGAAGTAGAGAATGATAATGGCAAATTGTTGACGGAACTCTTAGCCAAACATCATCTCAGGGCCGTCAACACATGGCACGACAAGGCCAGCGGTGCGACATTCTGGAGTCATGAAGACAAAGGTAGCCGCATAGATTATGTGTGTGCACCGAACAAACTGGAGTTCGAAACCTGTGCTTTGTGGCGGTGCAGCGCGCACCGACTACAACTCAGCAACAATGCTAAGCTCAGGGATCACACTCCGGTCTTTGTTGCTTTTCCCTCTGCACGAGTGGCCACTCATAGCCAAAAGCCTGCGGGACCCAGGTGGAACCAAGAGGCATTGATGTCTGCATGGATTTCGGGGCTTCGTGAGGCACCTTTTGTTGAACAAGTTGAAGCGTGGGCTGCTGCTGAGGACACTATCAATCATGTGTCGTTCTTAGCACAGCAAGGACAGGTGGATGATATATGGAGTGTCATCAACGAGGGGGTAGGGCAAGTCGCGGCTGAGCATTTTGTTCTCAGACGCAAAACAGGCAAGTACCAAGCCTCTGACTGCACTAGTGAGCTTTGGCAAGAAAAGATGAATCTCCGAGCTCGGTTGCGTAGTCTCGCTAGGCCCACGACTGAAACTGATGATCATCGTAGTTTGCAAGCTGGCATCTTGCAACAACTTCAACAGGTTGACAGAGAGCTTGGCAAATCCAGGCGTCGAGATAAGCGCAGACAGTTGCAAGCCTGGTGCGTTGAGCTTGAACGGTGTGCTAGCCGGCAAGAGTGGGCTGCGGTATGGAGACTGTCACGTAAAATTGTAGTCCATGCGTCAAACCCAACAGCGCAGGAGTGGGTGACACATTTGGCTGCCCCCGGGCCACAAGGGGGATGTCAAGCACGCGTTTTGCATCGTAGTGACAAGCTCAGCAACATTGCGAAGGTCAACAGCAGAGCTGCATCAGACAGCACCATCATCACCAGCACTGAGGGGGCTTGGGCGGATTGCCAGGTCATGCAAGATCGTTTGAAAGCACCCCCAGGGTTGACCATACGCCGGCCACCTCCCGGGTTGGACCCCCCACGAGTAAACCCTGAGCCACGCCTTCCTCAAACGCGAGTTAGAGAGATTCCTGACAGTGCCTTTGTTGAAACTTCTGAGTATTTTCCACCACTTGATGCCAGTGAAGTTCCGCACACTCGCAGCCTCGAAGTACTCAGAGATGCGCAGCTTGACTTGTGCGGTTTGCAGCAGGTTCTGTTTGGCGGCAAGCATCGTCGGGCGGTGCCTGCATGGAGCTTGCCACTGGAAGTTTGGCAACTGTTGTTGTGTCGTCGATCACGAAGGTGGGGCCCTTGGCACAAACAGTGGCAGCTGCACAAACACAACCCAGCCTGGATGCGATGTCCAGCTCTGGAGCGTTTGTTTTTCAAGCTGTGCTGTGCCATACGGCAGACCAGCGCTCCCGTCCAGTTGTGGAGCGTGTCGCAGACAGTTCCCCTACCGAAACCTAACTCCAAGCCGGGTTGTGCAGGGATTCGTCTCATACATCTTCTTGACCCAGTAGGCAAGGGGTTTTTCAAAGGTATTTGGAATAGACAGAATAAGGTTGAGTCGTGGGATTTTGCTTATGGTTTCTGCAAGGGCCGTCGGAGAGAAGCTGCTATCCTACAGCAGCGTGCTCTGAGACACACGTTGCGACAGAAAGGGTTTCCAGTCCACACAGGTCTGTATGATGTTGCGAATGCTTTCCCATCGCCTAACCACGATGCGTTGGATTGCATGTTGACCTCCATGTGTCATGCACGGGATGTGCCATTGCTTCAAGCACGTCATCGCACGGCGGTTATGCAAGTAGAAGCAGCTGAGGGGCATACCGTGCTTCTCGCGGTTGGCAGCGGCACTTTACAAGGTGATTCAGTAGCCCCGGAGTTGTTTGCAGCGCTGTACAACCCTGTTGTGTCAAAAGGGCTTTACAAAACTCATTGCCATGAGCACCGCGCTCTTTTGACTGCAGTCTGTCCGTTCACGCAGGACAAGTTGGCAGTTAATTTGAGTGGGTATGCAGATGACATTGCGCGTACTTGCGTGGCGCACGAGTCGCATGAGCTCTACCATGTTGAGAAGACTTGGTATGCTGAGCTTGACCGTTGTTTGTCGTTGGTCGGCATGGGTCAAAACCATGAGAAGAAGGAGTGGCTTGTGAGGTTTGTAGGAAAGCATGCTTGCCGTAAGATGCGTGAGACTTTGGGACCTTCAACGAGTTTGAGAGGCCAGCCTAAGCTTGTGACCAAGTATCTTGGTGCTTGGGATGATGCTGATGGGAAAACACACGTTGAAGTTGCCAAGCGCGTGAGTGCAGCTGCTGCGGCATGGAGTGCATTTGCAAATTGGTGGCGTACTAAACAAGCATCACTTCGTTACCGCGTCATGGTTTTCAGAAGTGTTGTGCTGGGCTCGTTGTTGTCAGGTCTTGAAGCCTCTGTGTTGACGGAAAGCGACTTGGCACGACTTGAACGGACTCAAATGAAATATCTCCGTGCTATGGCGGGCCAAGCCGCTTGTGAGCATGTTGCAATTGATGCTTCTGAGACCAAAACCGATGCAGCTTCCGTAGCTTATAGGGCCAAGTCCAACGAAGCAGTTCGTGAGACCCTAGGTGTGGCCACCGTTCGCTCTGAGCTGGTGTGTCGCAGACTCAAGTGGTTGCAGCGGATAGCTGAAAGTCCAGCTGATCACAAAATATTGCTTGCGCTTGTTGCCGGTCGGTTGCAATCCGAGATAAGCAATGCGTTTGATGCCAGTGGCCAACCCACACTGACGGCCAGCCCGTGGGCAAAACAATGGCATGCAGATTTGTTGCTTCTTCAGGAAACGACTGGTCACAATTTATTGCATCCGACCGGGTTTTGGTCAATCTTTACACCGGATTGCTTGTTCCGGAAACTTGATGCAGGACAGGTGCGAGCTTGGTCGGACCGTGGCAGGGAGCCTCGCCCAGCTACTGTCGAAGTACTTGCTTGCCCGTTTGTTTTGCCCGGAGGCGTGCAGTGTGAGTTTGTTGGCCATAGTAGACTGTCACTGCAGGCCCACTTGGCTGCAAAACATAATGTCCGGAATCCTTTCAAGAATGCTGTGATTACCAACCAGTGTCCCTTTTGTCTTGCGGTCTTCAAAAACAAGCAGAGTGCTCGGCAACATGCAGAGCGTCGTGGTGCCACAGGGCTTTGCAAGCATGTGTGTCGGCATCCGCTTGCTGGTCACACAGATGTTGTTGTGCAGCCGACATCCTTGCTGTGCCCGTTTTGTGACTTCAGTGCCAAATTACCGCAACTACAAGCACATATAGCAGAGCACTTTGCAGGTGGAAGGTCATCTCACTTAGAGGTGCAACTGCGCCGCAAGAAATCCAGCTCGGAACCCTGCCCTTCCCTAAGTGCCCCTGATTTGTGTGAAGGTCCTGGTTCTGCTGGGGTGTGTAGGTCTGGTTTAGGCACCTCTTGTAACCCCTCTAAGTCCTGGTGTAATGATGCTTGGTGGCATCTGTCGCCAGCCGACGATGCCAAAGAAGTGCGGGAATCGTATGGGGTTTCGCCAAAGGAGATATGGTGGTGGCATTTGTCGCCTGAAGAAGAAGCCCGTGAAAGAGCAGAGTTGTACGGTAGCCATCCTTCGCTAGTTTCGCAACAGAGCTTTGCTAACATGAATCATGCGCAAGCCAAGATCACCTCCTTTTTCGTTCCCCGACAGCTCGAGGCCAGTTCCAGCAACCTCGCCGGTAGTACTCTTCTTGGCCATGGACCGGTGGTTGGCAAGCAACGGGGCAGAGCCGCGGCCGCAAAGACGCAGAACGGGGGCAGGCGGCGAAGCAGACCTCGAGCAAGTCAAGCAGCTTGCAGTTTCCGCAGCCGAACTCGCTCTCACAACAGCAGCCACAGTGAGGGTTCACGACGCAGCAGTCCTACGCACTTGGATGGTTCCTGCGACCAGCGTGTACGCCGTGGCGGGCATCAACGCCGGGAAAGATTATCATCAGCAAGTGAAGACATTGGGGCGCTCTCACGGCCTCGGGAGTCCTCACCTGCACGTTTGGGCCAGTTTGGTGGTGACAGCCAAAACCGACAAAGCTCTCACAGAGCCACACCGCACACAGATCTCGGAGCATGCGGACTCCGTGACGCACCCAAAGGACATCGAAACCTTGGTGGCGGTCTGCAACATGAAGCCTGCCTACAACAAGGAGTTCGTGCGGATGCAGCTCAAGGTTCGGAAGCGGAACCCCTCGCGGCCATCATCGAGTGTGCCTTGCAGAAGGCCGGCGGGGAGCAGAAGCATGGAATAGCACCTCGCGGTCCTAAAGAGCGCAAAGTGGTGGAGCTTTTGGAGCTCATGGGAGTGAAGCACACGCTGGTCACCAGTGAGAGCTGAAGCTGTGAAACTTTGGTTGGCATCTGCAGCTTAAGAGGGAAGCGTGCAAGTGCTAACGTGTGTGTCACTGGCGTAAACACCCAGTGCTTGGGGTGGCAGCCTCTGCTCACACCGCAAGGGTGTGAAGGAGGTGCGCCACTGTGGGGCCTGTACCGCTAAATGCGGAGCGCAGGATCGCACAGCAATGTCTGATGCCCCGGACCTCAGTGGATCCGTTCGCGGAACCGGAATGGGAATGAATGAATAAACCGTACAATCTACACCCAAGCTCGAAAGACGCCTTGCCTGGATCTTCGCAAAGCTCGCTTCCCACCGTAGACTTGTTAGGGGCCCTGCCAAACTCTACACACAAAAAGCCCAAACTAAACCTCAAACAGCACCCTAAAATTGCCCTAAGCCCCTGAGCTATGCATGTAATAAAGGTAGGCGATTCCAAAGCCCTGAATTGGGGAATTCCATTTTTAGTATGCAAAGATCCCTGACACAATGCAAGGGTATGTTTGACGTCTCTGGGAAGGATTCCTTGAAGCTTGCGCTTCCGTGGAGACCTGGCAGAATGCTTGGACCCAGGCCGCGTGCCTGGGGCTTCAGGAAGCCTAAACCCACACCTGAACCCTGACCCGTTGTAGAGATTCGGATGTATAGGGGCATATGGTTCATGCCAGTCAAGGGGATACTCTTACAATTGGGGGCAGGGTATGTGAAGCAATCTTTTGCTCTCTCGCTCTCTCTCTCTGTCTCTATATATATATATACACATACTAACATAACAAAAATATCAGTATTACATTCATAGTGTACATGTGCCGCTGGCTTGACTCGAAGGGTCCGAAGGACCCAGTAGTTAGCTGCAGGGGTTTCGTGCAAGATGGGCTTAGGGTTCGGGGTTTACAGGGTATTGGGATGTTACTGTACTGGCCTATGCTTATTAGGTACGTGGACCCTGAGGGTTTGCGGTAAGGTTTTATGAGACAGCCATCTTGTCCTTGCCGGCCATCGAGTCTAGGACATGTTCGAAACCCCGGAAAGCCTAGGTTTTGAGGGTCTTAGGGCTCTTTGTTATTCTCATGTCCATGTCCTTCTTGCCAAAACAAGGCAGGATGTTTGGAGTCTAAGGTGCAAGCTGCATCACATCAAAAATCGAAGGAACAGGAAACTTGGTTCTGGGCAAAGAAGCTTCAACAACCCCACAACAACTTAGCATTTGGAGATGTCGGCACTCATCCAGAAACTTTGCCTTCAGCAGGCAATGCTGCTGCTCGTGGACGCTTGCCCGTACTCTGGGCCAGCAACAACGATTCAGTTCACTGCTGGTATTTGGAGTAAGATAGAAGCCTGAAAATCACCCACGTCAATCCATAGGGTGGCTGAATATGACTGTGCCATAATAGAAGGCCGAAGAGGGTCCCTGTGCCAAGGTATTTCCAGAGATGGGCAATCAACATACCAAGGATTCTAAATATATTCCCAGCTGCCCAAGTACCTAGTTGTCATATACTCTCCAAAATAGAACCTTCATAACTATTATCTCAAAGCCGAGTACCTGATTATTGGGTGCTTTGGACCCTAAGAGTATTCTCTCGGCAGATCGTACCAGACCTGCATTGTCAAATTGCGTCTCGGGGGCGAAGACCGACTTCTCCGCAATGTCGCAGGTCCTACTATTGATTAGGGTTTAGGGTTTAGGGTTTTATTGATGGTATAGATCCTGCATTACCCACAATAAGGACTGTACCATGATTCCCATAGCTTAGGGTCATTACGGTAATGCAGGGTTTAAATCATCAACCGTACTACATTCTGCACCCAGAGCCGATGGATGATTAACTCCACCATATTTCGATTAGGGGTATGTGTATGTGTGTATGTGCGTGTACATGAATACACGCATGACCATGCATAACTGTATATATATATATATATATAATTATATACTTACACCCACATACAAAAAAAAAACATAACTGCAGGCATGCATGCATCCATGCGTGCATGCAAACATGCATACAAACACATGCAGGCATACGGTCGGACGGGCGGACCGGCAGACAGACAGACGGACAGGTGGAAGAGACGGGGACGCACAGACTAAGGTCCAAACCCTGTGAATCAGTGAAGCTTCAGAAACCATATACAAACCCTACTTGGAGGGGCAGGGGACTTAGTAAGTAACTTATAAGTAGAGTTATTAGTACCCTAAATGGAGTTTACCAATTATAACCCTACTTATAATAACCTACTTACTAAGTCCCCTGCCTCACCAAGTAAAGATGACACGGTATGTATGAACGCTGAGACCTGGATCAGAGGACAGCCCTTCCTTCTAAAAAGTTGCCCGAAAAGGCTAGGGTTTAGGATTTTAGGGTTTAGGGGTTTAGGGATTTAGGGTATGTAGGGTTTAGGGTTTAAGCCAGGCTCCATGTGGGAGTTTCCGAAAATAGGGGACCCTAATATAGTAGCCTAAATAGTAGGACCCTTATTATAAGGTCCCCCAAATAAGGTACCCCTAATTTTCGGAAACTCCCATGTACGTACAAAGCTCAAGCCCTACTGTAGTAAAACCCGGCAGCAGATGAGGCCAAATTATATGTTCTGTAGAAGTACATGGAACCTTCCCTGAACCCTTAGCCTTAAAACCACAGAGCCATGCACGCGCAACCATTAGCGTGTCGGGCTCAGGTCTTTGGGTTTAGGTTTTCGGTTCTGGGGTTCTGTAAAATTCCATACTAGGGTTTGCAACACGGAAGAACCCTGCAAAGAAAAGCAGCATGTGGTAGTTTAGGGTAGGGTGCTGTAGGCGACCACAGCTCAGGAGTTCAAGGTAGCACGTCGGAATCTTCTTCTCGACAAGGCTCCATGTATTTAAGATGCCCATACTTTGGCCCAATTACGCCCTGACGAAGCAAACCCGGAAACCAACCGAGGCCGAAGTATACGAGTTAAGGTTTCGGGTTTGGGGTAGGGAACCGAAGCTCAGGCGGTGGGGTCTTGTCCCAAGCTCCGAGCATTTCGCCCTGACGCTGCGCAGTTTGCGTGGCCCGGTCGGCCAATCGCGTCTTCTCCCACAAGTGGTTTTTTCCCTGCATCGGACAGTGAGTTTTCCAGCAAGGGTCTGGAGTCTAGGGCCTTGACAGAGACCTCAGTCATCGCGTCTTCAGGTCTAAAAG
This sequence comes from Symbiodinium sp. CCMP2592, assembly GCA_905221615.1. Lineage (NCBI taxonomy): Eukaryota > Dinophyceae > Suessiales > Symbiodiniaceae > Symbiodinium > Symbiodinium sp. CCMP2592. The sequence goes on from CAJNDT010001125.1 coordinate 434,994, forward strand.
GGTTTAGGGTGTCGGGTTTATAAGGTTCCTGTAAGGCTTCCTACAAGGCGTCGACAAGGGATTTAGAGCTATTAGAGGGGTCATATTCTTCGTCTCGAAAAGACTTTAACATACATCGCTTCTGAAAATCCGAGACCCGTGGGAGCCCCCAAAAAGAAGCATTTTACACACTTCAAGAAACCCGAAGGGTGCACTGCCCCGAAAGTACCTATATACGAGCCCGTTTAAGGCCTAAGTCGTGACTTGACTAGGGGTCCTTGGGGTCCAAAAACATTCCTGCTGGGAGGGTTGTGTGGGCTCTTTGGAACACCCTTAACCGTAAGATCCTGAGCCCGTTGTTGGCCAGACTTCGTGGGTCTTTGCCACACAGCTTCTGGACGAGATGCGGATGTTAGAGCCCAAGAAACAAGGTCTCGGGTTTTAGGGTTTAGGGTTTAGGGCTTAGAGGGTTCGCAGGCACAATAGCATCACATGGGGTGTTCTTTTCTTTGGTTTTAGGTTTGTGGGGTTTAGGGTTTAGAGCTTTGGAGGGTTTACAGCCTCAATAGCATCACATTGGGGGTTCGTTTCTTAGGAAGTCTTTCTTTTCAGGCATTTGTTTCGAAACACTAGACTCTCTAGACCCGACAGTTTCCTGTAACATGCATACACCCTAAACCCTACCTGGGGATAGACAAATATGCTGTTTTAAGGGTTATACCAATTACATGAGGGGTCATAACCTACTATTTTGTAGGGTTTGGGGATACAGGTAAACTCTAAATCGTGTTGCGGGCCTGCAGTCAGAATTGGATTGCTTTGCGCCGTGAGCCCTGAAACGCGCGTCCTGTAAACCTTGCTTGACGCAGAACCCTCTAAACCCCAAACCCTAAAACCTACACCAGGTTTAGGGTGTACCCTATAAACCCTGAACCTTACATGAGTTTTTTTACCCACACCCTCGTTCAATGCTGAAGCAATTGCTTTGTAAGCGGCCATTGCCCAGGGAGGCACACGACCACTTGTCCGGTAGCAGTCGTGGAGTCCGTTAGGGTAGGGCCATACGTTTTCCTGGCCCCGAAGACGAAATTATTCCTAAAAGGGTTTAAGGTTCATGTACCTTAGAGGGGTTCATAGAATAAGGGTGCAGATCTCCTACTTTTGAGGGTCTTTTCGTCCTTAAGGTATACTTGGCAACATTCACAGGAGGAAAAGCGTTGCATCCCCTGAATCCGAATCCTCAACCCTGAACCCTCAATCCTTGATCCTCAACCCTTTATAGTGAACCCCAGAAAGTTGGAACTTGGATTTAGGATGATTCATGCCGGGATTCCCTATACTTTACTCTAAGGGCATGAGGCTACTGATGTTCCAACTTTCTGGCTTCTACTGTAAACCCTAAGCCTCCCACCAAGGGGATCCCACTGTTTCAACCCAAAAGCTCGAACCCCGCCAGGAATCCTACAGAGACTTGAAGCCCTAAGCCATACTACACACACAGAGACCTTATACCATGCGACACACTGAAGTCAACAAGCAAGGCTCACAGAAACCTTGAGGAAGAATTTGTCAGACCAGTGGAGCCTAATCTATAGAAATTTCAGACCCCAGTTCTTGCAAACTTACAGCCTAACCCACAAAGCTGTAGTGAAGACCAGAAAGTTGGAACGTGAATTATGGATTTTTGAGTATATATCTTTGACCGCACCCTCAAGAATGTGACAGTAGTGATGTTCCACCTTTTCTAGCCTCTAATGTAACTCCTTAGGCTCGGACTGCAGACGACCTGCTCTTTCTATCTAAACCCTAAATCCTAATCCTGAACCCTAAACCCCAAACCCTAAACCCTAAATCCTAATCCTGAACCCTAATCCCCTGAGGCTCGGACTGCAGACGACCTCCTCTTTCTATGATGGCATAGCCGGGGGCCCGGGCTGGTGGATCACGGCTCCGGGGCTTCGGGTTTAGAGACTCAGTCGCAGGTGAAGGGGTTAGGGTGCAGGGTTTAGGGATTGGGGATTAGGGTGTAGGGTTTAGGTGTTTAGGGATTAGGGTCTAAGGTTTAGGGGTTTAGGGGTTTAGGGATTGGGGTTTGGGGAGTAGGATTTTACGTCGCAGCAGGATGTTTTGTTACAAAAGCTTGAGGACATGACCCGTCGCTCGGTTAACTTGTCTTTGGTAGCATTGACCTGACAAGTGTAGGGTTTAGGGATTACCAGACAAGATTGGCGATGTTTCTGAGGTGGAGCTTGGTCTGGGATTTGTCCAGGCTCTTACCCTTACTCCCCCCCCTTCCCCACAAGTAACACCTAATAAAGCCCTTCTGGTCCTTGCCTTTATTTAAATGCAGGGTAGATGGGACAGGATAGAGTAGTTGAGGGGGTCTAGGCAGGCCAGAGTCTGTCTGGCTCTAACATAAGCTTTGTCTGTTAGGACGGCACCCACGTGCCTCGGAGTCGCTCACACTCAAGTCTGAACCTCGAACAGAAGCCGGCCTAGGGAAGTGTAGGGCGTAGTCTCCGTGCCACAAACAGAATCGTAAAGCCTGAACTTGGAGCACTGTCGAGGCTTGTGCCTTCGCATCACGTTGGAGCCACAGTTATCAGGGCCCCTGGTTCAGGGGCAGTTGTCTTGCGTTTAGGGTGCAGGGTTCGTGTAGGGTTTAGGTTTTGGGAATGTGACCACGATAATCCACCATTGAGCCCAGGAGAACTCCGTGCGTAGAGGTCGAAGCCTTGTATTGTATACATATACATATATATATATATGTATGTAAACACACACACATGTGTGTAGGACAATGCATAAATGCTTGAATGAATACACAGAATATTTACCCAACTGCCACGGTCCCTGCTTTAGCGAGGACCCCACCGTTGTAGAATCTTGGACCCTTGAAGGTAGTTGCGAGGTTGTGGGGCTTACTTGTGGTGGAAAGCTGGCATGTAGGGCTTCGATTTCACGTTGAAAGATAAACTGGGTTATCTTTATATTGGCTTTCAATTTGAGTTACCATCATAAGGAACCCACATTAATTTGCTATAGATCCCCATTGTGGTAACTCTAAACCCCCTAGCAAGAACCCAGAACCCACCTAAACCCTAAACCACACTGCACACAGACCTCTCAGCTCAGTTATACTTCTTTGCTCCGAAGCTGGTACCATGGTTTCCCAGAGGGTCCTACATACTGTTATGGGGGATACTTCCCCAAATCATAATTTTAATTCCTGATATAGAAGCCCTACATGCTACCATATGGGTACTTTGGACCATTTGGGATGGTAATACCTCCGAGAAGCTAATCCTAAACCCTACTTCTCCACAGAAAAGGTAATAAAGGTTACCGTATTGCCGAAGACCCTAGCAATCTCTGATAGCCACGATGGTTCAAAGCACGGCTGATGCAGTTGGCGCGTGCGGAACAGTGACAAGCATTTCTTCTGCCATTGCCAAAAACGGTCGGCTGAGTCAATGGCACAAAGCTCTGTGGCTACTGAACCATTGCGGAGCCATGGGCGGGGAAAAGAATGCAGCTAGGCCCCTCAACAGCACGTGCTGTTTTTTTTTTTCGGGTTCGCGCCCATAGGCAATGGAGCGAATCACCTCAACCCCATCTCAAAATCAAGGGAGTTCTTCAGACCAAAGATCTACTTAAAGGATCATGGGACTTAGTAACTGGGGTTATAACTGGGGTAACTATACTTAGTACTTATAACCCTACTTACTAAGTCCCATGAGCCTCCAAGTAGGTTCTGCTTTTCGGTGCGGCCATCAGTGCATGCGAGAAGGGAGGCCACTGGGAGCTGGCGTTGGCTTTGTCACTTAGTAGTAGAGTATAGTAGCCTTTTATTTTTTGTGGTACAGGTGGCACAGCAGGGTTTAGAATTTAGGATTACTTCTTCGGAGGTTTTATAGTTAAAATCCCTTTCTAATCCCCAAAGTTGACCTTCAGTTCGCCTTTAGTTCACTGGACAACTCAGCTAGGTAGGGCTTTGGGACAGTTTACATTTTCCCTTATTGGGCCCAAGACGATCTTATTTACGAATGTTTCTAAAAAGCTTTAAAATTCTAAAAGCCCCACATAGTAAGGTTAAGAGAGCTCCTGCAAGAACAGCTCGAAGGCAACGTCGTTACATACAGCTCGGCAATAACTGCATGCGACAAGGGGGGACAGTGGCAGCGCTCTGTGTCCTTGCTGGCAGAGCTCTTGGAGTTGGATGTGCAGCCCAACGTGATCACCTGTACTTCTGTTGTTAGCGCCTGTGGCAAGAGTGAGCACTGGAAGCAAGCGCTTTACACCTTCAAGGACATGCAGGAGCGATGGTTTCGGGTGTAGGGCTTGTTGATAAGTAGTATAGACTTTTCGACTGTATCTCACCGTGAAGTCCGATTCTAATCAGAACCTGACGGCTTGGATTTTAAGGCCACAGAGCTTTGAAACCCGAATTCCAGAACCCCCGACTGCCTCCAAAACCGCATTATAATTGCAAAAGTGGCCCTAAATGAACAAGAGAATAGGGAAGTTTGGGTGTTTATTCAATCAGGACCTTTTTTTAATGTGCTCTAGGACAGATCGCCTGTAATTCTCGGACAAGTGAGAGTGCTGTGCCAAAAAAATAGGACAGATCTGTGCAGATGAACATGATTGCCTACAACGCGGCCATCTCGGCGTGCGAGCGCGGGAGCCAGTGGCAGTCTGCCCTGCATCTTCTGCAAGAGATCCATGGCTTGACCGGGAGTTTCGTAAACCCAAAGGGTCCTATGTAGCGATATAGTAGAATGTAGGGTTTCCAGATTAGGAATTGCTATTATGACTTAGGGAAGAGATCCATGGCTTGACTGGGAGTTTCGTAAAACTACGGTTGATGATACAAATCCTGCCTTACCCATAGTAAGGAACATACCATAATGCCCAGAAATTCCCTATTCTGGGTAATGCAGGATTTATGTCATCAATCGTATGGGGACCGTTTTCGGTGTTTTTTCTTCTAGGGCTTATATGCGTGCTTCTATTTTTGTTCACGAGGGGGGTTGGTTACAATAAGGTCCTACTGTTCAATCTGGGTTCTATCTTAAGGTCTCGATTTGTCCAAGCTCCAAGCTAGCGAAGTTTGTGCAGGGTGTGTCCTGGTATTCGTGGGAATCGAATGCCCTGAGTTTCAACTTTCAAAACCGCGAAGCATTGTATCCATTGAGGTTCAGGGTGGGCTTGGAGTGTGTGGGATTACAGTGCTTGATTAGGGTCTCGGGTTGAGCTTAGGCTCAGATCGGCATCGGATTGCTGCAAACTGTTTCCTCGCATCTTGCATAGTTCGTGTTTCGCCGGAGGCCCTCGGAACGGCTTGAAACATGACATTTTTAGGGTGTACCATAACCGACTGCTTGAACCAAAATCTCCACATGAGCCTGCGGTTGAGACACGAGGAGTGGTCAGAGGAAGTTGGAAGCTGATATCATCTCAAAGAATGCTGCCCTGACTGCTTTGGAGACGCCCGGCACGGATTCAGCTCGTGGAGTTTACGTAGGAGTTTCCGAAAATGAGAGGTGCCTTAGTTTGGGGTCCTTACAATAAGGATCTTACTGTCTAGGGTTGTTGAAGGTTCCTAGCTGCATACCGCATACAATGAGGAGCGTGCGAGAATGCACACTCTGTTCGACTCTACGCCCTAAGCCCCGTAATTGCCATTCAGGACTTTGTTTGAACCGAACCGTCCGTTCCTTTGAATGCATCTGCCATCTGCAGATCGCACTTTGTTGACTTTGCCTTGATTTGGGTACTGGAACCCGCGTAAATTCCGGGCGCCAACATAAAACACACCAGTTCGGGTTGTTCGACCGTCTAGGAGAAAAAAGCCAGGCGCCGTTTAATTCAGAACTTTCGGCGATCCTGGTTTCCCAAACCCTAGCAAGACCACTTTTTCAACCCCAAGCCCTAAACCCAAACCCAAAATAAGCCAATTCCCTTGATAAGAGGCCCTGCTTAAGCCGTTTTAGTGCGCTTGCAGGAGCTTTTTATAAAGAACCCTGTAAAAGGAATCCGATAACCCTTTCTTTGGCCGCTTGCTAGACCGGAATGTCGTACCATTGTTGGAACACTCCTTTATGTTTACGATCCTATCATAAGAAACTAAGGTAAGCAACAAGGGTGTTACACTCTGGGATCTACTTTAGGTACTGCCCCCATACAGTAAGAGTCTATAATAGGGCCACTATTAAGGTCCAATTTATCTATATTATGAATATTACTGAATTATTACTGAGTTGGGGCCGTACCCAAGATCTACTTAAAGTTTGTTTTGCCAGGAAGTCGACACTCTGGCAGCGTGCTTTGAGCCTTTTCTCTGGAATTTACGACGAACGACTCCCGGCTCTTTGATCCTAACCCCAAACCCCCAAACTCTAAAACCCCTAAACCCTATAAGCCCTCAAACTTCCCTGAGCCCTAAATCTCTAAACCCTTGAACTTCGCTGAGCCCTAGACGACTAAACCCTACAAACTGAGAACTTCCAAAATCCCTTAATTAAGGAATATACCTTAAATCATACTAGGGATCCTACGATAATTTAAGGTATATTCCTTAATTATATAAGCGATTTTGGAAGATCTGGGAACTCCGAAGCCCCTCAACTCTAAGGCTTCCACGGGTTTTAAAGGAAAGGTCTTTCGGCTTCGGCCCTTTTTTGGCTAGGGCCAACAAGGGCTCCGTTAGTTAAGGACTCCTTTCAGGATTCTTGTACAAAAGCTCCTTCAATATTGCGGGTTTTCAGGCTTCGAGGTTTCAAAGTCTCCAGGGTTCACTGCGTTGCAGGCATGAGGCTTATACTTCCCTTTGGTTAGTAGAGAATGGAAGAATGGTAGCAATATTAGTTACAATTGTTCCCCATTCCTCCATTCTCTACTAACCAAAGGTAAGTATAGAGGCTTTAGGCTTTGGGGCTTGCTGTGGGGATGGGGAGCTATGAAAGCGACGGCCTGGGATAGGGCTGAGATTGCGTGACTTGGGGTTGAGGGTGTAGTGTTTAGCGCTGCGAGTTGATGGGCACAATTTAGGGTTTATAGGGTTTGGGGCTGAGAGTTCATGGTTTAGGGTGAAGTTTTTCGCTATGCAGTGGTTGAGGGTGGAGAGTTTAATTCGGCAAGGGGATCGGCTATGTGTTTTCTTTGGATTAGCAGTGTTTTTGTTTGTCCTGTTGGTGTTATCCCTGCACTTTTCTGTGTTTCTGTGTGTCGGAGAAAAATTGTCCCGCAGATGAAACCCTAGAGCCAGGAAGGCAGACAAAACCCGAATGTCGTCCCGAAGATGAAGGCCCCAAAGCGAGGAAGGCAGAGCAAACCCGAAAGTCCTCCCAGCAGGCTCAAGATGCAGGCCCAAAAAAGGGAGGACCCTCACGAGCCGAAAAAGACAGAGTTCACAAACACACGGTGAGTGGGCTACCAGTTGGTTCGGAGTTTCGAGGTTCATCCATGGGTTTGGAGGGCTAATAGTATGGATTCGGACGGGGGCGGCAGGGTTTCAGGTTTGGTTGGGCATTTTTCCTGGTTTGAGTAACTGTTGGGTTTCCTCGCTATGGGATGCGTTGGAAGCCTCTAGGGTAGTGTGAGAAGAGTCCCGGGTTCAACTAGTCAGGGTGCCTTGTTTGAACGCCGTGGACATATCTGCAAAGCCCGTAATTCAAAACGAGCTGTAAGCCCCAAAGCCCTAAACCCGAAAGACCCTCAGCCCCAAACCCTGACTCTAAAAAGGAGTCCGAACAACCATTGTGACGCACAACGCCATCCTCAGTGCTTTGGGAAGTACTGGGAAGTGGCAGAGTGCGCACCTGTGGCTGCAAAGAGCCTTTAACTCCAAATTCCCGTAACAAAGAATTCCTCATTGCTGAATCCCTACTACATTGCTGAAAAATGCGCCTCATCTACGGGATTGCCTCAATACTGTACAGGACTAACTACCACTTTCGTGCCAAGCATATTCATATTGCAACGGTACTGCACCTCAAGCAGGCCTGATGCATGGAGGCATCGTGATCTCGCACACACCATGCTCGAAGTAGCAGGGGATTTAGCAAGGATGCGTTATCAGGCCAATGTCGCCATGATGTTTTTCGCGTCTCTATGTTAGCTGCATGGTCGGATACCTCGGACTTTCTCTTAGAGCCACTACACGGTCAAGAAAAGTCAAAGCTTAGACAGCCGAATACCAGCATCACATGTAATACAAAGGTCAGAAAGTTAGTCGTTGTATTCGATTGCAGTCTATATCATTAGTACTTCCCTAAACCCTAAACCCTAAACCCTATTCCGGGTATGAACGCCTGTCGTTTTCTCCTTTGCCAGCCTCAGCACTACCCGAGACTTTGGAACAGGGCACCGCTCCCTAAAGCCACTGAGCCCGTCTCGGTCCTTAAGGCTGAACTGCAGGCCCTTCCAGCACCCCCAATGGCCCTTTAATAGAGCCCTTATGGTCCTTATTAGTGGTTACTTGGGGTATCATAGAGGGCAGTTGGGGGGTCTTGGTTGGCCTCCCCGAAGGCCTTATTACAGGAGTTTTGGGCCTTCTCAGGTACCAAAAACCCATAACAAATGAGGACTACTTGAACCCTTAGGGTAAACCCTACAGCTACACAGGGAAGGCCGAGCTTGGTTGCCCTGCACCCGAAGCTAGGTTGCGATTTCGCGTAATGTTTGGTTCGCTTGTGGTCTTCTGTACCTTTCCTACATATTATGTGAACGAACCTACCTGATAAGCTTCCACCCAGGGGTTCTTAAACCCTAAGCCGTTTTGGCCTCCATCCCGAGGCTGCACGCATTGGAAAGGGTCCACAAGCAACGCTTGCAGAGCAGCGTGGTGACGTGGAATGCGGCGATCACCGCCGCCAGGCTGCAACGGCCCGGCACCGTTTGGGACAGGAACAGACTCAAAGGAAACTCCAAACGGACTTCCAGCATAAGCGTGTTTGGGTTCAGGGCGACTCTGTCAGTCGAAGCAGGAACAACAAACATGGCAGTTTACAGTCAAATAAACAATCACACCGGCATCTACTCCTGCGGGCTTATAATTTGTCCCATTGCTGTACTGCATGTATAGTCGTAATAGGATCTAGACTCCAGTCAAATCATCATTATACCTTGCCCCCGAAAAGGCCTCGTTTTGTGTTTCAGTGCAATAAGGAAGAAGCTGGCTGTAAAGTCCTAGAAACCCCGTCAGACACCAAGAAACTGTCGTGAGCTTTTCTGTGTAGAACAAAGGGCTTTTCCAAGTTTGATCCCACTGGACTCCTGTGACTGCCCCAAGATTTGAACACAAGCGTCCTACAGAGCTTGCCTGAAGACGCGTCCCCGGCCTACCTGCGTGGCTACTGATGCATGCATAGCCATAGGCTCCATAGTAGTTCCTTTTGGGGATTACCTTATAGGGTTCTAAATATGGACCCCAAAAAGGAACTACTATGGAGCCTGTGGGAAACGCGTATTCGATGGTGCCTGTACCCCGGCGTCCCGCAACTACTACTTGCAAGAACTTGAGCTCGGGGACATGCGTCTTATTCGTCTTCTTGGATACCGGAGGATTGCATCAAGCAGTAGTAGTACACCAAGGCCTGTGAGAAAGGAGACCAATGGCAGCGGGCACTTGGGCTTCTCAGGGACATGCAGGACTGGGTTCAGAATGTCTTTGGGCAGAGAAGCCTAGGACCCTAAATCTCTGAAGATGCTCGCCCTTGATATGGTTGCAAGGTAATATTAGAGGAAGTCTCTTCTAGATTCTAGTTCAAAGTTCATAGTCTCAGCCAAAGTCGCCAAAACTCAGGGCCCAACACCTTGATCCAATGTTATTCAACTGTTGATGCGTGACTGAACCTTATTGAAGCCTGTACACACGCGCATGACAAAGCCGTGACAGAGCCGATAAACTCTACACAGAATTGAGGGTACTGGTTCAAGGTTCGCGGCGCACCGGGCTGAGCGAGTTGTTCTTTTGTCTGAGGGTTACAGAGGGGTTTAGGTTTCGGGCTTTCGGATTTCGGCCATGTTCGCGTGCTAGTATGCAGGTTCTGGGGCTTAGTATGGTAGGGAAGCAGCAGGCCCAAATGTGAAGCTTTCCACACTGCCCAGGCGGCTTTGCACAAACCATAACCCTGAGAGAAGCCAGGAACAAAACAGGCCAAGCTGACCCTAAACTCCAAACCCTGAAAGCTCTACGGCTTTTCACAGGAGTTGCGTGTCAAAAGTAGCATCATCTCCTACAATGCTGCAGCTTGGCTACAGTGGATGCAGTAAGCCTCTTTTCCCTCAATCGCAACTTTTCCGATGCCGCTCCAAAGCACTAATCTGAACCTAAACCTTGAACCCTCTTAAGGCTCAAGAAACCCGAAACCCTTGATGCCCGAAAATCCTGGAAACTGTCCAGTGCCAAGGCCTCAAAGCCGTTACCCTATACCCCTCATCATCGCAAACACCCCATGTCTCGAAGCCCTAAAGATCCTTCTCGCAATGTTTGGGTATCCCCTACAAGGATCCCCCTTGAAACAGACAAGGGATACCTAAGTGTCTCAAAAAGCCCTCCCCCTGTCTGGCTCGAGCAAAGTTTAGTATGGTTTGGGGTTTAAGAATTCTGTGTGTAAGGCTGTCGGGCGTAGCGGTTGAACGTCTAGCGGAATACAAGGCAGGAAGCCCAAACGCTAAACTTTGAACAATTAGCCCTGAACCCGAAACCCCCTGAACTCCGGCCTCCAAACCCTTTGAGAAGATTCGCAACGGCTTTTCCCGAAGGCGGCATGTAATTCTCTTGTTTATAAACTTGTATAGTTCTTGAGTACCTATATAGGAGCCCCTGTAAGGCCTAAGTATATGCCATAGGGGTGCAGGGACCCTTAAACCCTAAACCCTGAGGCCATAAACAAATCTCAACTTAAAGGAAGCCTTCAAGGATTCTTAGACGGGTACACAGAGCCTTCGGATTTGTGAAGTCTGCAAGCCCTGCAGCCTGGGGGATGTTTGAGTCTCTCAGGCTCGCCGGCTGGTGGGGCTTAGGGTTTAGAGTCAGTTTTGGTAAGTTTAGGGTTCGGGGTAAGTTTGGGGTTTAGTAGGGGTTTAAGGTGTAATTTAGGGCAATTAAGCCTAGCTTAGGATTCAGGACTTAGTTGAGAGTTTTCGGGTTTACGGTCGACCTCGTCATGCTTGGCAGAAGAGCGCCTTAGTTCAGGGGCCTTATAAATAAGGAACCCCCAATACTGCATAGGTAATTATTGAGGCGCCTTTACATAGTAGTTGGCTTAGTGGCACAAGGGCGCGGCAACTGACAACTTTCTGTTTCAAGCGCAGTCTCAAGCGGGTGATGATCCCGTAGTTTGTGGTTCGACTTTGAATCCGATTTGTCGCGAAAGATTGTGTTCCTACAGCCGGCAATTGTTTAACGAAGCTGCTTTTGCGCCACATCCTGCAAAAGACAGCGAGCCCCAAGGGCCAACGTCCATGGATCCCTGTGATTTCGTGGCACGTGCCTGAGGCTATCAGTGCCTGCGAACGTGGGGAGCAGTGGGAGTGGGTGCCTTTGGCACGACCAGCGCTGGATTTGGGTTAGAAGCTACAGGTTGAATGTTCAGTTTTTGGGACGGTGCTCTTCGGTTTTAACTTGGGGGGGGGGGGGGTGGTTGCAAAACTCTCCACTAATGTCTACACTCTAAACTACACTAGGAATCCATACTGAGGAGCCCCAGACAACGTTTCCGAAACTATGTGAGCTGCCAACTGCAGACCTTTATTAAAGCGAACTCCAGAAAGTTGGAATATGGTTTCAGGGTAGGATACCTTATAATTTACCATAAAGGGTTTAGGAGAATCATATTCCAACTTTCTGGCTTTTACTTCAGCCCTCCACCCGTAAAAGCCCAGATAGCCGAGTCCCGAACCCTAGCTGCACATACCGTGCCACTGCTTTTCACGAGTATGCTGGAGACGGAGGCCTTGGAGATGTTTCGAGAGATCCAGAGGAGCCGTCTCACAGCAGATGCACCTTTGGCCTCAACGCAGAGTTTTTTTTAAACCGGGGTTGCGGTTGTTTCCCCAATCCCTAAACCATAAACCGTGGGATTATACGTGCTGATGGGTTTAATTCTCGGGTTTGGGATGTGAGGTTGCGGGGAAGAGCGGGAAGATTCAGGGCTAGGTCGCCCATCGCCTAGACCCTCCCTCTACCCTCTACTACCTTAATTTTAGGGTTTAGGATTTAGGTAGGGTACGAGGAGGGGTTCTGGCTCAGCTGGTCCCGAGATCATATCTTTCAACGCCAGCATCAGTGCTTGTGAGAAAGGGCATCAATGGCAACGAGCACTTCTGCGCCTGGGCTTTGCACATTCGGACCGGCGTTTTTTGACGACTGTTGATTTTGCTTTAGCCAGCTCTTGATGGTCAGGACTCAGGAGCTACGCACAATGACTACTCGCATTGCTTGTTGCCCATCTGGCTTGCCAACACAGCTCGTCTCGACTAGACTCTCAAAAACGTCGTTTATTTTGCAAATCCCTGAATCGTAATCCCTGCCCCTCATCGGTCATCGCAGTTGCAGACCGAGCAATCGTCAGTCTTCAAAGCCCAGTTGACGGCACAGAAGATCCTGAACCGTAAACATTAACACCTCAGTACTAATTAAACATTAGCCCCTAAACCCAGGAACCCGAAGCCCTGAACCTTAAACCCAAGGGGCTAAACCAATGCTGAGGCTCCTTGCAGATCTTGAAGCCAGCGATTTGCAGGGGACTGCTCCTCGAATGATGTCTTGTATTGGGCTTGTCTCGTGCAGAGTTTCGAGTTATCCCGACTCAGTGGCTTAGGGTTCAGGGCTACAGGCCTTCTTCTTTAGTGGCTGGGCAAGTAGCCTTCAACCTTTTGGGGTTTATGCAACCCTACCACATAAGTGAAAAGGTTACATTGCGATGGCATAAAGGTTAACCTTTTCGAGGTAAGGTGCTTGGAGGATCATGGGACTTAGTAAGTAAGGTTATAGGTACCTTAACTGGGGTTATAAGTAAAGTTACCCTATATTTCAACCCCAGTTACAAAGTCCCATTTTTCTTTAAGTACTCAGCCTGTAAGTTTCTGTTTGGGAGCTTCCACCATGATACTGATTTGTCCGGCTCAGGGGGTAAAACTAGCAAGACGAACAGGACAGCGGATGCTTCGAAATCAGTACCCTAAGGCTCCACAGTAGTTCCTTAAAGGGATTCATATATAGAATTCTATAAGCTAATCCCAAGAAGGAACTACGATGGAGCCTCTGGGTAACCCTGCAAATACCAAGCTGTTTTAGTTCTCCGGATTCGGGTTCAGTATCTTCGGGTTTCGGGTACATGTTTGGGGCTTTGGTGTGTGATTCGTGCGGGCTGAAACAGGCCCCACACCCTGAACCCCTAAACCCTAAACCCCTAAACCCTAAACTTGGCCCTAAACCCCTATATAAATGCTATAAACCCTAAGACAGACAAGGACGAGGCAGGAGAGTCGAAACGACCAAGAACTTTCATCTTTGGCCTTCTCAGAGCCTGGGAGGCTATACAGTAGAAGGCCAAGAGTTGGAAACCCCATATTTATTGGCTGTAAACTAGACTTTTCAACTTTCGGGGTTCTTATAAGGTAGTCGATTCTGAAAGTTTCAACTTTCATTTCCTTGGGCATTCGGCCAGTGAGCATACTATAGGGGCCTTAACAATTGCCTATACTATTTGAGGTCTCCGTATTATACTTATATAGTAATATATACCCCAAAACCCCTTCTCTAATTATTCAGGCCCTTACAGTAGCCTCAATCCTGAAGAGTAATGTATAGGGACTCCCAGCACTATTTGGCCGTAATCCGGTTTCCAACTTCCCCAAAGGGTCCAAGTATCATCATGGGACATACTTAGACCCCCAAAATGCCCTATAAGTATACACCAGGATGATACTTGGACCCTTTGGGTTCATGGGGTTTACTATAACTAGTCAGTCGTAGGCGCTCGAAACAAAAAATCCCATGCCAAGCGGCTGAACTACGGGTTGAGGGTTTGAGGTTTCGAGCTTAAGGGCCCGAAGCCCTAAACAGACGAGCCCGGTTTAGGGTTTAGGGTTTAGGGTTTAGGGTTTAGGGTTTGATGTCGTTGCTGCTGACCCCAGGTGGTCACCTACAGCGCGGCCATCAGTGCAGTGGAGAAAGGAAGCTGGGTCTTGAACCCGTGGTTTCGGCTTGACCGTATCCCTAATGTCAACCCCTAGTCAATAAGCTCCCTCTTTCCTGTCTTCTGAATTTGGGAATCCCGGTTGCAATATATTTACGGCAGGGGCTGATGTGTCAGGCTTCTACGTTACCAGGCATTGCATGCCCGTAAGTCGGGTGTGCTAGACCCTATCAGCCCATCGGCCACTTAGAGAGTCGGTCCCGAAAGTCCGCGTCTTCTCGTATTTTAGGGCTCGGCATACGTGATATAACGGAATTCCTTGTCGATCTGTACTGTAGCTAAACTTTGAGATCCCACAATTCCTCTTCTATTATCAGTTACTTGGAGGGGCAGGGGATTTAGTAAGTAGGTTAGAAGTACGGTAACTCCATTTAGGGTACTTATCACTCTACTTATTACCTACTTACTAAGTCCCCTGCCCCTCCAAGTTACGAAGGACCACCGAACCTGTTGGGCTTGTATCTCTTTCCTTGCTCCTGATCTCTCGGACTCGCGGTGTCTCTAACAGCTACCGAAAAAGTGAAAAGATCTGAAAACACGGTCATTCCGAGATCCCACTTGCACAGACTCCCAGTGTGTAAGCCATAGCAGTTATAGCAATTTCTTGGCGCTGTTGGGCCGTGGGGTCCGGAAAAGTAGATATCTTCGGCCCCTGTAGTCGAATCATACCCAGAGGCCCCAAAGTAGTTCCTTTTGGGGGTTCATATATATATATATATATATATAGAATCTTATAAGGTAATCCCAAAAAGGAACTACTTTGGGGCCTATGGGTACTCATATCTACTTTGAGCTCTTGGGTGGGACGTTTTCGGATAAGGAACCCCCAGCGTCCCCTCAAGGCTGTAAGAAAGCCGGCGTCTTGGGCATGTTTCAGGAAGCCAGTGGCAGCGGGCAGTGCAGCTGCATCGCAGCTGAACTTCAGGTGTCATATGCTTTTTGTGTTAATGCTAGTAGTAAGTAAGTAGAATAGGCAAACATTTAATCTTTTTGGGGTCCTATAATTTCTAGATAATCCCAACACACTCTCAATGTTGAACCTGTAGTTCCCCAGGATACTGGACAAGTAGTTAGTTCCTATACCTTAAGAGCCTTCTTCATTGAGGCTCTCCGAGCTTCCTCGCAGGCGTCTACGGGGGAATGCCCCCAGCTCGGCATTCGGGGGAGTGCGGAGAGCTTTCGTGGGGTTTAGAGTTGATGGTTGAGGGTTTAGATTTTCGGTGGGTTTCATAGGGTTTTTGGTAGTTTTACCTGGTGTTACATGGGCGTTATAGTGGGTCCTGCAAGGGTACATATCCAGGCACACCCCAGTCATGGGCCCTGAGGACAAAGTCGACACCCCCGAGTCCTTCAACGACATACCCGGAACACCAGAAACTCGATTCGAAGATCGCAACTGCCTCGCTTGTCTAAGGTTCCCCGGGTAAGGTCCTGAAAACAAAACCACGAAGGGCGTAGGCTACACTGCCTACCTTCATCCCACCTGCCTTCAGCTGAGGATAGTCTTAGGAGGGTTCAGGATTTAGGATTTTGTTTGGGGTTCAGGGAGGGACATGTTGAGAAATCTTGAACTCTGGGGCTTGGTCTTCACCCTCAACACTATGCCAGCTCAGGTCATCACGTACAGTTCGGCGATCAGTGCGTGTGGTCAAGGCGGAATTGCCGCTCAGGGTCCTTAGAGCATAAGAAGCAATCATGGCCGCTTAATCAGGCTTCTTAAGTGGATTTGTCTTGTCTGCGATTTCGCATGCACCGCCGAACTAGTAGTGACAGTGGTGCCTGTCAATAGCCTAGGTTGGAGGAGAGTAGCTCTTGGCAGCAGCAGCTCCTGCTGCTACTGCTACTGCTACCAGCACCAGCACCAGCACCACCACCATCACCACCAGCCCTTGGACAAGTACTCGTACGATAGCTAGTATTGGTGCCACTGCCACAAGCACTAGCACTAAGCTACCGCCACGACTACTACTCTATCACGACTACTACTAATAAACTTCAGAGTGGTTGGGCTCTTTGTCGCCTATGCTGACAACGGCGACTACCACTAGCTATGCGACTCACACCCGACCTGCTTGTGGACATGCCGACACACGAATTGCGATTAACCGGAAGCGGGATCTTTCATCAAGAATCCGGCAATATAATGTCGGGACCTGTGTCTGCGCAGGTCAGCAATGGGAATTGTCACTACAGCTCTTATCCGAGCTGAAGCATTGGGCACTTCGGGTGAACATTGTCACGTGCAATGCCGCAATTAGCTGCTTGACGAGTCTTTTTCTAGGTTCATGGTTTCGGTGCAACTTACTCATTAGAACGTGGTCTGGGGGGTAAAGTAGCCATAAGAAGGAACTCCCAACATGGTTCTTTGCTTTACACTTCGCAGTCGAACTGCGACGCTGGGCCCGACTGAAATCGAAGCGGTTGCAGTTTTTTGTTGCCTTGAAGGCTAAGGCTGACCAAGAGCCTGTCGAGGATCAGTGATCAACCCCAAACTCATATCTTAAGTCCCACCCTGTAATAGTGGTATAATAGGAATATAATAGGGCCCTAATACAATATTAATATGATCCTTCTAACCGATACGCCCTACAAACCCCGGAACCTCAACCCATGAAGCCTCGGCCCCCAAACCCTAAAACCAACAGCCCAGAGCCTTGAAGCCTTAACATCCTAAACACTAAACCCTGAACCCCAAACCCTAAGCCCCTGAACCCTGTAAACCCTCTAAACCTTCTAAACCCTCTAAACCCTATAAACCCTAAACCCTAAAACACCCCTAAACCTAAACCCCTCCATAGAACCCTCATAAATCCCTATAAAGGAACCCCTTTCATGGATCCCCCTCCTAAGAGGCCCTAAGCCCCAAAATCCCCACTCGTACTTGAAGGCTCATGGGACTTAGTAGACCCTAAACCCTAAACCCCATAGATCCCTTTAAGGATGCCTATGGATCCCTTTAAGGAGCCCTTTAAGTACTTCCGAATCCGGGCTCCAAGGTTCCTGTGAGCGAGGGCGGCAGTGGAAGCCTGCGCAGGAGCCTCTCTTTCATCTCTGAGAGTCCCTACTTGGAGAGTCGGGGGACTTAGTAACTGGCTATTTTAAGGACTTATAAGTACCATAACCCCAATTAGGGTCCCTTTTAGGGTATTTATAAATCTACGTCCTACCTACTTACTAAGTCCCCCGACCCTCCAAGTATGCCCCATACAGTATACGGGTTCCTTTAAGGGTCTACTAAAGGATCTTGGGATTGGGGATTTGGAGTTTTGCGATTTCGGGTTTTGGGGTTTGGGTAGTTATAAGCAGGGTTATAATTAGGGTAGTTATACTTATAACCTTAACTAGGGGACTTGTAACACCACTTGTAACTACCCCTGAACCTCCAAGTATAGTATAAGGGTTCCTTTAAGGGTCTACGTAAAGGTTCCTTTGAGGGGATCTTGGGATTGGAGGATTTCGAGTTTTGCGATTTCGGGTTGTGGGGTTTAGGATACCTGGGTTTAGTGTGTAGAAGGTCTCGGATTTAGGATTTGGATTAGGGTTTAGGGATTCTCGTGTTTCGCGTTGCCATAAGTGGGGTTTTTAAACGAATGACACATGCTCCTTAAAATCGTAGCAACTTAGACTGCGTTTCTGTTGAAGAGCAGGTTTGTAGGGCCAGTCAGCAGGGTTGTAAGCAGCATTCAGCTGAAGGAGCGACCAGATGCCGGTGTCTGAGCATTGCCTGCATGCGACCAGGTCTTCTGCTCATGATACAGTAGCTAGCCCCAGCTGTAAGAACACTGTTTACAGCATATTCCTTAACCCAAAGTCCCCCATGCGAAACCACAAGCCCAAAACAAGACTGCGTAACCATGTCTACCCAAAACCTGCCCCCCTAAAGCGTGTGGGACTTGCAGACAAGATCGTGGACTGACCCAGTCGGAACTTCTAGGTAGGCCTCTGGGCTATTTTGTATTCTCCCTACACTCGTCAGTGCTTGCAGACGCCGAAGTCATGCCACAAATCGCACACTATTACACGCTTACAGAGATGACGGTGGCAACCTTGACGTTCTGCTGAAAACTTTCAGGGACGCTGGCCTCAAGAATGCCCTGAAATACCGAGCTGCCTACTTCGCCCAGTTTCCTGGCTCCCAATGCGGCGGAGGTGGCGAAGACCCGCAGCCAGAAGACTGCAGCTGTGATGGTGGTACTCATGGCTGCCACTCAGAAGAACACGGATCGGGTCCGCGATATGACGAATGTCCTCATGGAAGTTGGCCGCAGGGCAGCGATCTTCCCGCAACTCGGAGTCTTGTTCAACCGCGACACGGAAATGGCGGCAACCGTCGCAATGTTGTTCCCGAAGCTAGGTGGCCGGTATCACCCCATCGTAGGGTGCTCTACTTGCGATTCCAGGGTCTGTAGCAACCCAGCATTGGGTTCTTCAGCGCGCGAAGTGAAGAACTCACGTCCCCAAAGCCCATGTCCACATCCTAGTCCCCGAGACCCTAAACACCACATCCAAATCCTACCAAAACCCCGAATAACCTACCTTTTTTAGGGTTCTTTATTATGATTTCCTTGTATAAAGGTAGGTTATCCAGGGTTAAGGTAAACCCTGAATCCTAAGCCTAAGCCAGAATCCCAACCTCCAGCTTGAAGTCCAAGACCATCAACCATTTTCCCCAAGCTCCTGAACCTCAAATCCGCAATCTCCAACTCCAAACCCCAAGCGCATGTAAAGTCTGACCAGCATCCCACCTCAAATCCTGAACCCTAACCCACCATGCTATAAACTCCACCACAGCTTACATCCTTCTAACCACAGTCCCTGGACCGGACCCAAGGCCTGAAATTGTAAGCCCTTATCCCCATAAACTCTCGAAGCTGAAACCTTAAACCCTAAGCCCTACATGCTAATCCCGAGGCTCTAAACTCTAAGCCCGAGGCCCTAAGCCCTAAGCTCCCGAAGCCCCAACCCTGCCAGGACCCCCCAACGGCCCTTTAATAGAGCCCTGGGTATTTGGGGTATACTGGAGGGTAGTTGGGGGCTGGAGGTAAACCCGTAAACGCCCTAACCAAAACAAGTGACAGCTTGCCCATTTTTCAAGGAGCTCCTCGCCGAGCTTGCAGGCCTTCGCATGCTACCCGCCGAGCTCACAGGGTTGGGGTTCCGGGACTTAAGGTTCAGGGGCTTTGGGTTAGGGGCTTAAAGCTCAGAGGTTTAGAGCTTAGGGTTTAGGGTGCCCGGGGATCTGTAAAGCTTCGATGAAGATTTCGATACAGGGATAGGGTTTTGGGGATTGTACAACAGGGTTCCGCTAGGATTGCTGCAGAGGCTTACGGTTTCGGGTGTGGGTGGGGCTTTACATACTATCGGTTCATGGGCTGTGCTGCAAGAAGTGATGCTTCCGGTCTTCGCACTTGCTGCTTGACTACTCTGACGACTCTGCGAGTAGCCTATTTAGATAATGCTACAACTGTAGTCAACACTTAACTTCAGACCATATGGGAGTTTCCGAAAATAGGGGACCCTAATATGGTATCCTAAATAGTAGGATCATAAGGACCCGACAATAAGGTACCCCTAATTTTCGGAAACTCCCATATAACCCAAAGTTTATACTGGGGTACATGACCTCATTGGCTCTGACTCTGAGGCGATAGATCCTACTTGAAGGCTCATGAGACTTAGTAAGTAGGGTTATAAGTAGGTTATAATTAGGATAACCCCACTTAGAGGGCTTATAACCCCAATTATAACCTACTTACTAAGTCCAATGATCCTCTAAGTACCCTGAACCCGGAAGATTCACCTAAGGCTGAAGCCGGCTGACTCTCGAATTCGGACGTAGCCTCGGCTACAAGCAGCACTGTTAAGTGCCGAAGTGGAGGCTCTTTTGATTTGGTAAGTCTACCAGTAGCATCCCCAAATATAGCTCGCGTTGAACTCCAGCAACCCACCTTATCTTGACCTTGCTGGTCGCACTAGGTCAAAGGAGCGTTCCAATGAGAGCGAAGCGCACGCCTGGGTTGCAAAAAGAAGACGACTTTGTCATCACATCGCTTGTGACGGCAGGGCCTGGAGTGATGCTGAAAGAAGTAGCACTTCTGGGGAGTTGCAGGAAGGTGAGCTGAAGCTGCCGATCTGAAGGTTTCAAGCGTTCTTGTTTCATGGTTCAGGGTTTTGGGGTCAAGGGTTGAGACTTAAAAGTCTGCCGCTGTCCCATGAGGCCTCGATGTCACCCCCCTGCTCTGGTGGGAGGGACGTCGTTTTTCGGAAGTAGCGACTCAGCATTCGAATGTTGATTTGACAAGTTTCGTATCAATAAAGTAGCGGAATTGTGGGGAATACTTCCTACGGCTGTTTTGATTTGATGGTTCTCTCTTGAGTACGAGTCATGGCTCTTAGGTCCTAGGGAATATGTAGCATCATTATGATGTGATGATGGATCCTGCTTGATTTGGTCAGTTAGGCTGTAAGGGCAGTATTTGAGGCAGTAGTTTGTAGATTTGCTGTTGTTTCGACAGTTTCGAACATGAAGGAGGAACGGGGTTCTAAACACTGCACACGTATGTAGGGCGTGCGGGCTTTTGGTCCTTAGGCAGAACTGAAGTGTTGCTGCATCTAGCAAGTTGTTCTTCTTCGAAACCGTTTCGGACATGTAGTAGTATTGGGCTCCAGGAAATACTGAGTATTCGTAGTAGCATTTGGGTTTTGACGGCTTTGATTTCGGGGGAGTAGCGGAACTGTCAGCAATACTTAGTTCGGTGATGTCGGCAAGTCAAGGCTATAGTCTGTATTGTACGAACCAATATACTCGTAGGCACGTTGCAGCATTTTGATATTTCTATCCTTCTATCCATCCACCCATCAATCTGTTCTTCCGTTCATTGATCTTCAGGATTTCTGGTTGCAGGTTTGTTGTTTATGATTTGGGGGGTTTATGGTTTATCTTGTGGGTTGGGAGTTTCGGGTTTTGGGTTGAGAGTTTTGTTTTCAGACCCTAAGGGTCCATGTACTCATATAGTACATACATTGGCCTTAAAGTACTCCCTAGATAGGTACATTGGGCCCGAAGTATATGCTATATGGGTACATGGACCCTTAGGGAGAGCTTCTGTTTCGAGCTAAAGGTTCAGATCTGCGAGGTTGGACGGATGCGCTCTCGCTGCTGCTCGAGGCGTTGCAGACCCAGACATTTCGGGACCGGGTTCGTGTTTCGTGGTGTAGGGTTAAGCTTGTTCGGATGTAGGTTCCAGGTTCAAGGCTGGGCAGCGGCGGTTCCGAGCTCTGCAGGTGCAGCTTAGCCCTTTCCGCAGAACATCAAGCTACTGAACTGCATGTGCATGCATACTGAGTCCCTTCCGGCGCTGGTAGTGTTGTGATTACAATTACAATCACTGTTGCTATTGCGCTAAATTGCCTGCCCCAGGATTGTCATCAGGCATTCGAGAACTACACGACTTCAACTTGTCAGCAAACCTTGGTTGCGAGAGGAGTATGCTAACTCTAAGCATCGATAAGCGGCACCCTAATCAGGGTTTTGTCCAGATCGGGGATGTCCACACATTAGATCATTAGAGGTCCCTTATGTCATTCCTTGTGCTACCCTAAGCGTCCGAAGGTGGCTGGGTCGCATAGGAACTATGTAGCATATAGTGGTTGGGAGAATGTCTGAGCGTCCTGCTGCTCTCCCCCTGTCTCGTTGCGAATCTTCAAACAACTCCACCTGAAAAATCCCCCTCCCGCAGAAGCTATTTCACCAAAATCATCTTTGAAGCTCTATCTAAATCCTTGAAGCCCTAATTGTATAAACCTTTGAAGCCCTATATAAACCCTTGGAGGTCTATATATACCCTTGAAAATTGAAGCCCGAAGCCAGCAACCCCTCCTGGAGCCCGCATCTCTCCAGCTCCGAAACACCAGCAGAATCTTCTACAGTCAGCTCGGTTTCATCGGATGAGGGTTCAGGGTTTAGGGTTGAAGGTTGAGGGCTTAGGGAATGGGTTTGGGTTTAAGGTTTAGGGTGTAGGGGAAGTTACGGTTTAGGGTTTAGGGTTGAGGGTTTGGGGTTTGGGGTTCAGGGTTTAGGGTTAAAGGTTGAGGGCTTAGGGAATACTCAAGAGTAGGTCATGATTTCTGTATCTCCCCATGCTCGAAGTAGAGGCCTGAACCCCCTCTTCATGCAGATCCGAAGGAGAGACAAGCCTAGGGTTCTACAAGGAAATTGTACCCAAGTGAGTCGTAGACAGATCTGGTAAGGTGCCTTCTTGAAGGGGATCCTCTGAAAGGACTCGTGTTGGGCTCTGTTTGAAGACCAACCTTGGCCCCCAGCGCTATTCCCTTCCCTGAGCCCCAACCTTGGGGCTCCATGTACCTATATGGGAGTTTCTGAAAATTGGGGGTACCTTTTTTGCGGGGCCTTATAGTAAGGATCCTACTATTTAGGGTACTATACTACGGTCCCTATTTTCGGAAACTCCACTATAGCTTAGAAGCCCAAGTTCAAGGCGTCAGCAGGGTGTCAGAGCGGCTGTCCATCAGACAGTTGAGAACTTGGCGACTGAGGTGCTGTGACTCTGGGTTTCTGGCCTTCGGGGAGGGTCAGTGGACTAGACTTAAAGGCAGTAGGCGTCAACTCACAAGTACATGTTCGATTAAAGCCTGGTTTAAAGTCTTTGGGTCCATCGAGCAGCATTAGTTGAGCAACTAAGCTCCCCGGATTGAACTTTGCTCAGGTTCAGGGCTACATATTTGAAGGTTTGATTCTGAATTTAGAATCAGGATGTTGCTGACTTTGTGGTGCTGATCCAGAATCATCTACACGGTTGTCTCTGCGTGCCTCATCTAATCGGCGAGTTGCAATGTCAGCCCCACTGATTCCTTCAGCCTCCTTGGAGTTTCGGGGGCACTTATGAGTCTACTTATTACCTACTTGCCAAGCCCTCCGACCCTCCTAGTATTGCGTAGGCCAGAAGCCACTGCTTTCCCTCGCACCTTTTCCTCGATGGTTGTACGGCTCGGGAACTGTGCCTTCACGGGCCAGAAACCCTAAAGCTTAAACTTAACTTGACCCCCAGATCCTGAACTTTAAAGCCCAAAACCGTACACCGGATCATAAAGTTGGAAAATCATTATCCTCATACCCTGAGTTTGAATGAAGGGGAAATCCAGCACTAATCATGCTTAACCCATGCTCCAACTTTATGGCTTCTGCGGTAAACCCTAAAGCCAGAAAGCCCTAAAGCAGGCGCGGAGAGGCGCCGAAGCATTCCGCCCCTTCTGGGATGTCGCGCCGGCACAGAAGACAGGGGAGGGGGAAACGGAGTTCGCGTTTTAGGGTGTAGGCATGGTATGGCTTGTAGCTACCTGGACCCCAAATAACCTGTATTTTCAAAGACTTATATAAGGAAATCATGACAGGGAAGCCGGAGTTTTAGGGTTCGGGTTTAGACACACTGGCACAGTAGTACTTTGGGACTACTGGTCTCTCATTGTGTCGTGCGCGTCAATGTGTATGTGTGTGTGTGTGTGCGCGCCGGGTTCTTCGGGGTTTACCTTTCGACCTAATTAGGAGCAAACCCACCCATGAGCTTCTCTGTATGTTCAGAAGTCGCAAGCAACATCCTACGTTTCCTGAAACTGGCATGACACCCCTGACACCCCTTCTAGCGGCCTTTTGATGAAAGGACACGAGTTTATGCTGGGTTTCTTTTATTTTAAGGCTTTAAATGTTGGTTTCAAGGATGGCCCGACTTCCGACGTGCTGCAAAGCCCCAAACCCTGCCAGTTGTAGCTCTACATCCCCATAGTCCTACAGTCCCGAGCAACTACCCATAGGCCCCAAAGTAGTTCCTTTTTATGGGATTACCCTACAAGATTCTGTTTTTGAACCTCAAAGGCCCCAAACAGGAACTACTTTGAGGCCTCTGGGTAGAGCAACTATACGGTTGACCCAGCCCTTTTGAAAATCTCATGGGCTACGCGCCAGAGAGACCTCAACAAGAACCCGCGCACTCACACGCAGCAAGCTCAACCCTTGGCCCGAAAGCCCTAAACCTCCAAAACCCTTAAACTCCAAACAGCAATGCAAGCAAACGAAGCTACCTCCTGTTATTCCGAATTCCCCTAAACTCCCAAACTCCAGAGAGAAACGCCGCGAGCAAACTTCCCAGACCTTCCAAAATCCCTTAATTAAGGAATATACGTTAAATCTTATTAGGGATCCTATTATAACTTAAGGTATATTCCTTAATTAAGGGGTTTTGGAAGGTCTGGGTTCTGACGACAGAGGAGCTTGATGGCCAAGTGGAGCCATGCCCTCGACCTCTTCTTCCGGCATCTGACACATCAGGCTGGGATACTAGGACCCAGAGTAGGCCCTTATTCCCTGTTTTCAGGTTTAGGTTACCTTATAACTCCCCTTAAACCAAAATGGGCACCCCTTTTTATTCCTAGGTTACTCCTAGGTCCAGTATACAAACCCTACGATAATAAATGTGAAATATACGATATACCATGTATTATAGGACCCCAGGGGTCCATGTACTATATATAGTACAAACATTGGCCTTAAAGTACTCCCTATATAGGTACATTGGGCTCAAAGTATATGCTACATGGGCACATGGACCCTTAGGAGGATGTAAACCTAAGACAATGTAACGTAGTTTCGGTGCACTTCGGTTCCGCTGCAAGCTGAGATGGCAGTGCCAAGGATGAAGACCGTGCCAACGATGATGGTGCGCTCAAAACTCCCAAGAAGCCCTCTTGTATGAACATTTCTAAGGCTGTAGTTATGTAGGCTCGGACTTTGGAGGGTATATGGTTACTAAGTACCTGAACCCTTGGGGTATAATGATCATTCGCCAGACGACGCCGCGGACGCTGGACGACTACCGCGCGGTGGCCTGCTGAGAATTCACGGTAGGTTCAGCCATGCACACCTGCTAGGAATAAGAACTGGGAAGGGTTGACATTGTGGGAGAGCAGTGTTCGTTGCAGCAGATCAGGACAAGCAAGTAGAAACAGCACGCCAGAGACAGCTATTGCCATCAGCATTGTTGTGTGCGCCCTCATGAGGGGGAAGTCCTGAGCAGTGCACCAGAACGGTTTTCCCATTTTCAAAAAACTTGGCTGCAGAATCTTGAGCACAACATTCGGTGGGGTTTAGGGTTTAGGGTTTAGTTTTTGGGGTTTAGGGTCTAATTATTCGTCAGGATGTAGGGAAGCGACTGTTTCGGATCCTCAGCCCACGACCAAAACTCAGCCCAAACCCGAACCCTGAAAATGTTCAAGGCTCGAGACCCAATTCCAGAACTCCAAATACCTCAGACCCCGAATTGCTCGATCGCAATCATCATCATGATCATAATTCCCACCTTCATCGTCGTCGTCATCATCAGCAGCATCCTCCGCATCCAGTCTAAACACGACACCCCTGAAACCCCAAAACCTCTGGACCCCTAAAGAGCCCCTAACACCCCTAAAACAGCCCCAATCTCCTATACCCCTAAACCGGCTCCCACTCTGAACGAAACAAAATGTTGAGCTGCATGATCATAGGAGCTCTACGAAACGTAGGTTCTGGTAGATTGCGGGCAGGATTTAGGGTCGAGGATGTCCACGCTTTCGGCTTCGGATTCAGGGAAGTGGGATTCAGTGTTAGTTCTCCAGGGCTCGGGAAGTACGGCTGATGATATACGTCCTGCATTACCTTGATGACCCTAGACTAGGAAACTATGGTATATTTCTTTTCAGGGGTAATGCAGGGTTTATGTCATCAACCGTCTGATGCAGGGTTTTCGGGGTTGAACCTGCGAATGAGGTAATCAAAGCGTGTCCGTGCTGCCCTCAGCTTGTTCAGGCCTCTCTGATTAGCAGACCCTGGCATATGTTATAGCACCTATAGTCTCCATTGTACTTCCTGTTTCGGGTTAACCAATTTTCCGGTTAAGATCCTTAAATATAGCGTTGGTTAAGCCCCACAAAATCCATACAATGTAGACTACAGGTACTTGTTTCTGGTAATAATAGGCTGTTTCTTTTCATAGGCGCCTAAATCCTAACTAGCCATGAAGTAGCTTATCCAAATGAGCCGTATAACATACATTCCGGGGTCCAAGTAGCAAAAACCAAAAAAAGCCCCAAAGTCCTAAAATAGGGAGCACTTGGACCCTTAGGGATACATTCTGGGGTCTAGGTATGCAAGGGGTCTATGGGAAGTTGGAGTTTCGGTTATGAGCCTAGACCCTAAACCCTTTATAAATCCTACCTATGGTCTCCATTGTAGTTCCTTTTTGGGGTTACCTGTTAGGATCCTTAATATAAAACTGGTTAAACCACAAAAAGGAACTATACAATCGAGACTATAAGCAACGACCGTTAGGACACAGGCCCGGACCTTTGAGATCGCTTTGACGACAGGTTCCACACATGGTCCAAGGACGCTAAAGCCCTAGCCTTCTGTCTAAGACTAGGTAAAGCCTCTGGGACATGTTGCACTACAGGGCATAAGAAATTGTGTTATATTTCATTCGCGAACAGCATTCAAAGGCTGTAGATGGCCAACACAGAGGACGATAATAAGATCCTTCTTATATGGTCCCCAAAATAAGGTACCCCTAATCTTCAGAAGCTCCCATATCACGTAGCCGTAGCATGGGGAGTGGCGCCAGTGCATATCATCAGAAACCCGGCGGACATCCTGGCGAGCTCTCGGCGTATTTTGCCGGCGCCTACTTGCGTGGCGAACTCTGGAGAGGCCCACATGGTCCTGAGCACCTGCCTAGACTTAGACCCGATAATGTAATACTTCTTGGGCGTCTAGAGTTCCTGTGAGGGGCTTTAAGGACTTTTTGAAGGGCACCATCAAGAGTTTGCTGGGCCCTAGATCCTAAAATGCAGTACCTTTTTTGATAGCCTAGTTTCTTAAGTTTAGGGTTCCAAGCACGATGCAGGTTATCAATAAAAAGTGTTACATTCATAGGATCAGCTACAGTCTAGAAGGCAGGGCGCGCATACCAGAGTATTCAACATGCGACATCGAAACATGGTAGAATAACTACCAATACCATTCCTTCGGGTTCCGTATCACCTATAGTCTCCATTGTAGTTCCTTTTTGGTTTTATTGTTTAGGGTCCTATAAGGTAACTTAAAAAGGAACTACGATGGAGACTATAGGTCAGAGGATAAAACTGCTACAGACCCCAAAAGCGTATTATAATAGCATTACAGTGACAAGTCTAATACAGAACCCTTAACGGGCCTCGTAAAGAGGATCCCTGTCAAAACCCGATGTTTCTTGTCAAGGCCCCCGAACCAAACAGTTACAGCAATCCTCAATGTTAACCGGTAGGAATCGACAGCCGTACTCTAATTACTGAGGCCTCTTTATCAGCTGCTACGCATATCCTTTTGGTGTACTCGTCTAGTTTGGGGCTCGGGGGCTCTTTTTGGCAGGGTTTAGGCTTCAACAAGTTCATGAAGGCTTAGGCTATTGTTGTTCTTGGCGGGTGTTAACATCAGTAAGTTTACCACTTTTTGTCTGGCCGTGCCTTCCTTGAGGCAGGAAGTACACGCAGAAGAGCATTGATGAGCTGAAGACCTTCTGTTACGCTTCGCGAGATGGCCCGGTCCACGTTTGGCAGCATGCACTGAATCTACAGGTCGAGGACACTTCTGAAGTTATTGTACTGTACCACTACAGCAACGAGCTCTGCTTCCAAAACGTGGGAAATCTTGAGCAGACGGCGGCCGAGCTTTTAGCTTCCTTGATGGAAGGACGAGCACATTTCGGTCAAGGGGTCTACACCACGCAGTATGAGCCTTCAGTGTGGGGTTCCCGCAAGCGGATTCTCTTGAACAACTATAGCAACGGCGATCCATGGCGGAAGAAAACAGGAGACGAAGAATCGCGAAAGGTGCTTCGTGACTGGGGCGACGAGAACACATGCGGCAATCGTGCTGCCTGCTGCATACCCATGATAGTCCCCAGAGACATGGCCTTCAGTATCTTTGAGCGGCAAACCCCGGATCTACAGGCGAGAGGTGTTCCGCTTGGAACAGACTCCAAGGGCCGGGAGGTCCACAGAAATCGCGACGTCTGGGTGGTGCGTTTCACCGATGACGTGGGTGTCAGGAATGCGGTGGCCAAAACTGACGGCATACTGGACTTGCTGCAGCTCCGCCTTGGAAAGTTACAAGGAGATCCTCGTTCCAAACAGGAGGATCTGCGTTGCGTCACAATCTTAGGATATAGGGTCCCAGGATGAGGGTTTCAATTTAGAAGCAGCACCCATGGAGCACGACGGTTTAGACTCTCTCCTAGACTAGCCGCCATGCATGTACATGTGCAAGAGACCTTATGTTTGGGTATACTAGGGTGGGGTCGTCATGCCTGACAGTGGTGATTGTGTAACTATAGGACTCTAGGCAGAGTGCAGGGCATTTCCGCCCGGAGGACATTGGAGATTGCATGCGCGAGCTTGCAAGAAGGCTGCGTGGTCGTGGGCGATATCAGGAAACAGAGCAGCTGCATCTTAGTCTACCTACTTGTCCTTCTTGCACAGCCTCCTTTTCTCTGTCCGATTTTTCAGTTTTCCCTTCGTGCTGCCTCAGCCAAGTCCTGGACAGACTGATGGTAAACGACGGTTTCTGTTCTTCTTCGAGTCGTTTTACGTGTTGCTTAGACCGCGTGCAAGGTACAGAGATTGTCTGGCAAGATGTCAGGCCAAGAATGGCATCACTAGTCAGGAAGCACTGGCAACGATGAACAACTTGGCAGGGACACTCCAAGATCAGGGCAAGCTTGATGAGGCCGAGCCTCTTTTCAGAGAATGCCTGAAGCACCGCAGGACCAAACTGGGCAATTCCCACGTGTCCACCCTCACGAACATGAACAATTTGGCTTTACTTCTGAAGAAGAAGGGCCAGTGGGATGAGGCGGAAAGTCTTCACCGGGAGTGCTTGAAACTTACACGATCGAAGCTGGGTGACTTGCATCCGAACACTTTAAACAGCTTGCATGGACTTGCAGGGCTGCTGATGCTTCGGCAACGGATGGATGAGGCAGAGCCCTTGTACCGTGAATGCCTCGCTGGCTGCCAGAACAAGCTCGGCGACATGCATCCCATCACCTTGATGTGCATGGAGGCTCCTTCGTAGTAGAGTAGATCACCTTTACCTCTTTTGGGGCATTACAAGTAACCCCTACTTAGATCCCCAATACCCAACCTTTAAGCTTTTTAGATTCTTGTATTTTAGTAGGAATCGGAAAGTGTAAGCTTTTATTTCTGTGGCTTATTGGAGTAGCAAGCCTATAAAGGTAAAGATTTACTGGACAACCAAGGCTCTGGCCAGCCTGCATTACCAGCAACTTGGTTCTCCAATGCCCAACCTTGCAATTATTGAGTACATGCAGGGGCTTTGAAAAACCAGCCAACAAGCAAGCGGGTTTCGCACTTGCTCGTTGGAGTACTAGCAAAGTACGTGACGACCCATGGAACTTAGGTTGTCAACTTAGAATGCCAATAATACCTCCACACCTAGAGCCGTAACAATAACCCCACTTAGAACCCGAATAATGCCACCACTTAGAACCCTAAAAATAACCCTACTCAGAAGCGTAACAATAACTCACTTAGACGCCTTATAGTAACCCTACTTAGAACCCGAATAATAACCCTACTCAGAGCCCTAATAACCCTGCTTACCACTTCCCAGTCCCCCTGGAGGATCTAGAAAGTAGATCCCCTAACTTGGGACCCTAAACTACTTTAAGGGTACTTTATAGGAACCCCCATTAAGGGATCTACTTTTTGGATCCTCCCGCGGGTCTGGGATGTCACTGTATAGCAGCACGTTGTTCAACCCTAGGCCCCACACCCTAAACCCCTACAGTAACCCTACTTAGAACCCTAATTATGACCCTACTTACAACCCTAAACCCTAAACCCCTAAACCCTAAACCCCTAAACCGTAATAATCACCCTACTCGCCACTTCCCATGTGCCTTCAAGTAAGGAAGCTCCAGTTCGCTGAGGCGGAGGCTCTGTACCGGGACTGCCTCCAGAAAACTCGCACCAAGCTTCTGGGTCAACCCCAAAAGTATATGGAATAATAGCCTTTTATGGGTATTGGGCCATTATTTTACCTACTTTGGGGGGTTTAGGTGGGTGAATCCTCGTCGGGCTCAGGGTGTAGTTTCTACTGTGCAGGGGTTATATATGGCTTAAGGTTTGAGGTGTAGGTTTGAAGGTTTAGTTTCTACTTCTTTCGGTATCAGTTTCCTAAGATTTTACGTTGGAGCCTCTAAAATTTTAAAAGGGTCCATGAACACTACAAACCCGAATACTGTGAAAGGGATCCCGGAAACTGGGATCGTCACTTCGTTTCCGACTGCAAGGGCGACATGAAGCCTTTCAGAGTGTAACGGTGCAGGGGCTCTTACCTTTGACCTCGTTTGGTCTTCAAACTAGGATGCCGAGTAGTACCCTTGTTATCCATTTGTAGTCCTAGGTTCCCTATAAAGTTACCAAATACCAAAAAGGGATCCCTTTTTATTCCTAGGTTACTGGGCATCCTAGCCTAAGTCCGCAAGTCTAAGCCCCTACCTTTAGGCTCCAGTGTAGTTCCTTTTAGGAACTACAATGGAGCCTATCGGTAACCGTGAGCTCCTAAACGAAAACCCGTCAGCGTGAGCCCTGAAGCCTAGCCAAACCGAGGCTTGGGGATGACCATCCTAGCACCCTGGGCAGTATCAACAACTTGGCGAACTGCTTGTCTGCCAAAGGCAACTCGATTTTGGGGTTTAGGGTTTTAGGGTTTATAAAGGGTTTAGGGGTGTAGGGTTTCATGGTTTAGGGTTTAGTGTTTTAGGGTTCAGGGGTTTAGGGCTTTAGGGGTTTAGGGTTTTAGTGTTTAGGGTTTAGGGGTAACTAACTGGCAATTTGGGACTCTGCACAATATGGCTTTATAGTTCAGGGCTTAGTGGAGTAACACGTATCTTTCGTGAACTTATACTGGGCGATTCAATATGTTCCTGGAAAACTTTGTGTGGCAAGTGCCATTGAATGAACATGTGCCTCAGGCTCTTCAGGGACACGTGGAGCATCAAATAAGTTGAGGTCCTTTGTGGCAGATCAAGATCGCCCATAACGCATGTCTTTTTCACACGGATTGCATAGTCGTGCATCCCATCAGGCACAGCAGACACAAAGCTCGCTTCTGCCTCTTGAGATGTCGACTTGCGAGCACAGTTTGGTAGGTTTCTCTGACAGCGCCGTTTCTGCAAAGTCTTCCCCACAGATCACAGCTACACTATGCCGGCCAATCCACAAGAGGTCGCAGCACTCAAATAAAATCGTCGTTGATTTCTCCATGTTCGATGCAATCCGTGCTGCCAGCCATGGAAGCAATGTGCTCACGATGAACGTCTCAGATGAGAACAGCAACAGTGGTAGATGCAACAAAGCACCATGCAGATGAGCATGTTAAGGCAGCCCACATTTTCAATAAAGAGAGCTCCTTTCCATGGTCCATTACAACCGAGGCAAGATTGACAGCTCGGAGAGCCTGCTACTTGGAAGTCAGCTAGCCACACCCTCGTTTGAGTTTAGGTTCCGGGGCTAGGATTTGGTTTAGTATTTTCTCAGAGGGCCCTAGGTACTGTTATAGGGGATACTTCCCCAAATCATAATAGTAATTCCTAATAATTATAGGAACCCTACATTCTACCATATATATAGGTACTTTGGACCCTAAACCCTGAACCCTAGACACTAAACCCTAAACCTTTGGGTTTAAGATTCAGAAGGGCCGTCCTTTAGGTACGTTCAGCTGCAGGGTTGGGTGCAAGCATCTCTTGCGCGTACTGGTGGTGGACAGCCTAAGACAGCTACTCGGAGGACCGGGGATATCGGATTATCAGATGACCTAGCACACGGCAAACGGAACCTACTCTTAAGTGAGGGTATGGAATTAGTTTTTTGTGATTAGGGTTCTCCACACTGTATCGAAAACTCTGATAGGCCCAATATGCATAGCTTGCATAGCTGCCTGCCTGCCTTCGCCCCGCTTATCCTTCGAGGCTAGCTGAGTCAGAGGCTCTTCACCGAGAATGCCTGCAAAGACGCGGGGCTACCCTTGGGGAGTTGCATCCAGAGACCAAGTTTGCATTTAGGCTTTGGGCTTTGACTTGTTGGACTTACATCGTCGCCGTGGGCCTACCTTGCTGGTCAATCACCAAAGTTGCGATAGGAAAGATACAGCAAAGCAATATCAAGCACAAGCCAGGTTCATCTTACCCTAGGGATCTAAGGACTCATCTATGAAGGCTTTCGGGCCCAAAGACCATACTATATAAGGCTTTTGGGCTATTTTGATCCCTAGGGCTACGGCGATGGACTTGAGGTCAACTCAGAAACCCTGAACCGTAAACCCTAAACCTTAAACCCTAAACCCCTATACCTAAACACTAAACCCTATACCTTAAACCCTATACCTTACACCCTAAACCCTAAGCCCTACACCTTAAACCCTATACCCTACACCCTATACCTTAAACCCAAAACACTAAACCGCTTCATTTAGGATTTTAGGGTTCGGCTCTGGGGTTTACCTAGTGGTAGGGTATAGGGGTTAGTGGTTAGGGGTTAGGGTTTAGGGATTAGGGTGTAGGGTTTAGGGTCTAGGGTTAGGGAGGAGTGAAAATCTTGTCGCGAAGGCGCCAACTGTGGTCAGCGCAATCCATATGGTCTTAGAAGGAAGCCGCATCCGTAGTTGCACGTGCTGATCGAAAGCAATCGCCTTTAACCGTTCCGGCCCAGTAGTGTTTCCAAGTTTGCGAACACTGACACAAAATCGGCACCATACTTTCGCAAACGGTGGATTTCTGCAAAGCGTTTTAGCGGGGCTAAGGAAGCCAGAAACGTAGGTGGCAAGACCAAACGATGACACAAGCTTTGCGGCAGTTGGAAGTGTGCATTACCCATACCCTGGGTCATACCCTTGTCTACATTCGCTTAAGAAGTCTTTGACTGCATTTGTGCCGCATGTATTATGTAGCTGTACGGTATGTTAAGGTTCGGATAGCTACCGGTGTCCCAAGTCCCGCACTTGGTGGCTTCTTTAGGAACACTTCTTTAAGAACATGCCCAGTAGGTCCTCGATCTCCATCAACAAAGAGCCCTCAGAACCCGAAACAAGTCTCCGATAGTTCCTTTTTCTGGTTTAACCAATTTTATATTAAGGATCCTAAAAGGTAGCCCAAAAAGGAACTACAATGGAGACTATAGGTAAACCCTTATGATGAGGGTTAAGGGTTTAGGACTTTCCCGCCACGATGCTCTGCAGGATGCTACTTGGAGGGGCAGGGGACTTAGTAAGTAGGCTATAAGTAGAGTTAGAAGTACCTTAAATGGAGCTACCCCAATTATAACCCTACTTAGAACCTACGTAGTACCTCCAAGTAAGCCATGATCCCAGCCGCCCAGGACACGCTCGCAAGCATGGCAAATCTTGGCGGTGCTCTGCGGAAGAGTGGCCGACTGGACCAGGTGCCCAGACCTTCCACAAGCCCTTAATTAAGGAATATACCTTAAATCATATCAGGGATCCCTTTCTGATTTAAGGTATATTGCTTAATTAAGGGATTTGGTGCAGAAGTGCCAGCGAACACTGCCCGCATGCATCAAGAACATGTGGGTGTATTTAATTACACACATACTCAGAGTCATCGTGCTGACATTTTGAGAAGCTCATGAACCGTGGAACACAGCATCGTGTGTTTGCGGAAGTGCAACTAGATTCTGGTACAGGGGCCTGATCAGTTGCCAATACATACCAATACCATTCTGCGGCATACTCCTTAGTACAATCACTATAGACTATGCAACATACCCCCTCCATCCCCCTCCCTTTTCCAAGTTCCAATTATTAAGGCCCCGTGTATTGTTTTCAGGGTCGGTTCCTGATTGTGCAACTTCTTGTACTTGTTGAAGTAGGATTGCACATGGTGAATTTGTGCTGCAAGGAAGCCGAACTCCCACGATCCTCCATAATTTGACTGCCCGCCGGAGGTGGAGATTCTCTACCGGGAATGCCTACAGAAGCGTCGCGCCACATTGGGCGATGCCCACCCTGCCACCCTGAGGATAGACGGGTAATACAAGGGCCTTATTAATTACCTATAGTATTGTGGGGGGCTCCTTGTTATAACTACAGTATAATGGGCCCCAAAGCCCCCTTCTAATTATTAAGGCCCCTATAGTATACTGTTCACATCTCATTTTGAGATGTTAGTCTCACCTAAGTGCCCCACCCTAAACCCTGACTAAAAAGGCCCCCACACCTGTTGTGACGGTGAATGGTGGTCCTGCAGGAGCATGGACGATGTAGCCGAGCTTCTGGAGGATCAGGCCCCAATCCGTAAACCCTTAACCCCCTGGGCCCTTTAGCCCTAAACCCTCAACCCCTCAACACCCCTAAGCCCTCAACCCCTGAAACCCCTAATTCCTGAAACCCTAAACTCCTGAACCCTTCAACCCCGAAGGCCTAAACCCCCAACCCCTCAGCCTCAAAGCCCAAAAAATGTTAAAGGATACTACCGAGGCCTTAATAACTACCTATTCTATTTTGGGGGGGGTCCTTTTTATAACAATCGTCAAAAATGTGCCCGAAACCCTACTGTAATTATTAAGGCACCGATACTATGCTACCCTTACCGATCCCTTGTAGTAGCCCTTATAGACCTTGAAGGGATCCCTACTCTAATTATGCTTCGAAATCCCTCAGGGCCTTTTGGAGGACTCTGAGGCTCTTCGGCGCGAGTGCGCGGAGAACCTTAGCAGCAGAGCCTACGGCTCCATGTGCCCATATAGGGTTTAGGGTCTAGGATTTAGGGTTTAGGGTTCGTAGTAGAAACTTAGGCCTTAAAGTGCCTATAGAGGGATCCATTTAAGCCTTAGTTATGTACTCTGAAGGTACATGGAGCCTCTGGGAGAGCAAGTATCCTTTAGCCTAGGGTTTAAGGGTCTTAAAGGGGATGATACGGTGGTTCCTTTAAATGGCTCTATAAGGGTGCTCACTAGGGTTTTGGGCTTCAGGGGTTTGGATTGAGGGCTTCTGGTCGAGGGTTTGGGGGTTTTTAGGGGGTTTAAGGGTTTAGGGTTTCAGGGTTGTTTTTCTTTTAAGGGGTTTTTAGGGGTTTTTCGTTTCCGGGTTGAGGGGTTTAGGGGTTTTTAGTTTGTTTTTCAAGGTTTAGTGGTTTAGCGGTTCAGGGGTTTTAGGGCGTGTTGGGGTACTGTATCCCTAGCATACTGGACACGTAAGGAATCGTCGGAGTGTGCTTGGCGAGACTCATCCAGACACCCTGGCGACTATGAATCTCAGACAGCCAGTGGAAGAACTTTCACATTGTTGGGCTTCTACATGTGGTCTATCTTCGAAACTTTGAACTTGTTTCGGCCCAGAGAGGAATCGCTTGGCTGCGCTGTTGGAAAAGAAGGGCCAGATTTCTGAAGCAGAGGGTATCCGCCGACAATGCCTCGAGGCGTGTCGTGCGAAGCTGGGTGAACCTTGTCTGCTGTGAAGATGGTTTTAGTGTTGCTGGGTGACTGAACAAAGTAGGCCAACTGTTGAATTGCAGCTGAAGTGTATTGCAGCCGTTGTAGCCTGAAGTGCTAGACGCCCTGAACAGCGGCTTGCAAGGAATTGCATCCCCACACTCTTACGAGTGTTCACTTGTTGGCTGTGCTTCTGCAGAAGAAAGGTGCGTCTCTCGGCACCGGTATTTCATGCATACCCCTTGGAATCCAGTTACCTAGATAGTAGGGTAACATGGGTATATAATATATGGTTAAGAATTTACCAATA
This sequence comes from Symbiodinium sp. CCMP2592, assembly GCA_905221615.1. Taxonomy (NCBI): domain Eukaryota; class Dinophyceae; order Suessiales; family Symbiodiniaceae; genus Symbiodinium; species Symbiodinium sp. CCMP2592. The sequence goes on from CAJNDT010001125.1 coordinate 471,045, forward strand.
ACCATGTCAGGGCTCCTTCTTATAACTATAGTATGATATACTCCAAAACCCTATTCTAACTATTAAATTAATTAAGGCCTCTATATTGGAGGTGCTGGCTCTTTGTCGAGCAGGTTTCCTTCATAAGGCGAGGTCTCAATTTCCACTGACTAGGACCGCGCACTAGGACCCGTTAGCCTCGTGAACCCTAATCCGGCTTAGGATTTAGGGGTTTAGGGTTTAAGGTCTTAGGGCTTAGGGGGTTCCGGAACCGCTTACGGTGGGCCCTGGGGGTCTTCTGGGGTCTCAGAAGTCCTAGTTCTGGGTCGGGTTTAACGGCACATCAAGCACTCACCCACTGAGCCCTTGACTCAGGTTGGATGAAGCAGAACTTCTCCTACGAGGCTGCCTGCGCAATCGGCGTGCAGAGATGGGTGATGCACACAGCCAGACCCAGGTGGGGCCTTGGTTTAGGATGCGAAGGGTGCCTTTTAACAAGCTGTATTTTTTGGTAGAAAGTTTAATAAGAAATTCTAATGGAGGTCATACCCCCTCTGCTAGATTGAAAAACCCGTCATATACCTTCAGGACCAAATTACCCCTCGTACAATGAATCCCTGTAGGGCACAGGAAACTTCAATCTGTTAGCGATCATGTCGTCTATAAGGCACAGGTACACCTAACTGAAAACAAGCTCGGTCCGATTTCTTCGAAGCAGGGTTGAATAGGTTAGGTCCGGTGCTGCTTTGCAACTGCTCCTTTCGCCTGCGATTTCAATTCTGAAGCTCGGGCTGCGGACAAGTGCTGGTAGGCGTAGAAGATTGTCAGGCGACCGTCGAAGCTTTTGCAGAGGTGCTGCAGGACACCGAATGCCGCTTCGTGAATACGTAGTTCACAGGGGATGAAATATAATGGTCACCGATGGGATGGCAGCAACATGTCAATATACGCTACTACAAAGCAGCATCTCATATCACAATCTTCATCGATGGTATTTGGAACTGCAACATTGCAACACGGTAGTACTCATACACGTACGGTAGCAGGTGTAATTCCCACAATCACGGTCAGGCAGTGGCAACGATGGTAGCACTCGTAGCTTTCCGCCATCAGTTTCGGGGTTAACATGTTCACGCAGGTGAACCACTTCACTTCCCAACATGCAGAGAAAATTGGTCAAGAGCCAGGATATGAGGCATAGAACCCATTTCCGCTTTTCTGCGAGAACCGTTCTATGGATTCCTGGTAGACGCACAGAGCTCGAACTCGGCTTGGTCTTTGGCCTGGGGCCAGTTGGATTTTGAGATCAGGGTGAAGTGCTCAGGATCATTCAGGATCCCAGAAACCTCGCATTGAAATTCGAGAAAGCACAACAAAAACACACACTCCCAAAGCCCAACAGGACAATGGCAAGGGCGAAGAAGCTGTATCGCTGCTGCGTGAGTTTATTCAGCAGCTGGAAGCCACCGGTGACGAAGAAGTTGCGGGTGTGGGGTAGGATTTAAGGGGTTGTCGGCTGGTCATCTGCTATCAGAGACAACACAATGCAGAGTGGGGTCCCTTTAAAAGGGAGCTCCCCGCGTGTGTTTGTGCAGCGCACGTGGGCAAGTACCTGTGGCCCTGGCACGGGTGCCCACTGTTTGCTGGGCAAAATTTGCGTGCCGGGCTGCCGAAGGATTCAAGGATTTAGTGTTTACGGGTACAGGGATGTAGGCTGTAGAGTTCATGGGCAAAGCCGAACCTGTTTCCAAAACTGCTGCAAGAACGGAGAGTTAGCGGTGTGGATTTATAGATTCTGCTGCTAGAACTTGCATCACACTTGAGACATCCTGAGACTACGTCGAGGATCAGGGGACATATGAGAAGGTCTGTCTTTATTGGACTTGGCAGAAGTATGTTGGAGTAGCGTTGAGACTACACCCAGAGTTTCCACAGGATCCGGTATTTCGATATAGTCAGGGCATCACACGTGCTGTAAGACTTGATAGTTACGGCAAGTGAAAGCACACGGCATAATTCAATGTCTTCTGAGTCTATGCAGCTGAGTGGCAGAAGTGTCAGGTTCAGGATATGCTTAGAAAGGCCAGTGGCCAGGGCAGAAGTATGCCCTGACGAATGCCACCTGTACATCAGCGTAGACCATCTCGTGCTGCCACCTCCTGACTAAAGCAACCGCAGCTCAATGCGAACAACTGACTCTACATTGCGCTTGCGATGTTATGCACCCTGCACACGCCACTTAGAGATTCTCCTATATGCCTTCTCTGTTCTATGAAGCCCAGATACTTACGGACTAGCGTACAAAGCCAATATCCGAAAACGTCCCGAACCCCTAAACCCAATAATCTCTTTAGCCCTAAACTTTAGGGATCTATGGACTCATATATCAAGGCTTTTGGGCCCAAAGACCATGCTATATTAGGCTTTTGGGCTAAGGTAAAAGCCAGAAAGTTGGAATATGATTATCCTAACCCTTCTATGGTAAATTATAGGGTATCCTACCAAGAAACCATATTCCAACTTTCTGGAGTTCCCTGTATGTTGATCCCTAGGGAAACCCGAGAACCCAGGTTAGTGAGATCCCAACCCCTTGCCCCCAAAGTCGAAGCCAGAGTCAACCCTACCTATAGTCTCCATTGTAGTTCTTTTTTTTGGTTAACCTGTTTTATGGTTAGGGTTCTGGATAAAGATTTTGGTTAACCATTAAAAGGAACTACAATGGAGACTATAGGTAGAACGCAGGTTTATGTAGGACTTGGGGAACAACAGGGTTGTTTGTCAAAAGTCTCCCAGGTCGGTTGTCTCGACTCCCTACCTTCATCATTTTGTCTATGGACGGTTTAGGGGTTTAGGGTTTCAGTAGGCTCTGGGACACAAAAAAGATAGGCGCTTCTACTGGAAGCTTTCCCTGGCGCTGCTGGAAGAGATGAACGCTGCAGCCCTCGGACCAGGCTGCGTTCTCTTGTCGTTCTGTCAGGGTGATGGTCCAGGCCAGGGTTTACCGTGAACTAATCCTAAGGGTACAAGTATTCCCAATTTTAGGATTTTGCAGGTAACGAAAACCATAAAGAAGGACCACTTGGAACCTTAGGGTACCATAACCATGTTCTTGTAGGTTCTTCTTATGAGGAGTAACTAGAGGTGAATTCTTGGTACCCTACAAACTGTTGGTTTCGGCAGTGTGGGGTCGAAGGTCCAAGTAATTTCTTAGCAAGTTAGCAATCATGTACTCCCCCATGTAAATACCATCTCAAAAAACCTGAAGTCCCAGCCCGAGCTCCTGGCTATTAGCTCAGCTCCTGTGGCGACCTTCAGGAAAGTGCTAAGACCTTCGAGCATTGCGGGTCTAGCCGTAGGCTTTTGGGGGTCAGTATCTGGGGGGCTTTAGGTTCCTGTTCTTGATTTAATGCATAGAAGTAAAGGATGTCGGGGTTAATTGTTATTTACGCTTTCGGGTTGTCGGGCTATACAGTTAAGACACGCCTTGTGAATTGGTGCTTATGGCTTTTGGGTTTAGGGTTTACTGCGGTAGGACGAAAGTTTGACCTACTCCTTGTTTCGTCGAACACAGGCTCCCATTCTCCCATAGAATCCTAACAAGCAGGACCAACTGGCTACTCCTCCCGAACATTAAAGCAGTATAATTTCAAAACGGGGTATAAAATACTCCGCTGGCCAGGCCACGTAAATCGCACTTTTCGGTGCTCCACTACTCCGCAAGACGCCTTAAGACAAGACAGATGCAGTAGGTCAAACTTTTGTCCTCCCGATGTATTGTTGGACTTGCTGGTTAGGTCTTGCTTTTGTGGTTCAGGCGTGTGGAAGCCGAATGAAACTCTGAGGTATTTCAGCAATCCCGGGAACTTACTAGAACCTTTATTAGAACACCCCGATAAAGCCCTACACCCTAAACCCTGAACCCTAAAAGGCCTTACTAGGTCCCTTGCTTACCGTTTCTGGGCTCCTGCCGCAGATCTCCTCAGCTACCGCGAAGCGATGAGGACCTGCAATCGGGGACTGTCCGAAGCCGAGGCTGTAGAGTCTATGGGTTTAAGGCTGAGGGTTTATGTTTGTCAGCGTTTGGAGTTTAGGGGTTTAGGGCTGAGGGTTTCAATTTATGTATCTCTATACATTGTAGATACGGGGTTGGGTGTCAGGTGTCAGGGCTTAGGGCTTTAGGACTGTAGGGTTTGAGGCTTAGGTTTTCAAGGTTAATGGCACAAGGTCTAAAGGTAACGGTAGCCCGTGGACAGCCTGAACAAGCAACAGAATGCCGTACGCAGAGTGTGAGAATGCACTGTTGTAGTGTCACAAGCCTTTGCGCAGCGATGGACGCTGCTTACAATCGCTTAGTTGATTTAGTTTTCTTAAGCTTGCATGCCAAAGGCAGCAAGTTAAAAGAATCCCTGATAGCCTGCATGCAACATGTGATTCGAAAGGTCGTCACTGAAGAATTTTGTGTAGTGCTTGCGCCCTTGCACCTATTAGGTCTTGCAGATACGTGAGCTCGGACTGTCAATTGTGATTCTTTGTGCCGAGGTGCCGCCTGAGGTAGTAACAGCCCCAATCGTCTACATTATCGTCGTCGCAGTCCTCGCAGTAGTGCAAGTAGTAGTCGTTTTTCTCCTCCTCCTCACCGTCGTAGCAGTAGCGGTCGTTGTCCTCCTCAGAGTAGGAGTAGGAGCAGTAGGTATTAGTGGTGCTGCAGGTCCCAAGTGATATTCTCAAACTGCCTGGATCAGTTTCAGAAGAAACTATGAGCCCACAGCTTGAAGCCACGCTGAACCCCCAACCCTCAGGTACAGCTACAACTCGGTGCTTATGCTTTTTCAGGACTTGCGCGCCGCCTCCTCGGATGTTGATCAGACTGTGTGAAGCTTACATTTTAGGGTTTAGGGAATTCAGGAGCCTAGGATTTACGCTCACGCGGCATTCAGTTCTTGATATGAAGTCTCTACTGTTCATTCTTAGTTGGAAGTCTTGGCATACAGATTAGCACTTTCTTGTAGGAGGCAAGGAGATTCATAACCCAATCAAGAACTTACTGAGCGTTCTTTACGAAAGCTCTTCGTCAAGAGACGAAGGCGACCCGACCGCATGCTGTGTCCGCAACTCACAGGAACATGAGACATCGCAAATTGTGATAATAATAAAGAGCCGTTCACTATCATGAATTTCAGAGGATATGAAGGAGTGTAGACTGACGGATTTCAGTGGAAGCTTGAAATGGCTAACTCAACGAAAACCAGAATGAGTGTTGAATAAGATCCAGTTCTTTCAAGCTTTGCCACGAAATCACGGCAGGCTTATTCCGTAGCCCTAAACCCTTCAACCGTAAGCCCCACAAACCCCAAACCCTTAGGGACCCAAAAAGCGTATAAGCATAAGCACTTTATGGGGATATTCCTACCTTACTGTCCTTCATTATAAGGGTGTTTATATGGGGTATCCCTGTCCTTATTTATGCCTACGTGCTTTTTTGGGGCCCCTAACCCGAAGACTTAACTCCCCGTGGGCTCTCAAGGCTCGAGTTGTCTCCGGCCTCTGCGTCTCTCCCGATTTTCCCTAGGGATGTGAGGACTTAAGGCTTTTGGGCGATTTTGATCCCTAGGGTTTTGCTTCCCGTGCACTGAAGCCCACTGGGGTCCATGTACCAGAACAGAATGAGGGCTCCTTCTAGGGGCCTACGGGTTTCTATAAGGGTTCTATAGCGTTTTGGGTGTTGAGCGTCCATGTACCCAAATAGTAGAGACTTTGGCCCCAAAGTAGTAGGTACTACTTTTAGCCCCAGGTATATACTCTGTGGGTGCATGTACCCTTATTGCCTAAAAATTGGCGCTATTAGCCCTTATTACTTCTGGCACCCTTATAGAACCCTCAAAGGAGCCTTGTTTGGAGCACCTGGGACCTGTGGGAAAAGCCTAAGGACTCTGGGTTGGAGCCGGGCGTGGAGGCTCTGGAACCGAGAGCCCCTTCCGGGCCTCAATCACGGTTTAGGGTTTAGGGTTTGAAGGGTTTAGGGTTTATAGGCTTCAATCTTAAGCTGATGGTTCGGGGATTGGAAGTTTAGGTTTATGGTTTCGAAGTTTAGGTTTACTATGCTGAAATTTAGGCTTCATTTGGGGTGCAAGTTTCAGGCTTTTTAGGTCTTGCCGAGTGTATGGTTGATGCTTGGAGCTGTGGTGTGGGAGTTAGGAAAGGGTTGGCCGGGACCAGCAAAGCGCAATCCGGAAAGCACAGAGTTCCACCTGCCACTTCTGCAACAAAAGCGATCGTGGATTTTGCAGGACGGGTGCTAGACTATCCTTAGTTGAGGGATTTTGGAAGGTCTGACTACTTGTGGGATCCCTGGACTGGAGCTTTCGGGTCTTGCGTGGACGATGAGGGCTTAGATTTTTTTTGGGAGCCTGAGTAATTTCCAGTGATATTCCTAGTTCCTGAAGCAGGAACCCACAGACCCTGCGCGTCCTAGACTCGAGCCCCATCCCGCCAAAGGGGAAGCCAACGGAATTAATTAGCGCAGCTGTATGGTCCCAAAGGGTCCAAAGTACCTACATGGTAGAATGTAGGGTTTCTATATTAGGAATTACTATTCTGATTTGGGGAAGTATCCCCCGTAACAGTACCTAGGACCCTCTGGGACTATCCCAAGTGGCACAAAGCAGAAAGGATCCTCTGCTGCTGAGAGGAATACAACGAGGTGATGATGGCCCTGGTCACTGGTATGCGGTGGAAAGAGGTACGGCGTTTTTTGGCATGAAGTTTGTGGTCTCGGTTATCAGTCAGGCAGGAGGTCTACACTGAACTGCCCTGCGCCAAGAACTAAATCTGTTCCTGCTGCTGCAGTGGTTGTTGACTCTTGTCTAGTGCTTGTTGAAATAGCAAGCTATGATGAGTGGTGTTTGCTTTTTCTGCCTATCCCGGAGGGCGTGTGATGTGCTTGACGCAGGCCTTTGACCTGTTCCAGCAGATGCGGGCAAAGGCCTGAAGTCTGCGTCGAAACCTCTGTGCACTAGCACCCTGCGAGATCATGCTAATGAGCCTAAACCCTAAACCCTAAACCCTATTTATAAACCCTAAACCCTAAACCCTAAACGAAACCCAAACATGGTGTTCCCTGCCCTGGGCTTTAAAAAGAGGCAAATGGAGCCGTGAAGGAGCTTTGAGTGTGGGTTTGTTTTACGGCTTCGACATGCGCGTGAAGTTGGAGGTATGGTTAGGTTCGGCAGTGACCTAAACCCTAAGCCCTAAACCCTCATCCAGTTCGATGGGGGATGCCGGCGCAGGTACCCGGAATCCCCGGCCAAGAACGACCCACAAGTCGCCAGGAGCTCTGAGATCCAAGCCCCAAAGTCAACACGCATATAGAACCCGAAGACCCAACTAAACCCTTAAGTCCGAACCTAACCCACCCCCTCAAAATAAAGCAACACTGAGGCCTCTCCAAAAGCGCTACAGGAACCCCAAACCTAAGCCACAAACCTAAACCGAAACCCTATGGGCCCTCCCGGAGATCTACAGTAACCCTATACCCAAAACCCCTAAAGCCCTACACCCCAAACACTAAGAGCTCTAATGCCTAAGCCCTAAAACCCTAAACCCTAACCTTTAAACCTTAAACCCTATCGCCCCTCTCAAAGCTTCACAGTAACTTTTCAGATGGAGGATGCTCCGCGACCCGACTCCATGAGCTACAACATTGCGCTGTATGCCTGTGCCGAATCTGGGGATGCATTAGCAACTAACTACTACTACTACTACCACCACTACTACTACTACTACTACTACTACTACTACTACTACTACTACTACTACTACTACTACTACTACTACTACTACTACTACTACTACTACTACTAGACTACTACTACTACTACTACTACTACTACTACTACTACTACTACTACTACTACTACTACTACTACTACTACTACTACTACTACTACTACTACTACTGTACTACTACTACTACTACTACTACTACTACTACTACTACTACTACTACTACTACTACTACTACTACTACTACTACTACTACTAACTAGTGTACTACTACTACTACTACTACTACTACTACTACTACTACTACTACTACTACTACTACTACTACTACTACTACTACTACTACTACTCCAACTACTACTACTCCTACTCCTACTCCTACTGCTACTCCTACTCCTACTGCTACTGCTACTGCTACTGCTACTGCTACTGCTACTGCTACTGCTAATCATAACAATACTAACAGAGTAAGACTAGCAAATAGTTATATAGATATTCATACTCAGAATAGTATCCCTGAGTTATTGTGGCCCAGTGTGGTCAATGCCAGGAGACATTGAGGCTGAATCTCAACACTTCAAGTTTCAACTGCTTAATTGAATCAGGAGACCATGGATGATGAGACTGTCCCTGTTTGCTAGCAATAGTAGTATCTATCCCGCAGTTTGATTGCGGCAGCTCGGATTGTAACCAAATCCTGTATGCTTCATTCTGTCCAGGACTGCGACGATGCTGGAGCCCCGGTCAGATATCAGTTGTGGCGGTTTGGGGTTGAGGGTTGAGGGCTAAACCCTAGGCCTAGACTCTAAACCATTTAACCTACACCTTAATCTGATTGAAGTCAAGTTTGGCTCGATCGCGAAGAGTCCACCCTCACCCGAAGTCTTTGAGCGAATGATATTGCAAAAATCAGATGCAAGACGAGTACTGTGTTCATACCTTCGGGGTCTACATCGGCTCTCTGTTTTCAAGTGCTCAAAGTAGCGAACAGTTGCATGTTTGCTTCGGATAGTCGTGATGTCCGTAGTCTTTGGGGAGTTTGTGTGAGATGTGAGGTACCAGGGCCCAAGGGTGTTGAAGCAAAGCCATTAGGTTGGTTGTCCAAAGATCCCAATATCCCTTAACTAGGGGGTATACCTTAAGTTATAATAGGATCCCTAATACGATTCAAGGGAGATTCCTTAATTATGGGATTTTGGAAGGTCTGGGTTGTCGTAGTACCGAAGATACGCACAGTTGCACAACAAAGCGTATGGGGATTTTGCAGTGCAGGGTCGCGCGAAATTTCAGACTCGAGCTCTTCCAGTACGAGTGCCATCTTGCCCTTTTTGGTAGGGTTTAGGGTTTAGAGTGCAATCTTGCCCTTTTTTTTTTGGGGGGGGGGGGGGGGGGGGGGGGGGCGCAGAGCTAAAATGGCAAGAGTGTGAACACAGGGTAATCTCATTTCTGAGCGACTGGGCAACTTGGCATCGCGGAAGCTTTATCGTCCCCCAACCCGATAGTTTTGAAACGAGAAGGCCCCATCGTAACCATATGCATCTAGGTAGTTCTCTAACCCGTAGAAAAAAAAGGACCCTAAAAGGGACCCGAATTTAGAGAACTACCCTTCTTACCCTTATAGAAACCGAATAGAATTGCTGCGGTGCTCCGTGGTGGAGCGCTTAAAGAAAGCCCTGCGCACCCGCAGTCTGCTGCGTGGGCGAAAGCCCTCGGCTATTGGGTCGACATGCGGGAGGTCTGAGGGTTCAGGGTGTGTGGTTCTTCCTGTTTAGGGGTTTAGGGTTTAGGGTTTAGGGTTTAAGGGTTTAGGGTTTAGGGTTTAGGGTTTAAGGGTTTAGGGTTTAGGGTTTAGGGTTTAAGGGTTTAGGGTTTAGGGTTTAGGGTTTGGAGGTTTAAGGTTGGTGGGTCTAGGGTTTAGGAGTTTGGGGTTCAGGGGGTTAGGGTTCGGGGTTTCTTTGGTGTTTTGCTTGTTTGGGGGGATGTTCTTCCTTGTTTGGTGGTTGAGGATTCGGGGTTGTTAAGGGATGTTGCCGCTTGGAATGTAGACACTTTAGGGCACCCGGAATCATGAGCACTCAACTTTAGGGCACCCGGAAACAGACATAAACTCCAATAGAACCAAGACTAAACCCAAGTACTTGGGTATTCGGATTCTCTAAGGGTCACAAGTCGCTTCGGCCGCCTTTCTAAGCGGGTTCCCAGCCCATACAGGCTCAGAGATCCCAAAAAGTCCATTAATTACGGAATATACCTTAAAATACAGGGGCCTTTAACATTATGGTTTAGGGTATGTTCCTTAACTACGGGATATTGGGATCTCTGGGGGGAGTTCTTAAATCTTGGCTTCCTTGAAAAAGAGGATCCTTCGTGTATACAGAAGCAGCGGTCATGTCCTGGGACTGCTTATGACACATATGGGGGTTTCCAAAAGCAGGGGACCCTAATATAGTACCCTGAATAGTAGGATCCTTATTATAAGGACCCCAAAATAAGGTCCCCCTATTTTCGGAAACTCCCATATGAGAACACTATGCCTAGGGCCCTAGGGATCTAAGGACTCATATATTAAGGATTTTGGGCCCAAAGACCATACTATATAAGGCTGTTGGGATATTTTAATCCCCAGGGTATTAGACCGTCTACACCCAAACTAGCACCGTGGAAGTACGACTACAGCACTCCATGAGAAATCCTTGCTTCCAAAACCCCCCAAAAAAACTTTCACACCTCAATCCTGAAAGCCTAGAATCAAAAAGACTGGATGAGCAGCTCAAACTTAAACTGCGGGATTTTTGGAGGATGGTAGACTCGAAGTAGGGTTTCTGATAAATCCAGCCAACGCCCACCCACGAAGTCCTAAATTTTCCAATGCGATCACATTGTCAGTGAGGTTTAGGTGTCTGTTTCCCCGGAACCCCGTCTTGGTAGTACAGTACCTTAACCTACCAAAACCTACAAAAAAGTAGGGTCCCTATAACTTTCATATTAGGGTTTATGATAAGAACCTACAAAAAGGTAGGTCAAGGTAGGTAACCTTTAACCGTGATAGTATAGTCGGTTAACCTTTTCAAACACAACCGACTCCTCCGCAGGATCTTATCACACCTGGCTTCGACTCCTACGACATGCTCCTGTTGGCTAGCGGCCCAGACGCCATCACAGCAAAAAAGCGTCGTTAGCTCTGACGGCATTCGGCCAAAATCGGGATGGTCATGGAACTGCCGAGATTTCCGCAGAGTTGCTGTAGCTGATGGCATCGCTGGCGCTTGGTGTTTGACCAAGCTGCAGATGTGATGAGCTAACGGTGATGATGCCGTTGGTGACGGTGAAGTCGACCATGATGCTGACAGTGAGCAGCCTTGCCAGCTGTGCAGGAAAGCAATGATAAGCAACGGCTGTTCGTAGTAACATATACAAGTGTTAGCAGCAGCAGCAGCAGCAGCAGCAGCAGCAGCAGCAGCAGCAGCAGCAGCAGCACCCGCGGCAGCAGCAGCAGCAGCAGCAGCAGCAGCAGTAACAGCAAACAAGAAGCCGCAATACCACGAGCTGCAGTATCGAATTGCACAAATGCAGCGGCAACAACAACAAAAGCCCCAGGAACGCCGGCAACACCAACAGTGCCGAGTGGCATTGCAACCGCTGTCAACAAGGATCTTCAATTGTTGTATCTAGTAGTATCCATCAGTCGCAAAGCTGTTCGTCATCCTGATTTTCAGTGGCAACATCAGTAGCAACAACCATAACCAAACATAGGTTAGATGCCAGCAACATCACCCTGGCCGGTCGCGTTTGCATGCTTCAGCCCAGCCTTCTTCGTCTTATTCATCGTCACCATCACCATCACGAGTATCATCGCCGTTGCCGTCCTGTTCATTAGATTAGCATCATCCTCCTCTCTGTCATGGTCAACGTCTTGACGACCATGGTAACCCGGCTAGTGAATAGCTAACTTTACCATCGTTGTCTGTGTCGCCGCACCACAATTGGAGGGCAGGGGACTTAGTTTATTATGAGTAGGGTTATAATTGTGTTAACTCCATTTAGGGTACTTATAAATCTTCTTATTTCCTACTTATTCAAAATTGTGGTCCCTTTTTGGGTGCCCTAATTATAAGGACCCAAAGAGGGACCCTCATTTTGGCAACCACCCATATAACGCGGAGGTGGCCGAGCGCTCCAATCGCTTCGACTGGTCCCGGCAGCTTCTGGCGCCTTGGAGTCTCAAAGAAGAGTAGGGGGGGAGGGGGGGGAGGGGGGGGGGGTTAGGTAGGGTTCAGGGTTTAGGGGTATGGGGGTTTAGGGGTTAGGGTTTAGGATTCGGGGTTTAGGGGTTTAGGGGTTTTGGGTTTAGGATTTACGGTTGGGCTCTCAGAGGCGCTAGAAGGGTTCTATGAGCGTTCTATATTTCAGTGCGATGTGGGTGGGTTCAATATAGAGGTGCGAAGAGGTAGATAGCATCTTTCAAGATTTAAGGATTTTGTCGGCTGAGTCGGCAGTCACCAAGAGCTCGACTTGCTGAACCCTAAACCCCCGAATCCCTTAAACCCTACAGCCTAAACCCCTGAAGCCCTAACCCCCTATAAACCCTGCCCTAAACCCTAAACCCCTAAACCCTAAACCCTAAATCCTGAAGGGTTCAGGGTGGAAGGCTCTAAGGGCTCCTGGTCCTAGGCCAGAGGGTTCCTGTTAGTCTCGACGGTTGAGACCATGGGCCCCTATTACGGGCCCTTAATTTTGGGATCCTTATATACCTACTATATACATATACTCTATATAGACTCTTAAGGGTCTCTTTCTAAGCTTAGATAGTCGGCTGTAAATTCGGAGCACGCTAAACCCTCAACGCCCCAGCCCCACACCCACAAGCCTTTATTTACGGTTTTAGGGTTTAGGGCTCATTCAATGATTACTTCTGTACACACATGCTGTGGTAAGCATATACAAACAAGATGTGATATCACTGTCATTAGGATCTGTTATACAGTTAGTATGATATCTCATACATTACCATAAATCCCCTAAATCCTAAGCCCCTAAACCCTAAACCCCTGCTAGATATGTGCATTAAAGCGGGGTGATGAAGGACACGCTCTCCAAGTTGGATGCGCCGCATACCGCCTTGAGCCCAGGTCGGGGCTTTTTGTTGGAGACTGCGTTCTTCGCTCTCCCAAAGGGTCCTACGGTTGCCTACGGTTGGTAATATATATATATATATATGCACACACACTTTTAGTGTGTATATATATATATATATCCTGCATTACTCATAATATAAGGCATACACCATAATTCCCATCGTTTAGGGTCATGAAGGTAATGCAGGATTGAGATCATCAACCATAGGTACTCTTATGGGGCTCGAAGGTATGAAGTTTCGGATCATGGACTTGGTCTTCAGGGTTTGGGGTTTTAGAGTTTTGGGTTTTTAGTTTGGGGTTTGGAGTTTAGGGTTTAGAGTTTAGGCAATAGTAATTTAGGGAATAAGGGTTTAGGGTTTTAGGGTTCATTTCGGAGGCCATCAGGGCCCGAAGCTTTGGCCGGCTTCTGACGGAGACAGGGTTCAGAGTTCCGGAGTTGGGTTTCGGGGATTTTAAATGTTGAGAATTTTCGGGTGCTGCGCAGGCGTGCTAGATCCCAACCTGCGTAGTGTGTGCATAGTATACCTGAAGTCATCATCAACACTGACATCCGAAACCTCAATCCTAGTCTAGACCCCCCAAAACACCCGAAACCCTGGCATCTTACACTCCTAATCCCTAACAGGTCCATTTACAGCATGATTCAGCCCTGTGGGGGACCCTAATCTAGTACCCTAAATTATAGGGTCCTTATTATGCTTATTATAAGGATCCGAAAGCAAGGTATCCCTCATTTTCGGAAAACTTCCCCGTAAACCCTAAACCTAATTTCTGCAGTTGTCAGTTCTCAGAGGTCACGATGTTCAATGCCGTGCTGAACGCGGCGCGCCGGGGCCTCGCACTCCCAGGTTGGTGATGCTCTGGCTGGGTTCTGGTTAGGGGATTGAATATAGGTTAACAAAATCAAGGAAACCATAGTGTAATTACTATAGATCCCTATCATGGTAATTAACTTGAATTAACTCCCTTAACAAGGGCCCAGCTTGTTACAGGGCTTTCGCTTCGTCAGCAAAGTGTCCCTTACCAGGTACCCTGGATCCGACGGGTTCCTGTACTACGGCACGGTACGTACTCATCATGTGGTTTATCATAGGTTCCTCGCCATGTAGAAGATGCTATCCAAAATCGGTACCCAACAAGCGAAAAGGTGCCTTGAAAGTCAAGCTATCCTAACAGCGCACGAAAAAAAAACAGACATTTAATGTTCCCTTACAGTTCTTTTTGGTATACTCTAGTCCCTTATGTTAGCTATAGATACTAGAACAGCTCCTTCCATCATACTGTTCTTCCTTATGGTATACAGTGCCCTTGCAGTTCCTGTAATTATACTACACGCCCCTACGGTTTGGGTGCATAGGGTTCCGGGAGTATTTTGTGACAATCGACTGCAAACTGCTAGAATAAACAATGTGAAGCGATCCGAATTCATCGATCTTCCGAGAAGTCAAAACGGGTCCCGAGTACAGTTCAGGGTTTAGGGTTTGGGGATGCAAACCCAGACCATAATACGGCTGATGATACATACAGCCCCTGCATTACACATAATAAGGAATAATATACCATAACTCCCATAGTGTAGGGTCCTTGAATGTAATGCAGGATTATATCATCAACCGTAGTGATTCCCACAATTAAGAGATACCTTTCCATTTTGCACAGGCACTTACGACCCTTGCGTGTTTACCTATGCTGCGTACTTACATTTCTGACGCCTCAACAGGTAGCTGGAGGAGTTCGGCCGCAAACCCTACACCCTCAACCCCAAGCCAAAAATCGTAACTCTAAACCCTCCTAAACCTCGAACCTTGAACCCTAAACCCTACAACCCCGCGCCCTGAGGCCCTGAAGCCAGAAATCCTTCAAGTAGCGAAGCCCGCAGCGAGGACGTGGCAAGCAATGGCAGTTAGCCCTGACTCTGCTAAGGCCCGAGATGTCTAAAGGGGAGTTTAGCGATCAGGAATTATGGTTTAGGGTTCAGGGATTAGGATTTAGGGTTTTGGGTTTTGGGGTTTGTGCAGAGTTTTTGTATAGGGTTTCTATTCAGGACTATACGACTTCTTATCTGCGGCGGCTTTATCTCGTTTCAACATGGTTTGTACTATAGGGGCCTTATATAACGATTAGAATAGGGTTTTTGGGCCCATTATCTAACATTCAAAATCAGGAACCCGAAAAATAGAGTATTGGTAGTGAGTTTGGCCCTTATACTAAAGCCTATTGTAGCCCCCTTATAGTAGCCCTTGTAGATCCCATTAAAAGGAGCTCTATTATGGATAGTTATTTGGGCTCCTATGTTAGGATTTGCATGAGGGCTTCGCCGGCTTTGGGGCCTCTGGGTTGCTTTTAAGTTACAGTACTTAAAGGATCATGGGACTTAGTAACTGGGGTTATAATTAGGGTAACTATACTTGTAAGCCCACTTAAGGTACTTATAACCTTAATTACTAAGTCCCATGATCCTCCAAGTATGTGCGGTTGCCGGGCTATTTTCGGAAACTCCCATACAGGGACTCCTCTAAAGCCAAAGTATACAATGATTGATGAGATATGTATCCGGCATTACCTAACTTATGGACCCTAGACTATGGAAATTATGGTATATTCCTTTTTATGGGCAATGCAGGAGTTATATCATCAACCGTGTTTGGGTACATGGACCCTTAGAGGTACGTTCTGGTATCTTGTCATGCATGCTATCCGCAAGCATCCTGGGCCGGTTTTGCTTCTCTGAGGCTACGAGAAAGTCCTCAGCGTAGAGCTGACAAAGAGCCAGCCCCAAACTTAAACCAAACCAGCCCCAAAACTCTGAGCCCTGAACTTCCGACGCCTGAAGCACTGTAAGCCCTAAACCCAAATTAGGGACCCCCAAAAGGACATAAGCATAAGGTTTTTTTGGGGGATATCCCTACCTTATTGGGCTTCGTTATCAGGGTTTTATATGGGATATCTCTATCCTTATTCTTGCTTATGTGCTTTTTTGGGGCCCTACCAAAGACTCACAGACCGGAAGACCCAAAACCACAACCCTCAGCCTGCGTTAGAGCTTCACCAGTTCGCGACCCACTCCCCCAAAACTACAGTCTCCTTAGGGATCAATTTTTTATTGTTGTTCATATAAAACCCAAGAGAATATTAGACAATTTTGTTCTTAATATGGTTCTAAGGGGGGTATAGAAGACTGGAGACCAGAGGCACGTCTGCAGAACCCTAACCTCCAAACCCTAGACAGCTTCAGAAGTCAAAGGGTCCCTCGGTTGTAGGGTCTAACGTCTGGGGTCCGCGATTCTGAACCCCAAGGGTCCAAGTACCTAATGATCATGTACTCTCCAAGACCCGAACCTACATAACCAGTATCCAAAAACCGAATACTTAATTATTGCGTCCTTTAGACCCTTGGGGTGAAGTTTGGGGGTCCATCATTTAGGCATCCCTTACGATGTTCGTGACAATCTCACCATGAACTATAAACTAGGTATCGCTTTGGAAACAATACTGTCATATACAGAGCCCTAGTTGAAATCGACACCTAGTAAAGGCAAGATAGTTTTACAAAGACAACGACAACGACAGTGATACCAACAACAACGAAATAGCGAAAACACTCCCCTCAGCGGTAAACTGATCCCTGAACCCGAGGCACTGAAAGACAAACACTGGATAAATCCCGCCTCGAAGTTCCCCTACCCCATTCCCTAAATTCGTTACCCCTGAAATGGACTAGGCCTACAAAAAGCCTTCAGCCCTACGCCCTATAAGCCCTAAACCCCAAACCCACCTATAGTCTCCATTGTAGTTCCTTTTTTTGGTTTAACAAATTTTATATTAAGGATCCCAAAAGGTAGCCCCAAAAAGGAACTACATTGGAGACTATAGGCAGATTCCACTTCGCAACCGACTTGTCATTTTCCATTTGCGAATATCGTCGCCTTCATTCTCGTCGCTGATGTCGAACCCGAACCCCCCCCCAGACCTTCCAAACCGCTTAATTAAGGAATATACCCTAAATTATAATAGGATCCCTACTATGAATTAAGGTATATTCCTTAATTAAGGGATTTTGGAAGGTCTGGGCAAGCCCTGCGCCGATGGATTTCTGAGAATTTCTTGCAGTTTGGCTCAAGCACCAGTGATTCCAGCCCCTCGCCGCGTGAGCCTAACGCTTTGACACTTACTCTTTGGAATCTACCCTTGGGGATCAAAATAGCCCAAAAGCCAGTAATCGCGATGCAGGTATACCCTACCCGGCCCCAGCCCAAGCTCCACGGGTCTAGGGCTTGGGGCATAGAAAAGCCCATTTTGACATTTACCAACCCAAAGGGTCCTAGGTATTGTTATGGGGATAATTTTCCCAAATCAAAGTCAGGATTCCCAGTATAGAAACCCTACATTCTACTATACAGGTACTTCGGACCCTTTGGGCAACAATAGTCATCGCAGCTTGCGTGGTGTCGGGAGTTGGATTTGGTACCCTCCACGGCGCCGGTCGACCGACCGGCCCCTTCGCAGCTGACCTGAAGAGTGCATTTTTTGGGGGGTTTAGGGTTTAGGAGTGCATTTTGAGGTTCAGGGTTCAGGGTTTAGAATTTAGGGCTTAGGAGTGCATTTTGGGGTTCAGGGTTTAGGGGTTTAGGGTTTAGGAGTGCATTTTGGGGTTCAGGGTTTAGGGTGTTTATAGGGTTTGGGGTTCCAGTTCAATCAGGGGTTGGGGGCCGTTGGGGTTTAGGCTTACAGGGTTTCTGGGCTTTGGAGTACCATACTTTAATACTTTTTTTCCTTATGGAACCTTTATGAAATAAAAGTTTATACTTTTTTCCCCCTGGTTACTTAAAAGCCCAGGTTTATAGGGCTTACAGGGTTTAGGGTTTTAGGGTTTTGAGGGTTACAACATGTCTGGGCATCGATAAACCCAAGCTCGAGTAGTTGTTCCCTAAGGCTCCATGTGCCTATATAGTCAAGTATATATTTAGGGTTTAAGGGGGTTGCTGTATAGGCACTTGCAGTACATGGAGCCCTTGGGGCTATGCTCCGGGATTTGGGGTTCGGGATTGGGCTTGCGCTGCAAAAACGGGACGAAAGCGCTCAGGAGCGGTGGAATAACCTTCGATGCCCGCAGTATCGACGGAAGCTGAGGCAGGGCTCGGTTTAGGGTTTTTGCACGTGATGGACCAATCATCGAACATGTACTGTCTATCTATGCGGAAGGCCACATTACAAAGGTTGCAGATTAAAGACCTGTATCCTCGAACCTCTATGGTGTCAAACGCAGTTTGTTTTGTTCGTTGCGTTGCTCACGTCGTGATTGGGACTGAGTGTTTTTGGCATGCCTGGTACATGTGGCTAGGAAGTGTTTAGGTTGTAGATAGTTGGGATCCAGGGGGCTTGCACAGAGTTTCTGTTGTAGGCTGGTTTGGGGAAGCTGAAGGCAAAAACCGCCACAGGCAAGTCTCACAGCAGAGCTGCTTTTCGGAGGCTTCAACATGGCTCAAATCTGAGATCGAGGTCAAAGCACGAGATTATCCGTTGGTGCGTGGCACAATAACGTGGTATCTAGTTCACATGTCTACTACACTTACATGGGTCGGAATACATGTCGAAATAATATAGGGACTATAAGTAGTAATACTATCTTGGGGACTGCTTCTTATAATTACACTATGATGTACTCGCTGTACCCCAAAAACACAGCTTTATTCAATCGTTAGTTAAGTCCCCTAGATTAGGCAGCATGGAACGTTTAGGGTTGGGATCAAAGGCAAGCCCAATATCCGGAACAGGCAGCAAAGATTCGGCGGAGCCGCAAGACAGAGGACCACTGTTGGCAGTTTCTCTTCAAAGGAATCCAGCTGGGGTGTTGACAAAGTGGGTTTTAGCCCGACGCGCCTTGAGGGCGCCCCCGGGGCGCCGCATGGAATAGGGTGCCTACCGAAACTCAAAGGGATCACATTCGTCCAATTCCAAGCTCATCCGTCTTTCACGCGCCGGTTGGCTTCAAGTCATCCCTGATGTAGATCACTACGGGAGAGACAAAGCTAAGTTTATGAATCCAAAACGCCTACTGTAAGCGCCTTCCTAAATTGACACACAACCATGAGTCTCATATCGTGAAGTCCTGCACTGTACCTAGACTGTACAGTTGGTTATCTTACCTTAGTTTCAAATTTTCGGATCCTTACCATAAAGCATAATTACATTCAATTTTGGAGCATGGTACCTGTACATGGGCAGCCGGTAGGCTCAGGGATTAGGGTTCAGCATTCACAAGGCTGAAAATTTGAGGGTTGCCCCAAACCCTTGTTGGGTTTATGGTTATGTGTCTACAGTGCTTTCCTGTCCGTTTGGGGTGGGCTTTAGTATTTAGGGTGTGGGGCTCAGGGTTTAGGATACTTGCAGGATCATGAGACTTAGTAACTGGGGTTATAGATAGGGTAACTATACTTATCACCCCAACTAAAGTACTTATCACCTTACTTGCTAAGTGCCATGATCCTCCAAGAAAGGTACTGGTGTCCTGGTTCCAGGCCCGGCCTGGATTAGATGGTTTTGGTACATATAAGTTCCTTAACCCAGCAAAATGTGACCAGGGCTGCAAACCCAAGCAACAGACACATGATCACACCTTTGTACATGCTTCCAGGCGCGAGCAAGCTGTATGTATACTCTGAACAACTCGTTGCACTATTTCTTGGGGCTTCCCGAACACAGTTGCGCAACTTTATTTAAACTACTCGGGTCGGTTAGTCGTGGGCTTTGCTCATTTCAGACAAGGTTTGTAGGCTTACAGCCTACCCCAGTGCTTCAAAATAGTATAATGCTGGTAAGTCTGAGATGGTTAGGCACTTGGGCGCGCACCCTGATGGTTTAGTTAATCTGTATACACTTTGGCCCATAGGCCATGGACGCTTAGGGTTAGGATCAGGGTTCAGGGGTGTAGGTTTGGGGCTGAAGGTTTAGGGTCGAGGGTTTAGGGGCGGTTTAGGCTTGAGGTTATTAAAGTCTTGCTTACATCGCATTATTCGTCACCGTAGCAGGCTTGAGACTACGCGGCCAAGACTGCAGGTCAAGTTTAAACACAGACTTTGCCTCCGAAGAAGAACATCCCCAAGCTTTT
The DNA here is from genome assembly GCA_905221615.1 of Symbiodinium sp. CCMP2592. Lineage (NCBI taxonomy): Eukaryota > Dinophyceae > Suessiales > Symbiodiniaceae > Symbiodinium > Symbiodinium sp. CCMP2592. The sequence goes on from CAJNDT010001125.1 coordinate 491,052, forward strand.
GACCGTTTGCGATTGCTAAATGCACATGAATAAGTTTCTCGCTTGGGTCCTTGCTTGTTTCCTGGGAGCCAAGCATCTCTGTATGCGTAGGATATGCTGAGAAAATCTTCCCACTTTTGACGCCAGGGTTTAGGCTCGGGGTTCACAGGAATTGTTGGCCGCTGCACTTACTGCCCATGCCAATGCGTCGTGCAAGGCTCTGAAGAGGCTGGTGATGCCCAAAAGCTGCACTACAGGGGCCTACATAACAACTAATACTGTTTTGGGGGCTCCTTGTTATAAGAATAGTATAATGGGCCCCAAAACCCTATTCTAATCATTCAGGCTCCTATATTACCTTAAAAGTTTTTTGAACCGCAAGCGCTAAACCTGAAGCCTGAATCTTGAACCACAGTCGTACGCCCTATATATCAGGACTCCAAGAAGCACCCAAAGACAAACTTTAGCATGGGATATCCCCACCTTACTGCTTTGTTTACAAAGGGGATTATGGGATATCCCAACCTTATGGTTTTCGTTTAGGTGCTTTTCGGGATCCTTACTTAATAGAGTCCATGCAATCATATCAGGGTTCCTCCTGATAAATTAAAGGATACCCTGGCCCGAAAGACCTACCTTTATAACGAATTAAATATCGAAGCCGTAATAGGGAACCCTAAAACGGTAGATCTTTTCGGCTACAAATGTTCCCTAAAACCTAAACCCTAAACCCTATTCCCTATTCCTTCATGAAGGGATAATGGAAGGTCCAGGTATGCCAGGGCCCAGAAAGCACTGGCAAACACTAGGGGTGCACGTACTCGAACAGGATTCCTTTACAGGTTCCTTTAAGAGTCCCGTATTGATCTAAGGAATAAGGGTCCATGTACCCATATCATATGGTATATACTTTGGCCTTAGTCCCTATATACGTACTTGGGGGCCATAGTGCCTACAGTTTGGGCAGATGGACCCTTAGGGAGCTCTTTTTTTCAGGGCTTGCTGCTACAATGACAGTAGAGACATTCCAGCAAGACCTCCCTCTAGTGCCCTAAACCTTTTCCAGGCCACCCCATTACTTTTACACAGATACAACAGATCCGGAACATGAAACCAGATAGCTCAAACAACGGATTGGGCATGACACTCTGGGTAGGCCGGGTATGTCAGCTGCGCATGCGAAGCTATATGGGGCGCGGGACCCTAATATAGCACCCTAAATGGTAGGGTCCTTATTATAAGGATCCGCAAGTCAGGTACCCCTAATTTTCGGAAACTCCCATATTACAAAAAAAGATCCCAAGACCCGGTTCGACTTATTTGGGCCCCAATACAGGAACCTTTCCAGAGGCTTTAAGGCCTTAAGGCTTAAGGATCACAAGAGCCCTAAGGGTCCAAGTAGTCCTTATTTATTGTTTTCTGTACCCCAAATGGACCCAAAGTCCTATAATGAGGAGTACTCGGACGCTTAGGCCAAGGGTTTCTTTAACGGCTATTCCGTTTGCTTTTTTGAGGCTGGGGAGGGGGGGGGGGCTTTGAAAGAAGCCCAGAAGTGACCCGAGCTGTTGCTATTCGATTCAGGGTGGCTGATTGAACTCCCAAACCCCAATTAGCCACCATAAAGCGCTTGACTACCTATAGAAATTTAGTACTTATAGTGTACAATTGAGTACTTGTCGAGATTAAAAGAAGAACCCTAGTCAAATTCATTAATTATTAATACGGCCCTTGTATTGCTTCTTTCGCTCTGTCCTTTCCGGGCAGGCGCATCCTGCAGCGCGTCAGGAGACTGGGCTTGGCGGTACAAACTGGGTTTAGGATTTGGGTGGGAGTTGGGTTTCAACTTTGCCTCGATAAAATAGGCGAGCTGCATGAACACAGAGAGTGAGTAACAAACTGACTAGCCATAGTTAGCCCTCAGGGTCCAAGTGCCCAAGTGGTAGATACGTAGGGTATAGCTAACTAACTTGCAACGGAGGCCCTTCCAGGGCTCCTAGAAAACAGTTGCGAAATCTGTCCTTCATGTGGGGTTTATATTTTGGGTTTCAGCTTGAGCCTTCTGCTGGTGTCTGGAGTTTAGAGGCCCGAAACTTGATGTGGGATCATGTGGGCACCAACCTGCCCGAACCGCTATTCGGGTTTGGATTTTAAAGACTCTTTCTGCCACATCACTCGTTTTTATTGCTCCCGCCCACTCGGCATGAATCAGTGTTTCGACCATTGCGATGGCACAGTGTGGCCGACAAAAGATTGCTGCCTTCCCAGGCAGCTCACCACGCCTGGGGCGGCTGGCCAAAAAGGAGGCAAGAAAGATGAGACGATTCGGCCACTGGATGAAAGTCCTCGTTTTTGAGCTGAGTGATCGTGAGATTCGCACCCTCAGCGAGTGGAATGAGAATGGCCCTGAGCCCTTTCTCATAAGGCGGGTCTTGAGGAGGCTGAGGATGCGCCTTGGCCAGGGGAAAGATTAGTCGCCACCTCGCCGATGCACAGCACTGCCTGAACTGACTGCGCTGCGTCTCTTTTCAAATCTAAACCTGCACGTGATGCAGGTCTACCTCTGTTCAAGCTAAAGCCGTCGCAAGACGAGTCTCCGAAGCTGATCTCCATAGTCTCAGACAGTTGTGTGGGAGAGTCTCCAGAAAGTCGCCCTTTGATCACCGGGCCCGCTTAGCCATGAACACGGCCTCCAACTTTCAACGCTAGACCGTATATGGGCAGGAAAGACTACAAAAGTATGGCGTTTGTAGTCCCTATCCTATACACCTTTACAGTTGCTCTGTGATCGGCCCCAATACCTTGTTCTATTGTGATATTAGTATAGTACCTGAATGGGTCCTTATGGCGTTTATACAACCCTACCACAACTGAAAAGAGACCTGTTTTTGGGCGAGGGTACTGCCCCCAAGAAAACCCAGCTCTGAACCGCAGAATGCCCAAGCTGCCACCAGCGACCTTTTGCGATTGCTTACCGTGGAACCTGTAAGTATAGTACCCTACTATAGATGCGTTATAGAGCCCTTTAAGGAATCCTTTGAAGGGAACCCGATTCCAATTATTAAGGCCCTTATAGTAGAGTGCCTGACAGAACCTTCGCCCTGTGGTCTTTCAACCCACCCGAGATCAAAGCCCGAAGCCGTAAATCACCGACCTGTGGCTTCTGAACAACCTTACTGTTTAGGGTGTAGGACTCCTTACTCTTTTCAGAGGGCAAAAGGAGGGACCCTTAATGGGGATCCCTACCATATAACAGGCTATATAAATAATAGGTATATAATTGCTAGATTAAAGTTATATACCTAGGGGTCTTTATCAACGGTCCCTCCTTTTTATCCGTGGATCTTTTCGGGTTCGTCAGCATGGCTTCTTTTACTCGGCTTTTAGGCTACGACAAGCTTGGGAATCATAAAACCTGAGGCCTGAGCCCTAAGCCCAGACAGAAAGACGCTGATACTCCTAAAGCCCAACAGCCCTGAATCCAAAACCCCTAAATCTCAACGTTAAACCCTCATCCCAATAATAATACCCGAAACTCTCAACCCCAAACACTACAACCCCCCAAAAAATACACCCTCAACCCTAAACCCTCCTCCCAACTCCCCACACTCTCAACCCTAAACCCTCATCCCTAAGCCCTAAACCCTCTCTCTTTCCAATACCCCAAACTTTCTCAACCCTAGACCCTTAACCCCTAAACCTCAAACCCCTAAACCCTAAACCCCTAAACCCTAAACCCCTAACCCTTAAACCCCTAAACCCAAACCCTTAAACCCCAAAGCCCCTTGAACTAAAGGAGTCCTCTTAGACCCTTCATAGACCCCTTATAGATCCCTTTTAAGGAACCCTGATATAAGGATCCCTTTCAAATAGCCCTATTAAACCCCTGAAGGAAGAAACTGGGACTCCTTCTACCAGACGATGAGTTTCAGCAAGCGATGGACCTCGGGGCTATAAGGGGTTCCTTTAAAGGGATCTATAGGGGTTCCAAAACGGGATCTCTTGGTGTTTAGGTCTGATAATTCATCTGCTTTTGGTTCTAGCAGTCAGGGGCCTTTGTATGGGGGTTTAGGGTTTTGGAGGTTTAGGGGTTTGGGGGTTTGGGGTTTATCTAACAGTCAGGGGCCTTTGCATAGGGGTTTAAGGTTTGGGGGTTTGCAGGCTTAGGGGTTTAGGGGTTTGGGGTTTAAAGGGTTTAGAGGTATAAGGTTTGGGGGTTTATGGATGGCCAAGGGGTTTTAGGGTTTAGGTTCTACGGTTGATGACAGAATCGGGTTCCTCTAAAAGGGGTCTGTAAGGGATCTACATGGGCTCCTTTAACGCGTCTATAAGGGTTTCATAGGGGTTCCTTTGCAGGGCTATAAGGGGTTCCTTTACAGGGATCTATAAGAGATCTACAGGGGTTCCTATAAAGGGGGTCTTTAAGGGATCTACACGGGTTGCTTGTTTAAAGGGATCTATAAAGGATCTACAGGGGTTCCTTCAAGGGGGTCGAGAAGGAATCTATAGGGTATCCAACCCAGACCTTCCAAAATCCCTTAATTAAGGAATTAAGGTATATTCCTTAATTAAAGGGTTTTGGAAGGTCTGGGAAAAAGGGATCTTTAGGGGGGCTGATCATTTATCTGCTCTTGGTTCTAGCAGTCATGGTCCATGGCGGGGGGGTTTTGGGGTTGAGGGTTTAGGGCTTAGGGTTGAGGGTTTAGGGTTGAGGGACTAGGGTTGAGGGATTCGGGTTGAGGGAGTAGGGTTGAGGGATTAGGGTGTAGGGATTAGAGTTACTAGGCTTGGGGCTTATTGTTTAAGCATTGAGGGTTCAGGGTTTATAGGGTCTCACCGGGTTCGAGGTCGGTATCGAAAGGGACGGATGTTCAGAGTCTTGCCCTTTGCATTGCAGGGTTCCTTTGTTAAAACCGAATAGTAGGAAAAAAAAGTACCCTGGTACCCTGAATTAGTGCAAATGGGCTACCCAGGAACCTAGGCAGGCTGCAGCTGCGGCCTTCAATGTAATGCTGAAGCATCCCTCAAGCTTTAAACTTGGGTAAGCTTGGCTTTTGTGTTTGGTTTCCAGGGTTCGTGGTTTGGGAGTTAGGGGTTTACGACTATTATACTTACCCGAACAGCCGAAGATTAACCCCATGAGCTTGAACCCTAGTGGACCCTTAAACATGTAGGTTCTCGGCGGTCACGAAACACGTTGGAACCCATCAAAAGCCCTCCTGCAGTCACTATAGCATCCGTACGACGCTGGCTTCATTTTCAAGATCCTTCCAAAGCTCGGATACATGCACTTACCCTACTGGTCCATGCACTGATATCGTATGTACTGAGGTCGTAAGGTAGTCCCTACATAGGTACTTTAGGGTCAAAGTAATTACTATATTGGTACGAGGATCTCTGGGGTTGGCAGCATCCTTATCAACCCTGCATTTCCCCAGGGCTCTGGTTACCTAAAAAGCAGTGCCCCAGAAACCTAAATAGCAGGTTACTAACCATATCACATGCAAGTCACCCAACCACTATCCACTACAGGTGTCTGAATATGTACTCATACTATTCCTTAGGGTTCCTTAATTACAGTTAAATCGTAGAATTTATGTATATCCCGCTAAGGCCCTTTTCAGATCAGCAAGGCCCTTATACCAAACCCGTATTGCAGAACATATAGAACCCCTTTGAAAGGAGCATGGAAAGACCGCATAGCATGTAACCCAGTAGCCAATCCCTAAGGGTCCGTGTACTCATATAGTATATACATTGGCCTTAAAGTACTCCCTATATAGGTACATTGGGCCCAAAGTATATACTATATGGGTACATGGACCCTTAGGGCAATTATCTTGGCAACTGGAGCCTTCGGGTTTCGCTGGAGGAGACCTTGAGAGACCGTCGGAATGATCTCGACAAAGCATCGATGCAGAGCCAGGACCAGCAAGCTTGCATCTGAGGGTTAAGGCGTTGGGGATTAGGGTTCAGGGCTTAGGTTTTTGGAGTTTAGGCTTTAGGGTTTGGGGGTTTCGGGTGTAGGGTTTTGGAGTTTAGGCTTCAGGGTTTAGGCTCTAGGATTTTTTGGTTATTTTCGGCTTCCGGATGTAGTTTAGGTGTTATATTAGGGTTTAGCTTTGAAGGTTTTGGGGTTGAGGGCTTAGTCTTGACATGGCAATGGCAACCTTCAACTTTTGCGGGCATTTAACATTTAAAAATTCGTCCATCGGTGAACATCTAACCTGTCTTGGGGCTAGCATACTCAGCTCGTCAGATTAGGGTATAGGGACACCTTTGGGGTTAGGATCTGGGATTATTGGGCCTTCGACTTGAATACAGGGGTCCTGATACAGCAAGCAGGGGTTTAGCGCACGTGATAGCAACGCAATTTCGCAGCATATACCCTAGACAAACCTTGGATTGCAGGAATACTACTAGTCATTCGTAACCGATTGTATGGAAAGTTCTCTAAATCATCTAGAGAACTGCCCACATGAGCTTTAGGGTTTAAGGCTTGATCCTTCGAAGTTTAGCAGGGGCTTGGGGGCATAGGCATAGTGTTAGGGCTCTAGGGTTCAAGGTTTGGGATTTGAAAGAGCATGTAGCAGTTGAGGGTTTCCGGTCTCGAGGTTAAGTGTTCTTGTCTGACTTCGAGTTTCAGATCAGATCTCTGGGGTACTTGATAATTAAACCCTATCCTAAGGGTCCATGTACCCAAATAGTCGTAAAGTAATCCCTGTACAGGAACATTGGGGTCAATGTATATACTATTTGGGAAGGCGGACCCTTAGGGCCAGACCTTCGACCGTTCATGCCTGGAGTGACCGATCTCTGTCCCTTGGAATTCGAGACTTTACGCGTCAGAATGATAGGGTCGATGAGACAATTCCTGCATTACCTTAAGGATCCTAAACATGGGGATTATGGTATTTTTCTTTCTATGGGTATTGAAGGATTTGCATCATCAACCGTAGGATTTAGGGTTTCAGAGCCCGCGCCGTAACCTGGTACAACAACAACAGAGGCCGAGACATACAATGCCACCAGTTCTTACATGTACGAAAGATACGCAAGTGCCAACAACAAGCATCAGCAAAGACAACGAACGGCAAGGTTACATGCGGATTTTGCGAGGCTCGATCCTCCTGTGTAAATCCCAAGCTCTGAACCTGAACCTTATTGATCTAAGCCATTTACAGGTGGGTAATTATTAGGTGGGTAGTTTCCCATAAGCCTCCCATACCACTCCTATAAGGTAAAGGGGGTCTTATGGGAGTACTATGGAAGAAGAACTAGCCACCTGTAAGGGGCTTCTAATTGATTCTAGACCTGAAGCCCCCCGTCATCAAGCCCTAAACCCGAAGCCTCTACAGAGAACCCTGCATCGAAGTCTTAGAACCCTTATAGGAAGCTGATATAAAACCTTCCGCTGCCTAAATGCTTGGGCCTTCAAGTGCCTAGACAGCCCATGCAAAATCCCTTAAAGGAGCCCGATTCTGACTAAGGCCCCTGCAGGGTTAACGAAGCGCTTAAGCTACACTAAACCCACAGCCCATAAAACCCTAAATCCGAAACCGCTACAGAACCCTTCATCACCCTTATACCCCTTACAGGAAGCCTTTGTAGAACCGCAAAAAATGCCTCAAGTTGCAATTCCCGGAGCTCCCAGGAGGAAATCGAGACTTTTACCTTCGAATCCTCCATCAGAGAGGACAAGTGGCAACTCGACCAGTGAGACGAGATGATCCTTTAGGGTTGGGGTTCGGAGCTTTAGTAATTTTAGGCTTGAGATTAAGAGTTTAGCGTCCGAAAGGGTTTTCTGGTCGTTTTCGGGGTCTTGGAAAGGTACTGCAAGGATGCAACCGATGTTGTTTTGGTGCTTCGACAAGGATTCTAGAGAAACTCCAATAAGGCAGGCAAGGGGGGGTGAAGGGTTTAGGGCGTTGGTGTTGGAGGATTTGAGGGCAGAGGGCTTAGGGTTTCGTGGGTGCGATCAGTCCAGGGGTTTAGGGTTGAGGGTTTTGGTGGGCTTCCTGGGTTTTGGGGTAAGGACTCTTCCTGGAAGTCATGTCTGTCAATGAGGGCTTAGTGTTTAGGATGCCCGCTCAGGGTGTTTGTTTTGGTCGGTGCGGCTGGTGATGTCAATATTTCTACTTGCGGCCTACAAGCTGTGGCTAAACAGAGTTCATTCGCAAGCTCGACGGAAGGTTTGCGCATGGATGGCTTTGCTTGGCCGGGTATGTACACTCTACCATGACTGGAAAAGTTAACCCTTCAACGCTAAACCATGTAGATGCTTATGCACCTAAGCTCTTAACCTTGACCACTAAACCCTCAAAGATTAAAGCCTAAATCCAAACCCCAATGCCCCTGGCCCTTAACTCTAAGCCTTTTCGTCCGGGCAGGGAACTAAGGGGCTGAAACGAAGCGTGCACACAGCTGATGCCGTGCAGCCCTCTGCTCAGGCACATTCTAGAACCTGCAAACGGTGCTGTAGGCGTTTGCTGGGCTTTGTTTCGTGGTTCTTGGAATCCGTAGGTTTACTTTAGGATCATTTGTACAGTTGCTTCGCTTGGATCTCTTACCTCGGATCGTCCAGCAGCAGCCGCATTGAGGGTGAACTACGCCGACATTTCTGACGGAAAGTCAATGCAGCTTCAGGCAAGGCTGTTGATGGACGTGGCATTTCACAGAGGATTCAGCGGTGCCCCCGGCTATGGAGCAGACGATGAGTGCCGCTATCGCGAGAAGAAGGCCAAACGCTTCATCGCACAGACGGAGCGAGATATGGGAGCTTCCGAAAATAGGGGACCCTTATAGTACCCCAAATAGTAGGATCCTTATCGTAAGGACCCCAGAATAAGATACCCTGAATTTTCGGAAACTCTCATATCTTGCAGTTTTCGTCTGGCATGACAGGAGTTGGCAAGAGAGAGTGGGCCGCAATCCCTGAGGGTCCATGTACCCATATAGCATATACTTTTGGGCCCAATGTACCTATGTAGGGAGTTCTTTAAGGCCAATGTATATACTATCCCAAAGGGTCCAAAGTACCTATATGGTAGAATGTAGGGTTTCGATATTAGGAATTACTATTATGATTTGGGGAAGTATCCCCCATAACAATACCTAGGACCCTCTGGGTATATGAGTACATGGACCCTTCGGGAATGGTCGCTCGGATCCATAAGTTGCAGTCCGATGCAACGAACCTCGCTGCCAAAAGGTACCCAGAGATCCCAATACCCAAAGGCTCCATGTACCCTATAGCAGGTACTTAGGCCTTTAAGGGGTCACTATGTGGGTACTTTAAGGCCTAAGTACCTACTATATGGGTGCATGGAGCCTTTGGGAATACCCCTGAAAAAAGGAACATACCTTAAACCATGATATTAAGGCACCTATAGCTTGAGGTATATTCCCCCAATACCCTTGAATTAAGGAATCTACCTTAAACCATAAGATTAGGGCACCTAGAATTTAGGGTATATTCCTTAAGGGATATTGGGATCTCTTTCAGTGCACGCGCTACAAAGAACATGACGCCGCTCCCGGAAGTGGATCACGGGAGAACAAGCAAGAGACTCCAATATCCCTTTATTAATGAGTATATTACCTTAAAGAAAAATATTAAGCTATACACTCCCGGAACCAGAAGAATCCAAAATCGCTTAAATAAGACATGTACTTTAAATGAGTATAGTATACTATAGGATCGCAAAGTTGATTTAAGGTACATTCAATACATTCCCTATTGTGCGTATTGGAGTCTCTGGGAAGCAATGTGACTGTGCCGGAACTACGCCCACTCGTCGGGAAAAGGGTACTTCGATGGAGGCTATTTGGAATCGCCGGAAGACCCAATTCAGATTGACCTTCAAGGGAGGGAGTGCACGGCTTCGCGTCGCAATCTTTGCTGCAAAGCCTTGTCTCCGAGTTCTAGGCTCGAGTCCTAAAACTTGAAGTGCAAACACCACCGCCTACATCTAGGGTTTCCGGTCTTTTAGAGTTTGCAGCTTAGCCTTTGCCCAGCCTAACCAGGACACCGTATAGTGAAAACATGACCAGAGTCTCAGACACCCTGGCTTCAGCCAGAGTTCCGAAGCGCCAACGATCCTGAGTAAAGAATGTTCCTTGAACCACACTTTGGGCAATTTGATATAAGGGTCTTAATAATGAGCTTGCTGTTTTTTTTTGAGGGGGGGCGGTCCTCATTATGATATAGTAAACTGGACACCAAGACCCTTTTCCAATCATGAAGGCCCCTAGTTTATGCGTTGATAATCTTTCTATGTGTCTGTCTGGTAACTCTCCATGAACAAAGACTGAGCGAGTGTTGAGTATATAACTAAATACATAGATGGGCACGCTCAGAGCAGAAGCTCAATGCCAGGTATGTCATTCATCTGCACCTCGGAAGCATTCTTGGAGATGACATATTTTGTGTTTTGGGTTGATAGGGCTAAGGGATGATCTGGGCTTTCGGGGGTTAGTTTTCCGGCTTACGGAGTTTAAAAAAACCCTAAACCCTAAATCACTAAGCCATAAAACCTTAAATCACTCAGATCTCCCTCACCCGCTCCTCCCCTGACTGGCCTGGCTTTGGCGCGTTCTGCGCGCCACGAATCAAGATTGGATGCCCAGGCGTGAGTTGTTTCTGTTTGATTTACTTGGAGGTTCATGGGTAGTTATATGAGGGGTTATAGCTGTTATAATTTGCTTACTTAGAACCCCACGTATAACTACCCAGGAACCTCCAAGTAGTTTTACCTGACTCGGCATCCTATAGAGTTTTCCCTCCCTAAACCCTATAAACTCTATAAACCCTATAAACCCAAAGCCTCACTCGGCATCCTATAGTATTTAGGGGCTTGAGCCTGGGGTCTCGTCTTTTCGGAAGCTTCCAAATGCTGACAGCTTCGCGTGAACTGCCGGTGTAGCCCGACTTTCGTGTGCACGGTTAACCCCAGACCTTCCAGAATCCCTTAATTAAGGATTATACCTTAAATCATATTAGGGATCCTACTATAATTTAAGGTATATTCCTTAATTGAGGGGTTTTGGAAGGTCTGGGACCATGACTATGGGTCGATAGCGCGCACTTGCTCGTGTACATGTATGCTTCTGCACATATTCGAAATCACACGTGACATACATAAATACGTACATACATACCTACATACACTCAAGCGGCCGTACATGTGTACATGCATACAAGTATGTATGTATATCGATGCACACGCACTTGGTCATGTGCAGGTGAACAGACCTATATACTGCATGCATATGTGTACGTATGTTTGCCTGCTTGTTTATGTGTTTGTTTGATTTTGGGGTGTTTGTTTGTGTGTTTGTTTGTTTGTTTGTTTGTTTGTTTGTTTGCTTGTGTGTGTGCGTTGTGTGTTTGCGTGATCGACTGTCTGTTTATTTGTGTGTTTGAGCTGCTGATACACAAAAGATATGCGGTTTTAGTAGTGAGTTCGCGGTGTTGCTTCCGTGAAAAATGTAGCCATTGCTGCTGGCGTTCAAGCTAGTAACTTCTCCCAGCATCCTGTTCTGCTCGTTGCATCGCTCTATTCCTGTGATCTTCTTTCGCCAGCAATTGGCGTACAGCTATGACTCTCTAATGTCAAAAACCACAAGTAGTATTCACTAACTAGAGTTTGCAGATCACTGCAGATGCTGTTGGGTGTCGCTGGTTTTTAATTATTTGGTGCCACGGCCCAAGCACCAAACAGAGACACTCAACCTCTGCGACAGAACTGTCGAAGGGGTCCATGTCCGCCTGCCAACAGGTGAAGGAGTGAAGGGGCAACCGTCCCTGAGCGCTTGCACTTTGAGCGTGCTGGCATACAGGTTTAAAGTTCCATGCTGTAGAAACAAGTATCGCAAACCTTGATCCCAGACCAGGTAGATGGTGAGTTACCAGAAGAGTAGGCCTGCCTAAGACAATCGAAAACATGTGTAAGCATTTGGGTTTAGGATAGTAGTTGTGTAGCTTAGTAATTACTAGTGTTTGGGAGAGTATGTGCTTAACAGGAGACCGACTGTATCGAGTACTCCCAAAGCACCGCTGTGAATGACATGCGGACACCGAAGTTCGATGAGTAGCTTTCCTGTGTACAGCATTGGTGGCAGTCTTCGTGTCGGTGTCGTCGCGGTCGTAGGAGGATCAGCAGCAACAAAAGTCGTTGATAGTCATTGGCATTAGCAGCAGAACTGCACCAGTGACAGTAGCAGTAGCAGAGGGAGAATTCAGAAGTAGACGAAGGAGTGGGAGTGGGAGTTGGAGTACCAGTCATGGTAGTCGTAGTCGAAGTCGCAATCGTCGTCGTAGTGGTAGTGGTAGTGCTGGCAGTAGTGGTAGTTCTCGCAGCACCCGTGGTGGTCGTCACAGAACAGGACCGTCGTCGCATTGCCGCAGCAGTTATCAGGGAGGCAACTACGGCAGTAATTAGATGATACTCCCGCCACGAAGGTCGGATCAGCTTTCACATGCCGTCACATCAAACGGATGTGTCCAGTTCTTGTCTCCTGGTAGGGTTTAGGGTTTCGGGTCGTGGGCCACAATACTTACCGTTTTGGCTTCGGGTCGTGAGTTGAGAATTGGGGTAACCCCAGACCGCATATATACCCTAAGCTGGAGTTTTTCGGTTAGCGATGAGCCTAGGGTTTTAAGTTTTAAGGGACCGGAGTTATGAGTTTTCCGGCAGCACTGGATCAAGCATTTTATTGTACTGAAGCTTGTATGCCATGTGCTCGAGGCGCAATGTTTGTCCTTCTTGAGGTCGCTATCGCTGGGCCGAGCTCGAACCGAGTTTCCTAAGCTGTTTGCTTTGGGATTCTATGCATACCGTAAAGAGTACACTGAAGGTGGAAGGCCAGTTGACACGAAACCAGATTCTATGCTTCCTTGTGTGTTTGTTATTGTTGTTGTTGATGGCTGTTGCCGTTGTTGCTGCCGCTGCTGTTGTGATGAGTGAGTGAATGGACGTGTTTGCTTGTTTGTTAGTATCTTGGTTTTGTTTTGTTTTGTGTGTGTGTGTCTTTGTTTGTTTGTGCTTGTGTCTCTGTACGTGCAACTGAGTCGGATTTGTTCATGGCTGCATGTTGCCTGTCGTCTCCGACTGCCAGAAACCGCATGTACACATTTAGGGGTTGCTCGGATTTAGGGGAATTTGGGAGTTTCCGAAAATGAGGGGTACCTTATTTTGGGTCCTTAGAATAAGGATCCGACTATTTAAGGTACTATTTTAGGGTCCCCTACTTTCGGAAACTCCCATTTACTTGCTTTTGCTTAGCGTCATTTTCCATTTTTTTTGGTGTTGTTTTTCAAATTTTTGTTGAACTGCATTTTCATGACTGCACCGATGAATGAAAATAAGTTCTAACAACTTGTAACATTGTAATGTCTTCATTAATATTACATGTGCTTTGTATTTTACATGACATGTATTTTTAATATGTGACATGTTTCATTTTAAGCTAGAAAACGAAATTTGGAACGACAGCAGACTGAGATAAAAGCATTCCACCATCAGCTTTAAAGCATTATAGTTAACACTGACACAACATGATGATTTAATAACTCTGCCAAATGTCCCATTTCATTATTAAAAACATGTCACTGTAAATCTTATGCATGCGACGATGATAGTGACTCGCAATAAAATATCTTTTTATGATTTTACCGAGCATGTTTGTGTACTGCACCGATAGAGTGAAATATCTAACTTAGTCTTGCAGGAAGTAGGGCTTACGGATTAGGGTTTACAGATTAGGGATGATGAGGGTTTACATTTTAAAGGGTTTACTTTAAACCAATCCGTAAACCCGTCATGCGTAAACTCTAAACCGTAAACTCTAACTGTTACTATAAATCCGTAAACCCGAATCCGTAAACCTTAATTTAGTCCGAAATACGGTTTACGGACCAGGGTCTACGGATCAGGGTTTACGGATCAGGATTTACGGATCAAAGTTTACTGATTAGGATTTACGGATTACGGCTTACGGATTAAGGCATACAGATTAAGGCTTACGGCTTACGGATTAGGGTTTACGGATCAGGGTTTACGGATTAGGATTTGGGTCCGAGGGGTGAGAGTTACTGCCGAAGCAGCCGTTCGTCTTTTTTTTTTTATCTTTTCATTTTTTCTTGTTTTTCTTTTTTGCTCCTTGGCGTTTCAGCGGCCGAAGCAGCCGCTTCTGCGTCTCTCGCGGCCGCAGCAAACGCATCTCTCCTTAGCCATCCACGCATCTCCAGCAGCCTGCGCTTGTTCCATTTCCCTCTTGGCCCGCTCTTGTCGTTCTGCCCAGGTCTCGACTGGTACGTGTTGGCACCTCGGAGCTGGCGGTGCAGCCGAAGCAGCTGCTACGTCACCGAGACTGGCTGCACGCCTGGTGAAGATATCCTCGAGGGTTCTTGGGTCGCGCGGTCTGCTCGGGGGCCCAAATCCGCAAGATCCCAAAACTCTGTCACGTCAGCTCGTGCAGCGCCGCCAACTCATGCCAGTGACCTTGGAGGCTAAGTTCGCGTCTAGGTCTCGGCCCCTGCCCTTGTACCTGGCAGGCTTGGTCCACAGACAGTGCGAGGGGCTTCGCGTCCCAAGTACCCCCCACCACAAGAGGGTGGCCCATGTAATATATATACAGTCCATGCTGTCGTCCACCGCCCGGGCAGCCTTGATCTGCTGTGCACACAGGCCTTTATCGACCCGGTCACACACAAGCAGCACATTTTTCTCGCCGATGCCCAAGCTCTTGCAGAAGCGTTTGACCCGGTGGTCTGGACGGGTGATTTTCCCGACTCACGACACACCGTGCCTTTGTCTTCTTTTGTCGCACTTAGTTTACTTCTTCTCGCCGAGATGCACGTACCACCAGTCGCCGTAGCTTGCTGCCCTCCATATATCTCTTCCATCCAATGTCTCCACACCAAGCGCACCTCTTTCACTCAGGACTCCTCCACAGTCCAGGATCAGCCTCAGTGCCTGGACTGGCCGAAGCAGCCAGGACGGCCGAAGCAGCCGGGACAGCCGCAGCAGTCGGCGGCCGAAACTCAGGCGAAAACCTGAAAGCTTAAAAGCTGCAGCATGTGAGCGTTGTAAGAAGAGGTCAAAGCGTCCTCTCCTTAGGACAGGAGGGGATGACCCCGAGCGTCCTAAGGAGAGGGGACGCAGAGGACAAAACGCTTAGAATCACTTTTGCTTAGCGTAATTTCAATTTTGCCCTCTCCATCCCCTCTCCTTAGAACAGGAGGGGATGACCCCGAGCGTCCTAAGGAGAGGTCAAAACGCCTTCTCCTTCCAACAGCGAGGCTTACAAAAAAGGGTTTTAGGGTTACGGTTTAGGAAAGTCCCTATATCGCTAAACCTGAAACCTTTAAACACTAAGACCCCCAAAGACATTGATTCATAAAACACGCCCATTATACTTGTTATAGCAACCTTTGAGGATGTTAAAATTGAAAGCATCAAGTCCTTTATGTCTCTGGCCTTGAAAACGGTCAACCCTCTGCTGTATTCCTAAACCCTCAAGCCTCAACAGACAAACGTATTGAAAACTAACGTTTCAAATCGCAGCTTCAAGCTTTTCATGCCTGTAGCCCTTTGGCATACCCTTTTGTTGTATGGTCGTAAACCCTGAAGCTTCACAACTTGAAATATCCGTATCAAAAATAGACTTTAGTTTAAAACACCGCGACGACTTAAAAGTCAGAAGCATTAACAACAACCTCACAACTTGCCACTAGAAACATACCGGTTCTGAACACTAACATGTCAAAAAGAAGCTTCTGGCAAACCTTTCATTCAACCCCGTTACTTTATTCCTAAGGCTTAAACCTTCAACGCTGAAAAAAACGTGCGTTCAAAATAAAATTTAAAGCAAAGACCTCGACAACTTAAACCTCGGGAGCATAATTGACAAAAGCAGAACTTGTAGGCAGAAAGTTTGCTTAACATCTCCAAGCGAAACCTGGAGCCTTTCATGCCTGTGGCCTTTTCAAAACGGATATATATATATATATATATATATATATATATCTGTTTTACTCTAGTATTCCTAAATCCTGAAGCCTCAACTTTTTAAAAATCCGTATTTAAAAGTTATTTCAAGACCTCCACAACACAACAACACAAACTCATTGTCAATTCCCTCCTTCCATCCGTCCTTCCACTCGTATTCTTTTTCCTGGATTGAAGTCGTCTTGTCCGAAGACCGATGTTGCCTTCAAATTCTTCAGCCTGTCAAGGCCGAAGTAACCAAACGATAGTCGTGTTGTCCAAAGGCCGATGCAGCCTTTGAAGTTCCTTGAGCCTGTCAAGGCCGAAGCAGCCAAGCGACAGCCGATTGCAGTCGTTTTGTCCAAAAGCCGATGCAGGCATGGCTCACTTTTCACATAGGCCGCAGCAGCCTTTTTGC
The DNA here is from genome assembly GCA_905221615.1 of Symbiodinium sp. CCMP2592. Lineage (NCBI taxonomy): Eukaryota > Dinophyceae > Suessiales > Symbiodiniaceae > Symbiodinium > Symbiodinium sp. CCMP2592. The sequence goes on from CAJNDT010001125.1 coordinate 507,438, forward strand.
GCGGATCGCTTTGCTCGTGACACCTGAAGTTTACGGCTTGCAAATGCTCCGTTTTCGTTAGCCTGTACTCTGCGTAGCTCGTTTTAAAACCTGCCGCATGGCAGCACTTACATCCTATGCCCCAAGTTGGCATGGAACGAGCATCCAGCCAAGAGCCAAAACCAGAAATGACAAATCTTGCTTGCCCCCAGTCGTTTCCATTTCCCTTCGGCCGAGTCAGCCGTCTTCAAGGGCCGCTGCAGCCCACTTTTGGCCGAATCAGCCTGAGAAGTCGTCATTAAAGCCTTGATCCCACCGATAAACGGAAATAGCTTTCAGCACCTTGCAAATAACTTTCAGCATGCCAACCGATCTTTGCGTCAGGATTTGGAATTACATCTTAGACATGTCTTGAAAAAACTGTGCAAACATAATGGATGTAATGTTTGAAAGATGTACTTCATGCATATAAATCATGATGACTGATGTTAATACATATGTGCTACAGTTTATCTTCTGCTAGCGTGTGCCACAGTGCTGGAGTTTAAACTTACTTGTAGTTGAATTTTGTGCTGTCTTGACAGTGGAACCTGCATAAAGCATAAGTTATTTACCTATTTCTAAAATCTGCTGCCCAAAAATTTGCCAACCGATGGATGAAAATAATTCAAAAAGTAAAAAAAGATATTTTAAAAAAACGCAAAAAATCATGAAAAAAAAATGGAAAATGACACTAAGCAAAAGCAAGTTTAGGGAACTGATCGCCAATGTGTTGATTTAATGCCGGCTGTTGGTGGCATCGGCTTCTCCGCACGCGACATGCCTTGTTCTTCCTATCGGTCGAGGCCCGGGACAGGTCCTGGGTGGTTGTCAAAATTAGGGTCCCGTTTTGGGTACCCTAACTGGGAGAAGGGGTGGGGTGTGCCTTGCGTTGGAATCTTGGGACTTGCCTGCGTATCGCAATTACGGCTATTAGGGCCCTGAATCGTCTGAGTATGTCTGGGGGATTGGTTGTCATGACACTGAGTGTACGGGCTCGGCATGCGGTACGTTTATCAATGTCATGAGGACAAGGGGGCTGAGAAAGTAGGCTTCATGTAGGATTATGCGCTATATGTAAGCCCATAGCCCAAAACCCCTTGCCAGGGTATGAACCTTGTCCGTTCAAAGGGTATCAGGCTTTTGAGATGGGGCAAGCCCAACTAGAGTGGTTCAGCAAGTGCCAATAGGATTAAGGGTTCCTATAGCCTTGATAATTCCGAAAACCCTGTTCTTGGCCCCTATGTACTATATATCCCCGAGAGCAACCCTCGTAGAACAACAGAAGCCCTACTCTATTTTCTAAGGCCTCTAACCCTATGTTCTAAGGACCTCAAGGAAGAGTTGGGGCCCCAGACCCTTAAATGGGGTTTAGGGTTTAGGGACGCAAACATAAGGTCCCTGGCAGCATACATGTAAATTGCCTGGCACTGTTTAAGCCGCCTTAGTCCTCTGAGTTGCCGAGCCGCGCGGAGCTGTTCAAGCCTGCGGATCTTTTCAACAATTTGAGAGTTTGGCCCGCGGGTTTTCGTGTTAAGGCTGTTCGGGGTTTGAGGTTAAGGGTCAGGGTAATGTGTTGGTTTTAGGAGCCTAGACCCTAAGCAATAACTACATGTTTTAGGGTATCGTCCCGGGTCTCGTCGTCTTCTGTAAACCTTCCACGGGGTCCGAACGTTCTGAGATTTGCATACTTGGGTCACTAGGGTTTAGGGTTTAGGGGGCTTAGGGGGTTTAGGGTTTTTGGCTTAGTGCCTGAGTAGGTAACCTTTAATAATCTTTTGGGGTTTATATAACCCGACCATAATTGAAAAGGTTAATTCAACTTTTTTGGACTAGGGTACTCAGCCCCTCAGCTGGCGCATTGTATACTATGCTTACAGTAAGAAACGTGACATACCTATAGTCTCCAATGTAGTTCCTTTTTGGGGTTACCTTTTGGGATCCTTAATATAAAATTCGTTAAACCAAAAAAGGAACTACAATGGAGACTATAGGCAGTATTGGTGATGTTTCAGGCTGTATTAGTTGTCATGTGGGTTAGGCCTTGGGGCAATGTCTGATGATTTGGCCAACAGAGGCTTAGCGATACTGCCCGGGAATGAGTCACTCTCAGGTCCCTACGGGTGGTGATATAAATCCTGCATGACCTTAAGGATGCCAAACCATGGGAATTATTGTATATTCCTTATTATGGGTAATGCAGGATTTTGTATTTTGTGGAAGATGTAGCTAGTCAACAGTACTTACCGTCGTTCAATGGCTCAAGAAAATATGCGTCTGCATTCTGGCTGTTCTGCCTGTAAACATAGGTTATCAGCCGTAGGTCTCACTTCGTTTGTAGATCGCGATGGATGCTCCCGTAAATCCTGCAGGTATTCCCGCGATAGACATTTCCGCGGCTCGCGTCGATACCGAGGATCTCAATTCTCTTCCTGCCATGTCCGTCCAAGACGATGGCACGGATCAGGTTGTCCCCGGTACCCGAGAGGGTGGCCAAGTTGTTCCTCTGACGGCAGAGGCCTTGGCCGTGATGGCCCAAACAGATCCCCGGAGAGGTGCACCAGGAGCGGTGTCAGAATGGGCCTATGTGTCAAGCCCAGCGCACCAGCTCGCATCCCTGGCGGGATCGCCTCAACAATATAATTCGGCCCAATATTCACCCAGCGAGATCAGAAACGTCGCGAACTACTATCAACAAAATGTCCTTGCACCGACGGTGCAACAAGCAGTCCATGTGCATCAAGTAGACACAGGACCAGCCGTTGCAGCTGAAGCTGAAGCACGCCACAGATTGATCATGGCGGAAGCAAACAATTTGCATAGGGAGCAATTCAATCAGCTTCATGCACAAGCGTTATCCGGTGCTGCCCAACTTCGGTTGGAGTTTGCCCAAGCGGAGAGTCGTCTGCAACAGAAAGAAGAGATGCTTCGAGCAGCCGGCGAAAGCATGGCTAACAAACACAGCGATGAGTTGTCGCAGATGCGACGTGAAGCCATAGACTACAAGCTCAGGCTTCATCAGGCTGAGGTTACAGTCTCTGACGTTGTAGCCCAAGCTGAGAGAGAGTTGGCTAATCGAAGTCGGGCTAGCCAAGATACCGTTGCAGTCATGAATGGCGAACTAAGCCAACTCAAGTCTGAGATGGGTGCATTCATGCAAGTGCATCGCCAACAGGCTGAGTCGATGACGAAGCTTGAGCGCACCAATGCGGAGCTTCGTGATCGCCTGGCGAAAGCCACGGCATATTCACCAACTGCCGTAGGAGATCAGTCGCCCATTGAACACCCTATTCACACCCCTCCGGGTCTGGGTAAAGTAGATGGTGGTCCGCCAGGCGGAGGTGGAGGTGACTCGCCTCCCGAAAGCGACGGCGACGGGGATGAGCCCGAAGACGATTCCCGCGACAAGAAGAAGAAAAAGAAAAAGGACAAAAAGAAGAAAAAGAAAAGAGACTCATCTGATTCATCATCATCGTCGTCTATTTCCCTATCCAAGAAGGACCTCCTGAAGATGCTTAAGAAAGTCGCTAAGTCTAAGAAAGACAAGGACGATGACGAGGAAACCGAGGCGACAAGGGGAAGGCCTAAGGTCAAGGAAGCTGAAAAGATTGTGTTTCCGAAGTTTCCCCAGCCAGAGAACTATCGTAACTGGAGGCTTCGCGCACGCGAGGCTGTGGTCGCCGCCTCTGACCGTCCCGATGAGGCTTTCGAGTGGCTCGGTGAAGTGTGGAAGGATGATACCACGGAAGAGTCCCTTCGTGATCCTAACGGATTCACAACGCTTGATGCGAAGTTCCTCTCGGCAATCACAAACATTCTGGAAGGTGATTTTGCTCGCCAGATTGACACTTTTAAAGAGAGGGAAGGGCACGAAGGGCGCTTAGTTCGTGGCCGTCAGATTCTGCATAAGCTTAATGCTTATTTGTCGACCAACGCACTCCATGGGTCTGTGTACGATATGGAGGATCTGCTCAATGTCGTCATGCTTAACGAGAACCTTGTGCAATTCGTGCGTAACTGGGATACTGTTCTCTCAGGCATGAAGAAAGCACCTGCTGACGATGTTTTGCAACCCTTGTTTCATAGACAGGTTAAGAAGTGTAAGCTTTTGGCGCACGACATCGCCATCTATGAAAGGGCAGTAGACGGCACACAGGAGAAATCCTATGAGTATTTGTACAATGCCGTTAACCGGGTCATCAAGATCAAACGGCTTGAGCGCGACCGGGAACGGATTGCAAGGCAGGCCGCAGCAGGTATGCCATCGGCACCCGCACCGCTAAAGCGTGTGCCCAAAGGCTTCTGCATTGACTTTGTTCGGAACGGTTCGTGCAACAAAGAAAAATGTTCTTATAAGCATCAGATGCCCGAGAAGCCACGTGGTAGGACCCCAAGCAAAGGTAAAGGCCGAGGCAAGTCGCCCTCCGGAAGGGGGAGCCCATCTCCTGGGAAGATTAATGCCGAGTGCAAATTCTTCAAGCATGGCAAATGCAACAAGGGTGACAAGTGCCGTTTCATTCACAAAGGCCAGCCTTCTGCTCCAGCCACTGGCAGCGGTAGAGAGTCTAGCGGTGAAAAGAAGAGTAAGAAACAGAAGAAAGAAAAGAAGCATAGGAAGAAGTCTCGTTCCAGCTCTAAAAGTTCCAAGGGTAGTGGAGGCTCCAAGGGGAGCAAAGGCTTTGGGAACAGCAAGGGCTCGGGGGGGCGGAAACCTAAGGCCTCGCTTCCTGCCGCCGTCTGTCTCTTAGGCGCACTTGTTGCAGGTTCGGCATCCCAAGCCGATGCACACGCTTTCCGGAAGGAAATGCCGAACTGTATTGACTCGTGTGCAAGCACCGCTCACGTAGCTCTGGCATCTGTGCGATTCTCGAATGCTCCTGAGTACCACTACATTCCCACGCCCCCTGAATCTTCCAAATGGCGTGAGGTTGAAATCGAGCCGAGGGTTTTCAGTGAAGAATTTCCTGTTAACTACAAGCCCAAACCTGATGGGCAGGATGTTCGGGATGCTTTGGCAACAGCTAAGATGCTGAGGTCAACCGTTGAAGGTATGAATCAAGGTACGAATCCAGCATGTAAGTTCATGTGTAAGACTGAGTTCGGTTGTGCTCATTGCATTGCGCCCGGCATATCTGTCGGATGCCCAGCAAAGGGTAGCAGGTCAGATCCTGTGATTGAAATGGAATGGATTGCCGACGCCGGCAGTGCCCAGGATTTGATATCGAAGAACGTTCTCGGTGATGTAAAGGATTTCTTGTCGGATCGGCCTATCAACATGATTACCGCCAACGGACCTAACTATGCTGACAAACAATGCAAGGTTAGGATTCCTTCGATCAATACGACCGCTGAACCATATGTTCTTCCCGATTCACCATCCGTTCTCTCGGTTGGACAGAAGTGCATGGAGGAAGGATTTGACTTTATCTGGAGAGCTAATTGTAGACCCTACTTCAGGGATCACAACGGGAACAAGGTTTATCTCGATGTGAAGGACAACGTTCCCTACCTGAAGTCTTGGAAGGAAAACGTTGCGCTTCCTGCGCGACCGTGTCCGGAGCCCAGCCTTCCTGCACCGCCGGTTGAAAAGCCTGGCAAGAGTATTGAGGATTCAGAAAGAATTGCAAAAGAGTTACTTGAGAACCTCGACTTCCAGTGTAAGTCTTGTCTGAAGCTACTGCAATCTATGAACTGCAAGCCCTCCAAGAGCAATCGTAAGTCAATTACGAATCACAAGGGTGGCACCGACGGAAACGTCGAGTATCTTGTGCTTGGCGCTTTCGCTCATGGTGGCGTCCAGGGCATTACTAACCGAACGCAGAAGTATGCCCATTCTACCCGATACATCAATGCATTCCTCCAGAACCATGGAATGACGGGAGATTGCTCATCGGTTTGCATTAATCATGGTTCGTCTGTTAAGGTTCACAAGGATGCTCACAACATGAAAGATTCCACCAACTTCACTATCAGTCTCGGCAGCTTCGAAGGCGGTGAACTTTGGATTCACGACCCCGCTGCCCGAAAGGGAGAGCACAATGTCATTACCCAGAAGGTAGGGTTGAAGACTTTGTATGGCAAGAAACGTGTCTCCCGCAACAAACTTGTGAAGTTCGATCCCAAACGTTTTCATTGTGTTCTTCCTTGGAAAGGGGATAGATGGAGCATTACCGCGTACGTCAATCGAGCTGTTCCCAAGCTTCAGAGCAATGAAATTGTCAAGCTTCGGAGTTATGGGTTCAATCTCTCTAAGCGTACTGCGATTCCTGCCCTCGCTCCCGAGTCCGAGGACGAACGGCCGCTTGAGGACCTTGTCACACGGGGTTCTGCGGTTAGGCCTTCCGAGCCTAGAACCAAACCTAAGGTCAAGATTAGGGAATCAGAGAAAAAGAAAGAAAAGAAATCTCCTAAGTCCGATGTTGCCGAAGATGCATCTAGCAAAGCCGCTGAAGAGTTCGACAAGCTCCTAGAAGATCTTGATAGATCAGGGGCAAAGCAAACTGCTGAGCTCAGTGAGCAAGAGCATCTCAGTCGCATGATCGATGAGTTCGGCTCGGACATCGAACCTGATGAACCGCCCAAGCCGGATCTTGGACGACCTCCTGGCGGAGAGTCTAAGGTCCCAGATGGGGAGGGCAGTTCTGATCCCAAAGTCCACAAGGGAATTGAAAAGCTTAAGAAGGAAGCTACTTCGTTGCATCATCTCATGACGCACATCCCTAAGAATCCCTATTGTTCGGTATGCAATCAGGCTAAGATGCACAAGGCCCCGGGTTATAAGACCGATGGCTTTCGTTCCGTCGAAGCCACCAGCTTCGGTGATCACATTACCGCCGATCATGTGGTGATCTACAGGGATAATCATGAGGTCATTGAAGAAGCTAGGTTAGCTCTCGTGATTAAGGATGTGGCGACTACATTCATGTATGCGTATCCTTCTGCGCTGAAAGATGAAATGGAGTGTAAGGCTGCACTCCAACATTTTGTTTCGAGTAAGGATAAGGTTGGGGTCTTCTACAGCGATAATGCCAAAGAGCTCGAACGTAGTGCCAAGTCTCTATAGGTTGGAGGCATGAAAAGAGCAAGAAGTATATCCACCAATCCAACTCGATGGCCGAAAGGGCAGTCCGTGCTACGACTGAAGGCACAAGGTGCAATTTGTTGCAGGCTGGATTGTCACATGTATATTGGCCACAAGCCCTCGAGCATGCATGCACTGCATTCAACATTTCTCACCCTAACGGGATTGAGTATGCTCCCTGGTATCGCAGATTCGGGGCAGCCTTCCCTGGCAAGGCACTTCCTTTTGGATGTCGCGTCGATTATTGGGTAGGACCCAAAGCTCAAAGAAAGAATCGTCCAAGGTTCGAGCCAACATCAGAACCCGGCGTGTTTCTCGGCTACCATTTTCAGCCTGGAATGAAATGGAAGAAGGAGATAGTTGTTCTTCCCATCAAGGAATTGAATAGGAATGATTTCCACGAGTGCTTGAAGCCCATCGTTGCTAGCCAATTCAGTGTTCCCGAGGGAGACTTTGTGTTTCCTATGAAGGAGCGTTACGAAAAAGTTCGCTTGGGGCACGCCTCGGATGCACTTGAAGGTCCAGACAACGCTCCTCTTGAAAACCAGGATGCCGAGATGTCGGAGGAACAAAAGATGGATGTTGAAGACGCCGACCGAAAGGTTGAGCGACCTAAAGTCATTGATCCCGTGAGTGGTAAGTCTATTGATTTGCCCAAGGGAGGTCGTTTCTATGACTCAGGGGGAACTCTAGGTAGGAGATATGGGGGGACAAGAGGTTCCACCAAGCCTGACGATATCCCCTCACATTTATGGGTCAACATGTCAAAGAGCCAGAAGAAGAAGGCTATTGATGAAGCGAACATGCAAGCCGCTCTTAAAGAAATTGACGGCGATGACGGCCGAGGTTCAAGCACCGATCGGCCCGCTGGCGCGGCGTCTCGCATGCAAGATGCTTGGGGCATCACTGGTAATCATTTGATCAGGTATCATTTTCGACCCAGAAATGAGTTGTTCTCTCCCGACCTCACCGATTGTCCGATTGATCTCAATAGGATCTCCAATGCCCGTTGCACCAAAATCATCCCTTACAAAGGAGACAGTATCATCGAAGATGAAGATGATTGGCGTAACGTTAGGCGGAGAAATAAGAAACTTCGGTTCAAGTGGATTGGTCAAACCACTTTTGAGATCAAGCCTGCTAAGACTCCCACTCCTAACGGAGATGGTTCCTTCCCAGCTATGCCTGTCACTCAGGGGGATGAAGCCGAGCACAGGGAAAAGCTGGCTAACACCTCGCCTGTTTCCCACGAAGACATCATGGATAAGTTGGCTATGGTTGCTAGGCCAGTGAACAAGAAGGAACTTTCCCAGAACCCTAAGGCTCAGGCTTCCCTCGATGTTGAATGGAACAAACTGATGACCAAGAAGGCTTGGGACATGGAATCTGTTCGGGAATGGAGCGACGTCTCCAATCGGGCTCAGAAGAGCGGGCAAAAGGTCCACGTCGGGAAAATTTTTGAAATCTGCGTGGAAAAAGGAAGCGAGCTCCCTGCTGGCGACCGTTTAAGAAAATTCAAAGGGCGCACAGTGTTCCAAGGGAATAATGTTCGCGACGAAAGCAATGATGCTGCATTGTTCAGTGAACTTGGATCCAGCCCTGCCACGATGGAAGCTGGCAAAACCCTGGATGCCTACGGGCACATGCCTGGGAACGTGTGCGAACAGGCCGATGGCAAACAGGCCTACACACAAACCAAGCTGAAGGGGATTGAAACTTGGGTAAGGTTGCCTAAGGAGCGCTGGCCGAAAGGTTGGCATGGTAAGTTCAGTGATCCAGTCGTTAAGCTTGTGTTAGCTTTATATGGACACCCAGATAGCGGAGGCTTCTGGGAGCAGCACTGTGAAAAGATGTTGAAAGAAGTTGGGTTTCATTTGGTATTTCCGGCGGCTTGGCCTTCTGTGTTCTATCATCCGGATCTCAAGCTGTTGCTTGCGGTTTATGTCGATGATTTCAAGATGGCAGGACCAAAGCAAAACATGGCTAAAGGATGGGAGTTGATAGCTTCTAAGATCGACATGGACACTCCTGCCCCACTGGGCAGGTACCTCGGTTGTGAACATGTGTCCACCTCCACGTCGCTTGAAAAAGCTGACCATCCCTTTGCTCACGTGTTCGACAAGAGCATTCCTGATCCTGCCGCCAAGCCTGCATCGGCTGCTGCCGTTGAGGATTACACCGAATATTACCCTGAAGAAGGTGTGGTTGTTAGGCACCATCTTCAACCCCGCAAAGCACTATATAGTCTCAGATCAGAAGAAGCTCAGGCGATGAACCTTGGCAAAACACGACTCACGGAAGTGAAGTCCTTGGTTTCTACGAATTCGCTTGAAGAGGTTTGGGATGAACATGGTCAAAATAGAAAGCGGGGGGAACTTTGGATTGGTTCCACTTATCTGTTGTCTAATCAACATTCCCGCGCATCTGCACTTGCTGCTGTCAAGAAAGTGCGGGACAAAACCAAAGCCAAGAAAGCTGCTAGAAAGCAGGCCTTTTATGATGTCAATCAGCTTGACGAGGGCAAAGGATGCATGAAAGCGCCCACTAAGCAAGTCATCTACGATATGAGTTCATTCTTGCAATAGGCCATTGATCGCTACAAAGAACTAGCTGGCCCAGAGTTCCAGACTCTGAAGAAAGCAAGCACTCCGTTCTATGATGACAAGATTGCTCGCCCGGTGGAAGCTGAGGCAGAGGCCAAGGGCAAACTTGCTCCGATAGCAAGCAGAGTCCTGATGAAACTGCTATTTGCAGCAAGAATGGCTCGATTCGATCTTCTTCGTGCCGTTCAGGGTCTGGCTAGTCGGGTTACCAAGTGGTCCGCTGATTGCGATAAGGCGTTGCACCGTCTTATGTGTTACGTGCAAACCACCTTGCACTATAAGATGTCTGGGTTTGTGGGCGATAGTCTTGATAAGTGCAACCTTTGGCTATTCGCTGATTCAGATCATGCAGGTGAGCACGACAATCGCAGTACATCAGGTGGATTCCTGGCTTTAGTCGGCCCCAACACTTACTTTCCGCTTAGTGCTTTTAGTAAGAAACAAACAAGCACAGCACTTAGCAGTACTGAAGCTGAGGTTGTTTGTGCAAATGGGTCGCTGCGTGCATTGGGACTTCCTTCATCCGCACTTTGGAGCGTACTCCTGAACGCGGGGGGAGATACCAAGCAGCAACACGCCTCTCTAACGAAAGGCAAAACCATTGATCTTACTAAGGTCCCTGACAATGAAGTGTCCAAAATCAAGTCAACAGGATCGCATCGTTTGCCTGACGGCAGGCACCTTTGTGTCTACACGGGTGTATCAACTATACCCGAACCCTCTGAGATGACCAGTCATCCATTAAGAGATGTATGGATTCAAAGTAAGGGGAAATGGACTAGAATTGAGGAAGCCGTCGCCTGGGAAGAGCTTCATAACTCCTCCTATTCAGTGCAATGCGATACCTTAATCTGCATCTACCGGAGATCGGCCATGGACTATCGTCGCTTCGCGGAAGCGGAAGCAGAGATGCACAAGGAACTTGCTGGTATCAGGAATTCGGGGGGCGTTGACATTGAGAAGCTCGCCCCAACATCTGGCAATAAAGACATTGGACTCATAGCCTGCATGCCGCATGCTATCGAACCCATAGTGCTCGAAGATAACCAGGCCACCATTAGGATTCTTGAGTCCGGTAAGTCGCCAGCTTTTAGACATGCCGACAAAACCCAAAGAATTAATCTCGGTTGGATCGCAGAACACTTTAGAAGAAAACATTATAAGATGGCGTACATCAGCACTTTGTTGCAAGCTGCCGACATCCTTACGAAACCCTTCACCAACTTGGAGAAGTGGACTAGAGCCCTTGAGCTTATGCGCATTGGCCCTGACAAATCCAGAGTCAGGAAAGCCACGGCGGCACCACAGCAGCCGGAAGGCGTGCTCAAGAGGCCCGAAACTAAGTGCAAGACATTGATCATTGAGGTTGCGTTTGATGGTGTGTCTTTCATGAAGTCGATAGATCAGCAGAGTCATCCTTCAGTCAGCTGGGTTACGGTTCATGGTATGGATGAGATCAATTCAGTTCATGCTAGGAAGGACCTACTCAACAAGGCTAAAAGACTCCATAAGGCTGGAGCGTCAATATTGGTTTGGCTCCGTATTCCGTCGTCTTCTCAGACTCGCCAGACAGCCTTCACCCTCCTAGCGGATGGGATGTGCAGCAATGCAATTACTAAGAAAACATTCTACAAAGCATGGGCTTCATTTGTTGATATCTCCACTGGGTTAGACTCGTTGAGATCTGATTATGTTCTGATGGCGGATAAGGACAACCCTTATCTCACCAGTGAAAGAGTCCAGAAGTGGCTTACCAAACACATGCTCAACGACAGGTCATTTGACGCCTGTGGGGTCAACTTCATGGGTCCTGATGGATTGATGGCTCGTGTTCCCATCACATTGAGTACGAATGTTACGCACATAAGAAGTGCATTCGCTTCATTGCAGTGTCGTGATAGGGACAACCACAAGAAGTGTCGTAGCTCAGACCGTCCTTACCACTTGCAGGTTAGCGAAAGGATTATCATGTCCTACGAAGAGCACTGCATGGAATTGCAAGTTGCAAAGTCGGTTGCTATGGTAGCCATCAGACCTCAAGCACCCAAGCTTTCAGCGACTTCTCACTCCCGACGCATGACCAGCATCCCTCATTCACTTGAGACGATCTACGAGGCGGATGCCTTGGAGAGGGCGGAAGAGTTTCGCCTGGCCCTCCAGGATCCTGATCGCCTCGCTGACGCGTTGGCAGGACTCACCAAACCCGCGGCTTTCCGTGACATCGCGAAGTTCATCAAGGAGCCGACGGAGAGTGATGACCACATGTCGTTGTTCTTGAGGTGCATCCCGGTTCACGAGTGGCTCGATCTGCGAAAGCAGTATCCTCACGATCGGTGGACCACGCTTTACGAAGTGTGGCACGCCGAGAGAGGCGTCAAGGCACCCGACGACATGTCGGCAACAGGAGCTTTGGTGCAAGACGCCTCCCTAGACGGATGGCTTTCTCTTTTGATCGACTTTTTGCGTGACATGGCGACATTGGGATGGAGCACGAGGGCATCGTCGGCTTTCGACTCGACGAGAATGTACGACCTCTGCCACCGCTTCACCCTCCTAACGGAAGGGTTAGGAAAACATCGTCTTTTCCCGGCGAGCGTGCGCTTGCTGAGCGGGCTCTTCACGCCCTCGCTCCAGCGGATCGCACCGCCAGCGGATGAGAAATCATTCGCCATTGTGGTTGGTGACAGCTCCTTGGCCTTTGTGCAATTCCAAGGAGCCAGAGTCATAACCAAAAGGACGTTCAACGATGAGCTGCGCCAAGCACTGCAAAGCGAGCCCAGGAACTCCGGCTCGGAGGTTTCAATGTTGTGGGGGCAGGGTCTTGGTCACATCCACGACCGGATCATTGCTCTCATCAAGAAGCATGAACCTCGTCACCCGGAAGGGTTTGACATTTTCATTTCGTGGACTGGCAATGACGTCTACGGCAAGTGGGGCTACAAGGCCTTTACCTGGCACCACCAATCGCCGTGGGTGAAAGAGACGGCCGAGATGGCTCGCAAAGCCTTCGAATGGCCGATCAAGCAGCTCAAAAAGGTTCAGGAAGATGTCGTCAAGATCGCCGCCCTAAAGGACCGGCCAGGGGTGAATTCTGTGACAATGATCGCAGGCCCTGAGAATGGCTTTATGTACGGCCTGCCGGAAGAGTACGACGAGGAGATGACTCGCCACACGAAAGTGTTGGCTGAAGCAGGTGTGAGGCTGGTGGACCCCAACCCGATTTTGGGCGCCACTGACAGACCAGACAAATTTCACACGAACTTCACAGCCGACAATGTGGCTGCGGTTGTCACCTGGTACAAGTCGCTTGTCACCGCTACGGTCTTCGATCGGGCAGTGACGGACTTGCGCTCAGAGTTGATTGCCAACCGCCGAGAGGTGGTCTTCTTCGAACACTTCCATCTGGCCAAACCAGATGCCAGAATCACGGTCCCGCCGCTTATAAGGACATGCACGTCTGTGCTGATACGGAGCGTGAGGAACCGCCAGACGTCCGGGGGGACGACGAACAGATCGTGTTGAGCGCTCCATTGCTGGCCGCACGTCAGGATCTCCTGTGTGCTGAGCCAGAGGAGCTGACAGACACTGATCGCGTCCTCTTTGACACGACACCTGGAGCCGAGAATGTTGTCCAGAGAACTGAGGACAACTCGGATCCCTCTGTGATGATCACCAAGCTTCAGATCGGCAGTCACGGTGAAGAGGCTGCGACCGATGAAGAGATTGCCTTGGCGAATGCTCTTGGCGTCTACGGTCTTGATCTGGAGATTGGTCGCACCTCTAACGAGGATGCTGAGTCTAACAAAATCTTCAAAGGCGTTGAGGAGCTCACTGAAGAAGAACTCAGCAAGCGGCCCCGATTCTACGCGAGGGGATCCGTCGGGATTCAGAATTTGATGAGGGAAATGCAATTGGAGGAGGCCAAGAAACCACCTGTTCCTCCGAAGTCACGGCCCGCTGCCGCGGAGCCTAAGGCAACTGGTATCCTACCTTTGGCCACGAAGGCTCATGCCGTGCCTCCTGCTGTGCCGCAGGCTGCATCCTCATCGTCGGCATCTGGCACACTCCCGCCCAAGGAAGTTCCTGGGAAGTCTGCATCGTCTGGCGCAAAGCCTACGGAACCGTTGCAGCCACCGCCTCCTAAGAAGATGCCAATCACCGCTGTGAAATCGGCACCTACGCCGAAAGCGGAGCACGCTGCCAGTGCCAAGGCAGAAGCATCACCTCCCGGAAGGGATGGTCAATTTTGGTTGTCAGGCCTGGACCTGCCTCCCTTCGCATCTGACCATCGCAACCTCAGTGAGGGCAAGCGCTTCGCACTTGGCAAGAAGTGTGCATTCATCCTCAGAGGCTTCACCAACAAGCCCGAGTACGGCAATAGAACGCCGACAGTGACGATTCGTCGGAATGACCTATCGATGGACTGGGAAGAGTTCATCGATGCCCTTAGCCAGATCTGGAATGGACTCAAGGTCTCCCAGATCTTTGAAGTCTTTAAGACCCCAGTCGACGGGAAAGCCCGCTACGAGATCTACATCCAAAAGCACAACAATCAGGAATTTGACGTGCTTCGAGCTCGGGCGATCCATGGGCATTGGTCAGGGCTCTTCGGCGACGATACCGAACTCGCCGACATCCACTCCGTGGTGCATTCCTTTGTGCCATGGGACGCCAGTCTAGCGACTCGGCCTACTATCCACCCATTCGACATGTTCTCTCAGGAGTTTGTCGATTTCCCTTGCAAACTGGGCTACCACGGCACCTTCATGAGGCACTTCCCAGAGATCATCAGATACGGATTGTTGCCTGGTGGTGCCGCGCTCCACGAGAGTGGTAGCAGAGCTTTTGTCATGATGTCAAAGCAACCAGAATGGAAAAGGGATGATAATGCAGGCCTTCGCGAGGCGGCGGACGTCGAGTTCGCCATCGATCTCCAAATGGCTGTTTTGGACGGCGTCCGGCTCTTCGAGACTCGCTCCGGGGCATTGGAGACACCAGATTGGATCAGCAATCGATATCTGGTTTACGCTTATCAGCGGGGCACAGCAGAGCCTGTGTGGGTCAACCCGGCCTATCAGGCGTTCCGTCGGAACATCGACTCCGCTCTAGCGAGCTGGAACAAGGATGGGACTCACAAATACATCTTTGGTCCGGATCAATTTGCCTTGGAGCAGCACAACTGCTTTCTCGACTTGCTGGAAAGCGCCGAGAATCTCACCATCGGTGAGTGGGCACCTGTCGCCATCAATTGCAAGACCCCATTTCGCATTTCGGCGGACATCTTGAGCGAGGTCGGCGAAGAGGTTATCGAGCGTAGGAAGAACGATGATCAGCTCATTGAAACCTACGACGGCTCGCTTGGGATCGGCATCCACGTTTGGCCATCCATGGAAGGCAAGCGGATCCGACTTCGCCAAAGGGTCGAACCAAGGCACTGGATTAAACAGGAGTTGATCCTCTACCCCGGGTACCATTGCAGCTCGTGCAATCACAAGTACATCGACGGAATGATCTCCTGTCCAGGTTGCCAACGTCGTCTCATCGAGATGACCGACCTTGCGATTATCGCCGAGCCCGACCGACTCCGGCGAAGCGCCGCCCGAGAGGGCAGGCAGGTCAACATCATTGACTTGGAGCCGTCTGCGGGACTCACACGCCAGCGTGTGAAGAGTCAAGGGCCGGAAGAGAGGGAACGCATCCAAAGCACAGCGTCTGGCATCCGCCAGAAGGTCCTCAACCAGCAGAAGAGAGCGGAGAAGCTCC
Organism: Symbiodinium sp. CCMP2592; assembly: GCA_905221615.1. Classification (NCBI taxonomy): domain Eukaryota; class Dinophyceae; order Suessiales; family Symbiodiniaceae; genus Symbiodinium; species Symbiodinium sp. CCMP2592. Next base: position 522,903 of record CAJNDT010001125.1, read on the forward strand.
ACAATACCACTCCGCAGGGGCAATACAGTGTGGATCCAATCACTGCTCACAACTATGCCAAAATGGGTCTCAGCTTTCACACTGTCGAGGCGCTGCAACGCTTCGCTAACGTGAGGCTTCCCGATCCTCAGGGCAAGGGAAAAGGGCATGGTTCTTCCACCTACTATGATGCCACCGGAAAGGTTGCCCTCCTCTGGGTAACAGGCCAGCTTGAGATCGACCTCCTCACGGAGTGTCTGATTTGTTTTCATGATCGGTTTTACACCATCAATGAGATTGCAGTTCTCATCAAGGCTGTGAAGTCGAATCAGCATGAGTTTTCTATCCTGCAGTACGATGTGGAAAAATACATCGTCGTGCAGAATGAAATCTTGCCGATCATGGCCGAGCTGGCTACTTTCTTCCAGGCACAATTGCCACGGAGCCGGACAAGGATCGAGAAGGCAAATCCTTCTCTGCGCACCCAGAGAAATCTGCAGGTACCCGCTGAGGCACAGGGGCTTGGTAAGCGTCAGCTCAACGAGCTGCTGGCCAATACCCCCACACTATCGTCGGTACCAGCAATATTATATGGACAAGCGCATCGGGGAGAGCGGCCACGTGAGGTTGACCACTTCGGCACCTGCGTCCGAGCGTCGCCCACCTGAGCCTCCAGCATCTCCTGCACGACGAGGTCGCAGCTCTGACGAGCGTGCATCGGGTCCCACAGACCGCAATCGCACAAGGTCCCCGATCGCCAGACATCGTCCAACCGAGGTCCATATCCGGACTAACCCAGGAGACGCAGCGGGCTCGTCTACCGATCGCGCCCCTCGGGAGCCTGCGATGCCGCCGCCCCGGCGTGTGGCACGTGATCCGTCCGACTACATCAGTGATGCCGATTGGGATGCAATGCGGGCTGGTACAGGCTTCAGCAATCCAGCACCGGAAACGGTTGCTCCCGATGCCACTATGGATGGGACAGTGAGCGAGGCACCGTCCTCTGCTGTTGATCTCGGCACAAGGCGCGAATGGTCCGAGACCTATCGCCGGCGACCCCATGATCCACCGACCTTCGGCGTGTTCTTCGAGACGAGAAATGTCTCCGACCGAGAGGTCCGGATGCGTGAGACTGTTGTCAACTTCTTTGAGCAGCTCAGGGTCGCGGGATTGTTGTACCCGCACTTCGTGTTGGGGAACGATCTTGCCGGCAACATCATCGATCCTGCGCTTGCCAGGCGAATGGACTGGCACCGCGTTGACATGTACCAATGGGCGGTGTTCGCTGCGATGACCGAAGATTACATCCAGCCTACTTCAGTGGTGAATGCCATTCCTACTCATGGTAATCCACATGGCTTCACGATTCTGGACACCTCTCATGCCCAATGGTTCTTGTCAGGTTGGGTCCATGAGGTCTTCAACTACAGGACTAACCGCCGTGACCGCATCTACTGAGGTCATTTGATCAAAGGCCCATTACGCCGAGCTTGATCACCTCCCTAACGGGATGGTATTCTGAGACATTTAGATGCCGTCTGGTTAGCAGTGAAGTAAGATTTAAGCATCGGCACCGCCCTAACGGGTTGGTAGCTGACCTACTCGTACAAACCGCAAAGGGGCGCAAAATGTTGGCCGCATAATTTGCTTTTATTGCAAGTTGTTTTCGCTGTCACAAAGTGATATGCTTACGACGGTCTAGTGACTAGTCTTTCCTTCCATCGCCTTCGCCTCTACCGTTGCACTAAGATGCGCGGGGGGTGTATTTTGTGGAAGATGTAGCTAGTCAACAGTACTTACCGTCGTTCAATGGCTCAAGAAAATATGCGTCTGCATTCTGGCTGTTCTGCCTGTAAACATAGATTTATATCATCAACAAACAGAAGATTAGTTTGCTGTTCGAAGCTACTCAATCTATCACAGCCCGTAAGGGTCCATGTACCCAAATACTATATACTTTGGCCCCAAAGTGCTAGAGTTTCCGAAACGAGGGGTAATTTTTTTGGGGGGTCTTTAAAATAAGGATCCTACTATTTAGGGCAACTACTAGATCAGGGTCCCCCATTCTCGGAAATCACCATATAGGAACATCTTCAAGGCCAAAGTATATACCATTTGGGTCACGGACCCTTAAGGAGCAGAGGCCATAATCAAGAAAAGCTCAGATGTGTTCCAGGGAGGCCAGGCGACGACACAATCGCTGGAGGAATGTCTCATGAGTTTCCTTCAAAATCCTACACCCTCAATCTTTGGCTTTGGGGCCTTTAGCCCGAAGCAATGTCCAAACTCCAACTTCAGTTCCAGGCCTTTCGTCCCCGTTTCAAGCATCCCCTAGAAGCCCACAAAGCCCATGCGCCCCAGGCCGAAACGTACTACAAAGGTAGCTGGGCTTCTAGGGAACGGTGGGACGTGTCCGCGCAGCGGGTGTTGTTGGTGGATTTCGCTTGTTCTTCGCTGCATGCTGCACTCAGAACTCAAACAGAAACCAAAGTTGCTAGACATGTGTGTATATGCGGGCCTAGATGGTTCTATATTCATTCTATGCGAATATACTGGTCGGTCTTTCTCTCTCTCTCTCTCTCTCTCTCTCGCTCTCGCTCTCTCTCTCTCTCTCTCTCTTTCTCTGTCTTCCTCGCTCTCCCTATGCATGTGTACATATGTATATGTATATATATATATAGAGAGAGAGAGACAGCGTCTCCGTCTCCCTCATATGTATGTATGTATGTATGGATGTATGTATGTCTATATAGATATAAAATATAATATAGTATAATTTATATATATATATATTCATACATGATGCATACACAGCACGTGCACTCAGATAGATAGATAGATAGATAGATGAGACGGGGAGAGAGAGATAGAGACAGAAAAAGAGAGAGAGAGAGAGAGAGAGAGAGAGAGAGAGAGAGAGAGAAAAAAAAAGTCAGGGAGAGATGGAGAGGGAGATGTAGCTATTCAGCAAAGCACCTATGTGTACGCATATGCATTTGTATGTGTACGTCTATATTCCGATGTATACATTGCGGATACGCACAGACATGTGCACAGGCAGGTCTCTTTAATGAGCGCTCTCAGCATGTAGTAATTTCACGCCGAAGTTTATGGTAAATAGGTAGGTACTGAAATCCTTCTTGCAGAGCTTGGTGCTAAAGCCCTTTCTGCTGAGTCATAATCGGTAATTTGTAGAGCCTGCAACAAGAAGGAACGGCCTCGAAACCCTGGAACCCCGTCCAAATCCAAGGCCCTACGTGCCCTGAAACCTGAAGTACTGCTAGCAGGAAATCTGAGGTAAATTGAGAACCGTCCACCCGTGGTGTCGTGAGTCTGTTGAATGCCCAATACCCCTAAATTTAAGGCATAGACCTCAACAAGGTTCCATGCGTAGGGTTAGTGAGACTACTCCTGAGATGTTCTCACATCCCCTAAACCTTAAGCCCTGAACCCCTACACCCCTAAACCCTTAGCCCTTAAACCCTAAACCAGATCAAGAGCAAAGCGAAGACGCGAAATCCTGGATCCGACGGGACCCAGAGACTCCCCCAAACCTCTTTCTTAGGGGATGAGTAGGGAACCTTTAACCTTTTTGGGGGCTTGCTCAAAAAACCTACTATAATTAACTTTGTGAGGCTAGGGTAGGTAACCTTTAACCATTTGGGGGCTTATTCAACAAAACTCACTATAATTAACTTTTTGGGGCGAGGGTAGGTAACCTTTTATCCTTTTGGGGGCTTATCTATATAACCCTACTATAATTAACCTGTATGGGGCTCGGGTAGGTAACCTTTAACCTTTGGGGGCTTATGTAATTTTGATCTAATTAACCTTTTTTGGGCTAGGGCTTTCAGTCCCTAAGCTTTACCGAAGCACTACAACGTAGCACCTTAGTTGGACACCCTTAGTTCTGGTTAGGGTAGTAAGCAACTACAGCAAACAAAAATCGCGGTCCTACATCTTCGGGTCGAAATCAGAATCAGCCTTGTAACGATTGCAGTTAGGTTCCTTTAAACATGCATACAAAGCCGCTGGAGTGACTGCATGGAGAAACCTTCAGCCTTAGTTATGGCAGGGGCCGTGAAGTCTCTGGGGACCGGGCTCGTGAGTTTTGAACCGGCTCTTTTGGAGCAGGTTTAACAGGGTCCTCATACCCAGATATTAAGCGTTTCTGAGGTGTGACAAAAACCATTCAGAGTGTCGCGTGTCTAAACTGTGAGCTTTAAAACCGAACCACTTGGGCACTTCGACCCTCGGAGATCAACGTTCAAACTGTGCATCCCACAGCTGCACCATGGTCCGAACAGGACCTTCTTGCGGCGCATTTCTTAACACGAAGATTGCTGTCTGTCCAGCGGGGAAATTCCGGCTTTAGTGGGTTTTTAGCTCAGTGCTAGGACCAGGAACACCACAGGGAAACTCCATATTCCCAAGTCCCGTAGGCATTCCCGAACTCTTCGCTGGCGCCTTGCTGATCATCATCTGATGCAGCAATGCTTCTCGAGCTTACTCCTGTCTGGATGGATAGGCCGGGAAAGCTCCGACGCTGCATGAAGAGGAGATCTCTTGGGTCTCGTTTCCTTGACTGCAGTGCTGCAAGGGACTACAGTTTAGGGATG
>CAJNDT010001125.1:532500-667500 GCA_905221615.1 Symbiodinium sp. CCMP2592
GATACTATAGGGTTCTATAATCGGGCTCCCTGTAGGGGTACGTACTGGCCTCGGCCCTGGTAATAAGCCTTAACGAGAAGCTGGGGTGCCTAATATGTCATGGATTTTGTATCCCCTAAGAATCCATGTACCCCAGCAGTATCTACTTTCGCCTTAGAGTAGTCCCTATATATGGGTACTCCGGGGTTAATGTATATACCATTTGGGTACATGGACCCTTAGGCTATCAGAGTTGGATTCATTAGGGGGTTTGCCCTGCGAGCCCCTGAATTGTTTGAGTGGTTTGTGGTAGGGAGGGAGCAGCTTCCGAAAACTAGATAAGGCCTCCCTTCCGAAGCCCTAAACCCTAGACGCGGTTGATCATGGGGTTTAGGCAGCAGGATCTAGGGGCGAGGTTAAGTAGGGCTCGTTCAGTGTTTTGGGGTTTAGAGACAGCCAGGGCCTCAATAGTTGCCCATACTATGGTGAGGGCTCCTTATTATAATGATCCAAACCCTGTTCTAATGATTAAGGCCCCCATACCTGAACCCGAAAACCTCAAACCCTAAACCCTAAACCCTGCCTCTTCGAATTATGAAGGCCCCGAAACCCTAAACCCCTATGGTAGTGCTTATAGAACCCTTTAAAGGAACCCTGGAAAGCCTACTATTCTAATTAGTAACGCCCCTGTATTAAAGCCTCCCGAGGGGCCGGCCGTCTCGTCATGACTCGGTTGTTGTGCCTCCCTGCTCGGAAACTTCTGCAGGGTTAGGGTTTGGGGTTTTAGGGGTTTAGGTTTTAGGGGTAGGGTTTAGGGCTTTTAGGGCTTAGGGTTTTGGGTTTAGTAGGGTTTAGGGTGCAGACTGGCGTTTGCAAGATCCGGTCATCGCTGTGCATAGGACGATCGTCGTCAACGCCTGGCACTCAATGTGACAACCGTGAAAGCCTGAACATATGTGACATGCATTCATGGTAGAGTTTAGCTCCACACCCTATGACATTCTCAGGCCCGGGCCAGGTAACCCTGAAGCGCCAAAGGCAAGCCCTATGTTACCCGAAGGGTCCATTTACCCAAATAGTAAACACATTGGCCCCCCCAAAGTACCTATACAGGGACTATGTTGACTATATAATCTAAATAATTGTTTAAGGCCAAAGCATACACTATTTGGGTACATGGACACTAAGGCTTGTACCGTAGGGTCTTTCCCTGGGGATCAAAACAGCCCAAAAGCCTAATATAGCATGGTCTTTGGGCCCAAAAGCCTTAATATAGGAGTGCTTGGATCCCTAGGGTTTAGTTAAGTCGCGGATGCAGGATGTCCGAGCTGCTTACTTGCACAAGCGTTCCAACTGTCGATTCGGAGGCTCCCCATCATCTGAATTCTACGCTTCAGGGCAGGTTGTTTGTGCTTCGTGCCGCCCACTGTAATGCAATGCAGCATAATAAGCCATCATAACGAAATGGACTCTACCGTAGTATGTTGATAGCACACCATGTCATGTAATGTAATAGCACCCATCATGATTCGTTAGACATCATCTACAGTAAGATATGAAGATCATATCATGTAATATCGTTGGCTTCTGCAGTCTCCATCTCTGGCCCGGAAGAGAGAACTCAGAATGAAGTTCTGCTGCAGGCGGCTGGAGCACTCATAGTTTGCAGGCTGTCTGGGCGAAAAGGCCATTGGATACAAGATTTCGGGTCATTTCGAGCCCTAAACTCGGATTCAAAATAAGCAGTCCGGCCTTGCAGTGTCGGTGTTCGGGTCAATCGGCGTGTTAAGCTTTACAGCACCTAAGCCTAAACCCTAAAGTGTTGAGGGTGTGCCAAGCCTAGACCCTGATTCACATTGGGCAACTTATTTGTGGGAGAAAAGGATCAAAAAGGATCCTACAAGTACGACGGCAATTGCTTCGTTGTACGGCTTGGGTGGTTTAGTGATTTCCTGAGACTCCCTAAACCCTAAGGCCCAAAACCCTCAACCCCTGCAGCCTCAATCCCTCAACCCCTGCAGCCCTAAACCCTACCACCTTTAACCCTAAACACCCTAAAGTGTCCAAAACCCTGAAAGCCTACAAACCCTGAACCCTTTAGAATTCCACTGTTTCTTCGGGTTTTGGGGCTCGGTCTAGCACCCCCTGTGGTCGCAGCGGCATTCCCAAGCGGGAGCCGACTCCACAGCCGAAGGGTCCATGTACCCTTGCGAGATCCGTTTTAGGGTTTAGGGTTTAATGTTCAGGGTTTAGGGGTTCAGGGGTTTAGGGTTTAGGGTTCAGGGTTTAGGGGTTTAGGGTTTAGGGTTCAGGGCTTAGGGGTTTAGGGTTTAGGATGTTCCTTAAACGCATCGTTTAAGGGTTCCTATAAGCTTATTATAAGGCTTGAAGGGGCCCCTTAGTGGCCGAGTAGGTAGTCTTTAACCTGGTGAGGTTTATATAACCTTACCATAATTGAAAAGGTTAACCTTTTCTGGGCTAGGGTACTCAGCCCCCAGGGATAAGGGCTCCTTTAAGATTACTACAAGGCTTCTGTGAGTGATTTAGGGTTTAGGGTTTCAGGGTCCATGCACCGTTGCAGTATAGAATACGTAGGAACCGCTCTGAGTCCTAAGTTTTTATTCTTTGAGGCGCATGGAGCCTTTTGCCAAAAAAGCCTAAAGCCCTTGTAGAAGCCTGCTTAGAAGCCTTTGATGGATCCTCGTAAGAATCCCATAAGGTGCATGTTTTCAGGGATACTATAACGGTTACTGTAAGGCAAGGGCCATACTACAAGGGTTACTTTAAGGGTGCCATAAGGTTACTGCAAGGGATCCCATAAAGGAATCCTAAAGCATCAATCCTAAGCCTTCGCAGGAGCCCTTAAAGGAACCCTGAACCGTAAATCCTAAACCCTTCAAGGAAGCTGAGACCCCAAATCCTAAACCTTCAAGGAACCCTAAACCGTTAAGTGCCCGAAACCCTCTCAAGGAACCCTATAAACCCTAAAACCTAATCCCTTAAAGGAGCCCTAGATCCTAAACCCAGAAGGAACAAATCCAAGACCCTTATGGGGTACATGGACCCGTAAAGGAGCCCTCAACAAAGCCCGAAAAGATCGCATACTAGAGGGGCCTTACTGTAATCATTACCCATACTATTATGGGGGCTCCTTATTGTAGTTATATAGTACAATGGGCCCCAAAATCCTATTCCAACTACTGAGGCCCCCTATACTATGGTACCCTTATAGTATCCCTGAAAGAAGCCCTTATAGGGGCCTTTAAAGGAACCCTATTCTACTTACTAAGGCCCCTATATTATAGAACCCTACTACAGATCCCTTATAGACCCCTTTTAAAGGGACCCCTTAAAGGGAACCCTATTCAAAACCGGCCCCTATGTTATGCGGTACACGGACCCTTTGGCAAAGCTGTCTTGACAGCGAGGCCTCGAAGCCGCAAGTCCCAGGTACAGCAGGTTCCGCAAGCCACGGTTGAGGGTTTAGGGGTTTAGGGTTTACGGGTTTAGAGGCTTCTAGAATTATAAAGCACTACAAGCCCAGTTCCTCAAACACTGATCCCTCCGGCCTTCTTTAGTTAGGGTTTAGAGTGTCAGGGCTTAGGGGGTTTACGATTTTAGGGGCTTTTAGGATTTAGGGCTTACAGGGTTGAGGCGCTTAAGAGCTTAGGGTCTAGCATGCAGCACCTTTGCGGGCTACCCGAGTTTAGCATAATAGGATCCTTACCATAATATAGGTTATCCAACAAGGTGGAATTTGATCAGGTCTAGGTAGAGACCTGAATCTTAAAGCCCCAAGCTCCAGTTTCGACTCTAAGCCTCTAGGCCCTGATGTCCACCGAACCCTGAGAACTAAGCCTTCAAACACTATGAATTCCAAGAACCCTAGAGCAATCACGCCTAAATGATTTAATTGTAGATGATATCCTGCTTCCGAGCGACTTGCCTCCGCTGCTACCCTGAACACCGAATGCAGCAGCGAGGACGAAAATAGTGCTTTCGGCATCAAGTCTGACGGTTTGAGGGCTGAGGGTTTAAGCTGGGCTGGCTTGTGCAGTAATTAGGTGTTCAGAGTTCAGGGCAGGGGTTATGGCTGCTGCAAACACGACAGTTTCGTTCAGCAAGCCGAAACCCAGAACCCCTACGTCTCCGCCGCAAAGTCGCAGGGTTGGTTCAGGATGTAGGCCTGCACCCCTAACTCCTAAACCCAAACCAAAGAAGGGCGGAGGGGTCAGGATGATTTCCCAAAGGGTCTTGAGTACCTATATGAGGGATACTTGCCCAAACCATAGTAGTCCTTCCTATGATAGAAACCCTACTACATTCTACTACATAGGTACTTAAGGCCCTTTGGGTTTTGAAGCCGTCTCAGACAAGCGGAACCATATGCACATAGAACCCCCGCGGTTGTGAAGAGGAGTATGGACTAGAACAGCATCGCACACCGAACCTCTGTTGTATTCTGTGTCCCCACGTTGTTCCACAACTATGCAGGGCGCTGGGTGTTTGGAAGGGGCCTCCCTTTCAGGGAAACGGCTTAGGGTCTAGGCAATGGCTCCAAACCGTAAACTAAACCCTGCCTGAACCCTATAAAGCCCACGTTTAGCCATCATTTCACATAAGAGGGTCTTAAGCAGGTAGGTCCTTTGGGGTCAACCCAAAACCCTAAACCCGGGAACCCTGTTCATCCGGATGATCTCCGGGGCCAGCCCACAGCCTGTTTTCAAGGAGACGGGGGTCGACTCTTATCCATGAAGAGGCCTGAATAACTATATATCATTAGTAGCAGTCTTCTTTCAGGTTCCTCAATATGTATATAATAATAATCAGTGTATATTGAGGAACACCAAATATGTAAGACTGCTACTAATGATATCTAGGTATTCAGGCCTCTATGGACAAGAGTCGACCCCCGTCTCCAGGCTGACAGGCTGTAGCCCAAAACCCTGTTCTCATGGTTGAGACCCGTACGTTAAGTTATGATATCGGTTCATCGACGGAGACAAACTGTAGGCCTGAAATTGTTGTTTTGTTGTTCAGGGCTTTCCGCTTCTATGTCAAATACTAGGAATAAAAACAATCACAGTAATGATGACAGTAATATATACGAAAGGTAACAGCAATAATAACAATAGTAACAAGCACACCAATAAGCATAACACCAGTACGTGTAGTGACGACGTGATTTTACTAGAAAGACTGTCACATACGAATACTGGTGCTAGCAAAAACGATGCTAAACATAATGCAGCATAGTCATATGTCATAGCCCATACCACAATATTAACAACTCCAATAAGAAAAAGAGTAACATAAAAGCAAAAACATAGTCATAGCAATGATAACCATGGTAACAATAAGAACCTTAACGATAGTACGAAGCACCTTAGTGCTGTAGTACCGAGCTAGTTTATCCACTTGAGAGATAACTGACGTCAGAAATCGCAAGCATATCTGGTCCATCCGAACCAATGCAAATACATTGCAACTTAAACTCTAATCCCTCAAGCCCCAGATCCTAAACCCTACGTGAACTCTAAACTCTAGACTCTAAACCCTTTAACCTAATCCCTGAACCCACGGCCCTAATCCCTACTAAACCCTAGACCCGAAATCTAGCCCGTCAAGACCCCTAAACGCGATGGGCAGGGAAATGGGTGACGAGAATCTCCTCCCAACGGTGGTCAGCTTCTCTTGGGCTGTCGACGCCTGCGAAAAGGCCTCCTAATCTGTGCTTTTGTGGTTTGGGTACGAGGTTTACGGTTCCTAAACTCTGAGCCCTAAACCTTGAGCATCCTGCAAGTGCGGAATGTGGAAAGACGACTTTTGCCCAGCTTCTTCTGTTCTGTCGAGTCCGAATCCTTGTCAAGGCTTGTGATCTCGGTTTTGGCAGCTTGGATTATGCCGTTTCGGTTGAGGGCTCAGGAAGGCTGATTTCGCAGGATGTTTTGATAAAGCCTCCTTTGACAAGGCTGCCGTTCTTAACATACTTGCTGCCCGACACCCTCTTCCTGTCATACCATATAGAAGATACAAAGGGTGCTCCCTTGTCTGGGTTAGAGCTCCATATTATGATCTTCGAAAAAGACGGTTGTGGATCCTCAAACTAGGATTTAGGGTCCACAACCCTAAACCCTAAACCCTGCCGCTTTGTCTGAACTTCTCTGTGACCACAGGCCCAGCGCTTCGATGTCGCACCTTGGCAGTAGTTTGCTTGGTCTTTTTTTGTGATTGACCAAGAGCCTCCATGTGGGGCTTACCTAGACCTCCCAACTACCCACTATTATACCTCAAATACCCGTTGGTTCTATTTATAAAGAGTTCAGAGTTTAGAGTTCCCGAAAATTAGGGGTACCTTGTTTTGGGGTCCTCATAATAAAGATCCTACTAGTTAGGGTATTCTCTTAGAGTCCCCTATTTTCGGAAACTCCCATGCGGGGTTTAAACCCCTGAACCCTAAATGCAGGGCTCAAGGGCTCCAGAGGTTACCGTTCAGGGTTCAGGGTCTCCTTCATCGGCATCAGAAGCGATTCTGTCACAATCGGCATCCTACTCTGGAGCATCCGCGCTTCTTCAGCGTCTTAAGTCACGTTTGCTGCGCTTGTCCTGGCGTAGGCGGTGATGGTCGGCCCTAGCAGCTAGCACTTTTTCATGATCATCATGCTGCAGTTTTGCTTATCCTGTTCTGTGCTTAATCTACTGCCGCGGCTGTCTGGCGAATGCCATCTTATCTGGCTGTGCCATTACTTTCGGCTGAGGCCAAACAGCTGATGGAAGAGCCAGGGCCTTACTGACACCCGCGAGTGGTAGGAAAAACTACCACCAGACACCAAAGCCCTGAGCAAGCAGACCCAAGCCGTCAGATATATCGCGAGTGATCACTGCTTCAAGTCAAAGGGGAAAAGGAGGGACCCTTAATGGGACCCCTACCCTATAATGGGCTACACAATGGGTATATAGCAGCTATATTAAGGGTATATACCTAGGGATCCTTACTAAGGGTCCCTCCTTTTCCCCTTTGATCAAGGCCTGGATCCTCTTTTTCATCACCGCGCGGACATTTCTTTTTGACAGTCATGAGCCCTCAAAACCCAACAGCCCTAATCCCGATGGTGCTGCGGCTGTTAACGTCAAACATGCTATTTACGTTACCGACCCTTTTGTTCGCATGACCAGAGCCGAAAGGTTTAACCCTGAAGCCCCCAACGCCTGACCCTGACCCTCAAACAAGACACTCCAAAGAAAACTGAAACCCCAAACCCTAAACGAAGCAGACCTTCTAAGCCGACTGTCGCAAAAGAACCCAAGACATCACATGTCCCTCATCGGGTCCCGTCCTTACCCAGGGGCTTCCGGAAAATTTTAGGGTTTAGGGTCATTACTCATTGTTGTTTGTGGCCTAGAGTTTTGGCCCACTTCAGGGATTAGGCTTCAATATTTGGAGTAAGCAGTTTTCTTGCAGCAAAAGATAATTTCCTACAACAGTTTGGGGTGTGGTTCTGAGCTTTGCTCCAAGTGAGTTTCCTTGGTAATAGGTATGCAGAAAATGTGAGCGCGAGGATATAATCTATGGATAACTTGAATTCTGTTGGGGTGTGTTGACTGGAACCGCAAGCCCCCCACTGTAGAATGCCTAAATCCGAGTCCTGGAACAGACTTTGCAGGGGCCTTTAGACCCCTAGGTATATACCCATTATATAGCGCATGATAGGGTAGGGGTCCCCATTCCGGGTACCCATATAATAGATACTTAGGCTTTAAAGTACCTGGGGCCGTTGACCCCTTAGATCTCCAGGTGTGACGTGCTGGATGCCGCCTAGGCACTGCGTGCCAGTGTCAATACCCAAGCCTCCGTCCTGATTAACCCTCAACCCTCCCCTACCTTGAAGGAACCCCAAAGGTACCCTTCAAGGATCCAATAAAGAACCCTTAAAGATAGAAACCCTTCTAGGAGCCCTTAAAGGAAACCTTAAAGAAGCATTAAAGGGGCCTGGTACTTTTCGGACCCAGAACTAGGAATTCTGAGACCCCAAAGAGAACCCCAGGGCCCACGCCCTAAAACCCTAAACCCTATAAACCCCTAAACCCATAAACCCTAAGCCCGAAACTGAACCCTGGACCCGCAAAAAAAACCCTAAATCCTTAAGTAAACGTTATATAAACCCTCAAAAGGCTTCGTCTCTGAAGACCAAGGTGTAGATTCGGGGCGTAGACTTCAGCTTGGAATTTCGCGTCCAGGGTTTGGCTAGGGTGACCAGGGTTTGATATTGTTCAGGATTTAGGGTTTCAGCATTTAGGATTTCGGGCGAGGTTTGTGGCCTGCAGCGTGTTCATGGTCAACAGGGGAACGGTGGAAGCAACCATGTACCACCAACAGAGCAGGCCAGCCACCACCAGAACAGCAGACTGCAGCAGCCAAACCAGCGGCCGCAGCACCCAAACAGAGGGCCCAGGCAGTACAGACAGCGGTCTCAGAGTGTGGGCATTCTTGCATTAACGGTGCATTCGCAGACGCCATAGACCCGAAGCTTCAATCACAAGTTGCACCCTGAACCCTAAACCGGAAACTAAACCCAAAACCCGAAACTAAACCCTAGTGAACGTTTGCACCCTCAAAATCCCTAAGGCTCCATGTACCCACATAGTAGGCACTTGGGCCTTAAAGGGGCCCCTATATGGGTACTTTAAGGCCTACGTACCTGCTATATGGGTACATGGAGCCTTTGGGAATGCCAATCCTAAATACTGCAGACGGCTTGAACTCGAACCCCCACAAACCCCAAAACACAGCAGCGGCGACCCCTTCGAACCTCCGAAAGCTTAAACCCTAAACCCTAAAAAACCCTAAAAGCTTTAAGCCCTAAACCTAAATCCTAAAGCCTAGTTAAACCCTAAAAGCCCTAAGCCCTAAGCCCTAAGCCTAAAGCCCTAAACTCCGAACCGCAATTTGTGACCGCAGCTGTTTTGTTCCAGTTTTCCCCGCCTGCAGCGTAGAGCGAACCCAGTGCAGGCGAAGAAAGCGAGAAGTCAACTGACCTTGCGGGTTTAGGGCTTTTAGGGCTTTTGGGGCTTTTAGGGTTTAGGGTTTATGATTTAGGAGGGTTTTTAGGTTTTAGGGTTCAGCCTTGAAAGTAGGAGTTCTTTTTTCTTCTTTGTTGCTCACTTCTACTATGCATCCTTATAAGGTCTCTGAACCAAGCCTACCTTAACCCTAAACCCTAGCCTATGTTCCTTTACCAGCCAGGCCCTTTGGCCTTGCGGCTCTAAACCCCTTCGCTTACCACGGCTCGGGATTTGCCTGCAAGATCCAAACATCCCCATCCTCGCAGCAATTGGCGCATGGACGGGTTGAAGGTTTAGGGGCATATCTTCAGTTGTTTTCAATTCGTCACACTACAGTGGACACAACACTACTGTTTTATGGGTCTTCATTAGCTTCGCACATTTCGCTTGTCGTTTGGCACTTTCTCTGCTGCTCCTGCGTCATGCAAAAACTTATGTGTATATGTATGTCCATATGCACACATTTATACATAATTACATTTGTTCATATTTGTATGTATGTATATATATATATATATGTTTACATATATATATATATATATGAACAATTCACATACAACATGTATATGCGCTCGTTGATTTACTTGTTCATGTATGTAGGCGCTGATCTGAATCCTGGCTAGTGACCCGACCGCTTATCCATCGCCTGCACCGGGGAGGGCCTTTGCGCATAGGCGGTTTCCTTCGGGTCCTGACGGGTCTAGGAGGTTTAGGGTTTAGGGAGGTTTAGTCTCTAGGGCTCAGGGTCCGTAGCATGATCGATCCTGGTGTAGAGTTCGACGGATATTCTTGGCGATTTCTTAATGTATTTCGTGCATGTTTCAGGCCTTATTGGGTATCAGGCTCAGGGCAGGAGGTTGCAGACCCAGTGGCTTTGTAAACGCGGTCTACGTTCAGCAGTCCTCGGAAGCACAGTCGCTGGTGGATGATGGCAGCGACTGGACAGCACTCTTGCCGGAAGTGCAGACTCTGTTTGTTTGTTTGTTATGCACAGCAGTGGATTTGTACGAAATGTTGGTTGTGTTCTTGTTCCCGGCGGTTTCCGTTTGTATGTAACCCAACTTGCTTCAAAGTACAAACACTATTTGTCTGGAACCCTTAACCCTGAACCCTCGCTGAAGCTTTGCATCGAATGTCTAAAGCTAAAGGTGTTTTGAATTCGCTGAGGAACCGGACACATGTGCCCTGTGCCCGAAAGGACCAAGCACCTAATAATCATATACTCTCCAAAATCCTAACCTACATAACTACTATCCTAAAACCGAGTGCCGAATTATTGGGTCCTTTGGACACTTAGGGTGTGCCCCAAAGCCTCGTCGTTTTTGAACACGCAGTGTTATGTCCGAATCCCCGAAGCCTCGATCCACCCTACAGCAAGGGGTCCTTTGCGAGTTCCTATCAGGATTATGCATAAGGGTTTCCGTAAACGGGTCCGAGGACCTGCTAATCACGCAATGCCTGCCCCCTTCACAAAATAAAGCAAGCAAGCAATGAACATCAATGGAAGAGTTGACTTTTTGGAAATTACGAGGAACTTGTAGGGCTACACTCTATGTGTGTGGGGATATTCAGTAGAATCACCTAGAAATCTTAAACCCCTAATACCCCTCATACTCAGTTTTACCACCTATAAAGCACTACGCCATAGTAGCCTTTTAGAGCTCAGTGGAAGTAGTTAATAATGGTAGCATATGGGGAGCCTCTCGGTACTAAAGGGTCCTATGCTAGGGTCAGCTTCAAAAGGTACGGAGGGCTGCTACATCATTGTCCCTTTCAAGGGAGCCCTTGAAGGAACCCTTAAACCCTCAAACATAATCCCGTAAAGGGAGCTCTTAAAGGAAGGCCTAAACCCTAAATACCCTTAGATACCTTAAAAGGAGCCCGTAAAGGAACGCATTCAAGTCAATGACGCCCAGACCTTCCAACATCCCTTAATTCAGGAAGATACCTTAAATCATACACGCTTGGTTCGCACAGCACGATCCGGCGCCGTCACACGCAAGCCGCCGTTTCCGCTGTATCCGCCGCCCCACACGCTGCCGCCGTCGCACACACACGCTGCGTTACTGTTACGCACGCCTCGCCGCGAGGGTCGCAGCATCAAGCAAGCTGGCGCCGAAAGCCGAAAGTAGGTTGCTGCCGCCACTGCGATATCGCAGTATGGCAGCAGTCTCGCAGCCGCCGGTGCTGCCACCGCCACCTGCAGCTTCCCTTCGACATCCACGGATTGGGTGCAAGCCCACCGCCGAACCCACGCCGAAACGCACGATAGTGTCAACGCCCGCCATTTGGAACCCTCAAGAACCCTGCCAACACAGGTGATATGTGAAGTGCATTTGATAAAAATACGACCCCACCCACTTATTGATGTAGTCCAATCAACAGCTCTGGCTTTGCCATCCGTTGTGACATGTTCAATAACTTACATATCATGTAACGACATCAACCATCACCTTGATGTCGTTAAACGGCTTTGACAGCGCTGTATCAAACTCAAAAGTTTGAAGGCTCGCGGAATCACCAAAATCACTGGCTGGGCTGTTTCTGCTTGCAAAACATGTTTTTTGAAAAGGTTTTCCGGTCTTTACACAATAATGAAAGCATGAATGCGAGGCTCTAGACTGTGAAACTAGATGGTTTTACTGTTTTTCTCAATAACAACCCGGGGACCAGTGCAGCAGACCTAAAACTCCAATGTCTGTCTGACAACGCGCACTAGCAGCAAAGGAACAGAAGCTGCACGTCTGCAGAAAAACAGGCAGCAGCAGTATGTGCAGCCGATGGTTGCGAAAACACACACATGTGTGTTCACCCAAATCACGGCACGTGCTGCGAAACCAGAGCCCCACCCTCGCCTAGCGAGACCTCTGGCACGCTTTGAAACAGAGCTGGCCGCTAGCATCCCAAGCGATTTTATGCACTGCCTTGAAGAGTTGGAAGGTTGTGCAGGGCCGAGGGGTTCTCGGTTAACTTGAGAACGCGCATCATGAAAATACCAACACAACGGTTCCTCGCAGCATGCTTTCACGAATCCCGCACGGGGTTGCGGCAAACATTTTCTTCTGCGAGCAATCATTTTGCTCAACAGCACACGTGCTTCGCGCTCCTTCGTTCCCTACGCGCTTGCGTGCCCCTATAAGACACTGCTGCCCTTGCTAGCTCTCGCGCGTTTGTCGCTTCTGTTCTGAATCGGTCACCCAGGTTTTGCGGCAAACATGGCGCAGAAAGACGAGTATGTAGCCTTGGAGGAAGAACTCGCTCCTTCCTGTATACGGCGTGCTTGACGTTGTCCCCGATGCACAAGCTCCGATCCAAGTGGTCACGGCAGCGCAGGCCGAGCCCGAGACAGACCCGGAAGCGGAGGCTTTGCAGTGGACCGGATGCTCTTGCAACCACTGCTTGGAGTTTATGCGGCTATTCAAGAGCTGCGGCGGCTGCTTTCGCGGCAGCCGTGCGCATGCTTCTGATTGCACGCTGGAAAAGTTCCGCATTCGGTTTAAAACAATGGCGGGTTGTGTTGCAGCAGTATTTGCAAAAGCTGGCGCACGGCAATTTGGAGGTTTTGGACCCGCAGACTGTCATCGACCAGGCGCAGAAAGATGCCGAGCTTCAGCTTGTTGGAAGGTTTATTTGCCATACATTGGCCAATATGTTTGGAAAACTCAGCTAGGAGGCCTTTCTTCCGCCATACAACGGTCCAAGGAACAAATCCCGAAGGACAAATACAAGGAGGAGCAACAGCAGCGTGCCAACGATCGACCTTCTGCCAGGCAGGATAGGCAGAGACAGCGGCACGATAGACCAAGGAACGGCTTCGGCGCGAGCTCAAGGAGGAGCTTCGCGCAGAGCTGCTGCAAGAATTTCGGCGTGCGCCGAAAATGGAGGCGAAGCAGGAGCCCAAGCAGGAGGTCAAGAACAAACTAGAAGAGCTCCCGTCCACCACTCGCCGGAAGCTTAGGAAGCGTGCGGCTTCGGCTGCTCCGCATGACCCAGCTGCGCTGGTTTTGCCAATTGCCTCGCCAGCCCCGGATGACCGGCCCAGCAGCCCCGGCCAGCGGGCACCGCCGCCCAAGGCTTTCTGCTCCTCCGGCGCCTGCCCCGGCCGCCCCGTCCGGTGCGGCGGATCCTGCACGGCTGCGCCTGTCGGCGGCATTGCTCCGCGTGCCTCTCCGGCCCCCTTTGGCGGCACGAAGGCGGCGCAGCACCGCCGAGATTACGATCTCTTGGAGCGGAAGGATCCCAGTGATTTCAACAACACGGGTGCTGAGCCTTACTTCAAGTGCCCACAATGCGGCCGCAACACCTGCCGTTGGCAGACGTTTTACAGCAACAAACATCACTGCCAGTTGCTCTGGGCGAGGTGCTCGGCCTACGACTCTCTGCATGACGCTTTTGTTTGCAAATTCTTTGCATATCACCCCCGTAACCTGACGACCATTCGCCGAGGGGTGAGTGGCTCCACGGTTGTGCTGGATCCATAAGCGACCAGCACGGGGGATGAGAATGATTTGGACGACACCGTCCACAGTTTTGCCTGGTGCTAAAAATGTCCCCCCCGTCAGGACGTAATTGTGCGGCGTGTATCCACCGTGACGGCGTCGCTTCTTGCGGCAGACGTTGTTTTGTGTGGTTTCGACTGTTGATGGTCCTATCCGTCATGGCTCGTGATGATGATTATGATCCTCAAGACTATGATGGTGATGACCTGGCTGTAGGATGAAAGACGACTTGGTTGCCCAGCTTTGTCGCAGGCACAGGTCTCAAACGAAACATCGCGTGTGATTCTGACGCAGAGCTTGTTCCTAGCTCATAACCCGCATCACATATATCAATCCACATGCTGTTCACTGCTCACGTACCACGGACCAGAAATCGGATCTTCGATCCTAGCACGGAAAAAATTCACTGCCGATCGTAGCACGGCATATTATCTGACCCTCGATCATGTAATAAAAAGACATTCTGATCTTAGCACGCAAAAAAAATCGATCTGGCACGGAATAAAAATGTTTGATGTCCGATGGGTTACACACCCGCAGTAGACAGGGAATGCTAGGCAATACTTCGTATGTTTATTTCAATTTCCAAATGTTTGCGTCGTAGTAAACACGGATTTTTAAGCCATTTTTCGTATAATTAGTTCTCTTTGACGGAGTTCCCTGCGCAGTAGATAAAGACTATTAGGCAATATACTTCGTATGATTACTTCAGTTGTAGAGGGTTTGCGTCGCAGTAGACCAGAAATATTAGGCAATACTTCACATGATTATTGTAGTTTTGCTGGGTTTCTGTCGCAGTAAACAGGGAATACTAGGCAGTACTTCGTATGATTATTTCAATTTTACGGTGTTCTCATCGCAGTAGACAACCGTTTGCATTTTGGTGGGCTCTGGGTCAGACAATTTGTCAGACAGAGGGATACTATCCTGCTATTCTTGTGTCCACATTGCGATGACCATATTTGGAATAAGGAAACACAAACATCATACAAATAATCTTGTTCAGCATTGCAAGCAGCTCATGCTTTTAGCATATTGCGGTCGCTTTACACGCTCTGGAAATCAGACGATGCCGATGCGGATGCTGATGCCCATGGTAGTGATGAAGATGAAGACGATGACGATAACCACGACGACGATGACGATGACCATACTCATGAGAATGATGACGATGACGATGATGATGATGCTGATAACGATGACGGTGAGAGATGACAAAGATGATGAAGATGATGACGATGATGATGAAACTCAGTCGCAGTCGCAGTTTCACTATCACTGCCATTTTGTTTTCTCTCTCTCTCTCTCTTTCTCTCTTTCTCTCTTTCTCTCTCTCTCTCTCTCTCTCTCTCTCCGTTGCCGTCACAGTCGCACTCCCCTTCAACCTCGTTCTCACCTTCATTTTCATTTCCACCTTCATTCTCATCTTCCGCATCCTCACTTTTATTTTTTAAATTTTACCTTCAGTCGCAGACGCAGTCGCACCCTCAGTCTTTCTTGCACTTTCACTGTCACTCCCACTCCCAGCCGCAGTCGCAGTCGAACTCGCACTCCCACTTTCAACGTTCACTCTCACTCTCATTCGCACTAGCACGTTCAGCAGCTTCATTTTCATTGTCACTCCCGCTCTCAGTCGCACGTTCCGTGTCAGTTTCATTTTCGTTTTCATGAGTCCAAATTAAAATTTACGGCAGATTTCTTAATTAACGAAGGATTTTGGAAGTTTTGGGACCATTGAGTACACTAAACTCTTCTAGAACCTAGATAGACTAAATAGATCCGCTAAAGGAACCCAAAGACTCTAAACCCTAAAACCCTATACCCTCATAAGCCCGAAAACCCGAAACCCTAAAACCCTAAAGCCTTAAAACCCTATACCCTAAAACCGCAAAACCCTAAACCCTAAATCCCTAAAGCCCTAAAAACCCTAAACCCTACATCCCTAAAGCCCTAAAACCCCTAAACCCCTGAAAGGAACCCTATGAGGTGAGAATGCGCTGCAGCGCCCGTCGGGTTCTTTCGGCCGGGCAGAAGGAGGCGAAGATCAAGGCAAGCCCTGGTGGTTTAGGGGTTAGGGGCTCCTTTAAAAGGGATCTGTAGGGTTCCTCTATGGCTTCCTTTAAAGGGTTTAGGGTAAGGTTTCGTGTTTAGGGGTTTGGGGGTTGGGGGTTTTGGGGGTTTTAGGGTTTGGGGTTTAGGGGTTAGGGGTTTGGGGTTTAGTGGTTTAGGGTGTCTTTAAGGTTTAGGGTCTTAGGGTTTCTGGGTTTTTAGGGTTTAGGGTACAGGGCTTAAGTACACCTTAAACCCTATACGGGTGATGATACAAACCCTGCATTATCCATAATAAGGAGTATATGGGAATTATGCGATTTTCCCCATTATGGGAAATGCAGGATTTATATCATCAACCCTATTTCGAGTTTTGGGCTTTAGGGTTTAGGGTTGAGGGTCTTGGGGCTTTAAGGGTTTCTATAAGGGTTCCTTTAAAGGTTCCCGTCCGGGTTCCTGCAAGGGTTCCTTTAAGGGTTTATATAATTAATTATTGGGTCATTTGGATCCCTTGGGTGAAGTTTAGGGGTCTATCATTTAGGCGTCCCTTACGATGTTCGTGACAAGAGCTTCTTTTCCAGGATTCCTTTATATAAGGTTTTCTATAACTAAGGTTTCTATACGGGTTCTTCTAGTGTTGGGTTCCTTCAGGGGTTCCTTTCAGGATTGCTTTAAGTGTTTCCTGAAGGGTCTCTATAAGGATTCTTTTACGGGTTCCTATAAGGATTCCTATAGTATACGGGTTTCGGCTTAGGGTTTAGAGTTTAGGGGGTTTGGGGCCTGGGGTTTGGGGATTTGGGCGGTGGTCTAAATTCAGACTCAGATCCTTTTTCGGCCCGTTTTCAGCATGGTGCCGTACTGTTTCGAATCGTTCCAAACATCGCTGAGATGAACTGTAGAAAAGCAGCACGTGATATAATCTTGTCAAGATCCTGTTCAGGATGACCTGCCCTGGACGTTGCTGCCTGTGTGTGGACTGGGTGTTTTGGTGATCATAGGGTCGAAACCTTACATGTATGAACCCCAACATAGAAGCCTGGACATTAAGTTGGCAATATTATTCACCATTTGTCAGGCCCCTGCTATACTTGAACTATGACATAGCCCCCATGCCCAATCTAAGCTAGGAAGACGCTCATATAATCGTCGGAAGTTGTGTCGTACCATTGTCGGCGAAGGGAACCGTGCAGTAGCCGTTGAGGTGAATCCTGCGTCTATTGGGTTGGGGCATGAGTTTGTGAATCATCGTGTTGTGTCGGGTCCGCATGTGTGCGTGCTTATGCACTGTCTGTTTTGTCTGCAAACGACGTAGCCTTGCATACATATGTGCACACGTCGCGCAGTTCACGCTTCATGTTTTTATCTCGGTGACAACTTCGTCGTAGCATGGACATGAAGACTGTGGTGCTGTGCTGTGATGGTGCTGTGCCGTGTGAAATGTATTCCACGGCATTCGATTGGATAGAATTCGATTGCGTAGTATTGTGTAGTTTTGTATTTTGCTGCATTGTGCGTTCGCTATTGCATTGTATGCAGGTACGTGTGTATGCAGAAACGTGTATACATATTTATACATATTTTGACATATATATATATATTTATTTATATTTGTATTTATATGTATATACATATGCACACGTGTGTGTGTGTGTGAACGTATGTGCATGCGTAGATACATATTATATATATATGTGCCCGATACCTTTAGGGTCTATATAACCGAGGTTTGTTGTCTTCAGCACATAATGGAAAGCAAAATGTAAGGTATAAGCACAGCCCACATTACAAAGCCACGACCTGAAAAGTTTCGGATCGACTAGGCTATATTTTTCTATCAAGTAATTATAGCAAATTACTCGCATTCAGGGAGACGAGTATTATATAAACAGAACATCGAGTGTTGATCCCAACACTGTCGATGAATAAACATATGAGTTGTGATGACATTTTCAGTGTATAGAGTCCATACATCTTGCAGGAATGATGTATCGTCGTGAAGATATGCATAGCACTGTCAGCAGTATATCGGCAACATGGACAAATTGTCCTGTCCAAATATTTCACAATTCGACTTATTGTTGACTTGCCAGCGCTTGAGTAATTGCATACGACATATCCATCCAAGAATCACGTAATAAGCATGCACGCTGTAATATGGCATAAATTTGTTTGTAATTTCCGCACAGGCCAGAATGCAAAACCTGACAGGTTCGGTACTCATGAATCGGATGTGTTTATATGACAAATTATGGGAATACATACGGCATGACACATCCATATCACATGATGTAACACTTTACAGGGCATGTAATGTGCCAATCTGTTATGTCCTGGACTTTCCAATGTATAAGTTCCTTGTCAGTAGAGGGTCAATCGGAGTGGGTGGAGTGACACATTAGGGTGCCTGTAATATGTCAATTTGATATGCCCAGGCACAGGGGCCTGACAGTGTATAAGTTCCTTGTTAGTAGGGTTTCAGTAGGAGAAATGGAGTGACACATTAGAGGGCATGTAATATGTCAATTTGCCCAGTCCAGGACCCAGGAAGTGAAGATACACATTATAGTGGGTTTAATGTGCCAGTTTGTTATGTCCATAAAAAGTGCTTTCCGATGTATGAAAATTATCAGTAGGGTTTCAATGGGATGGAGCGACACATTATAGGGCCTGCAGTGTGTCAGTTTATTATGTCCAGGGGTTTTCCACTGGAAAAGTTCCATTGCAATAGAGGTTCCATAGGAGGGAGTGGAGTGACACATTAGAGGGCCTGTAATGCGTCAATTTATACTACCCAGAGGCCTTCCAATATACAGATGCCCTACAGTGTATAAGTTCCTTGCCTTTAAGGTTTCAATAGGAATAATGACACATTAGAAGGCCTGTAATGTGTCAGTTTGTTTTCCCATGTGCATTCCAATGTATTTCTATACATATCACATCTGATGTGATCACAGCATTAGCCAAGAAGGATATCACGTAGTTAATAGTCTTCACGAACTTAACAAAGGCGCAATTATCCGTATCGAAGGTATACATTCCCATGAAGAATCCCTATAGATCCCTTCACAGATCCCTTGTATGGAGCCCTCATAGACAGCCTTTATAGATTCGTATAGAAACTTTATAGATCCCCTATATAGAGAACTTGTAGAAACCCCGTATAGATCAACAAATGGAGTTCTTTGTAGAAAACTTTACAAGATCCCTTACATGGAGCTTTCATAGACAACTGCTATATTTTCCTTACCCTTTGTAGAAACCACATGGAAGCCCTGTATAGATCCCTCGTATGGAGCCCTTCTGGAAAACCCTTACAGATTGCTTCTAGAAATCTTATAGATCCTCTATGTAGAGACCTTATATAAATCCATTATATAAAAACTATAGATCCCTTACTGAGAGACTTTCTAGAAACCCATTATGGATCCCTCATATGGGGCCTTTATAGTAAGCCCGGTTACAAAGTATGTAGATGCGATGTGGTAAGCTATTCTTGATATAGTAGTTAAGATAAATCGATTGTATTATGGTTCGTACAATACCTATGAAATTACTTTTAAGAATAGAGGGAGCGGCATTAAAACCAATGAAACCGGCAACGAAGATGATGAAGATGATGTAGATGATACAGATGATGAAGATGATGAAGATAATGGAGATGATGAAGATGATGAAGATGATGGAGATGATGGAGATGATGGAGATGATGAAGATGATGAAGATGATGGAAATGATGGAGATGATGGAGATGAAGAAGATGATGGGGGTGATGGAGATGGCAGGGGGCAGGGGGCAAATGGCAAAGGGAGGGAAAGGTGAGGAGGTGGGGAAGGCAGGGATGGTAGGAGAGGGGGCAAGGGAACAGGGGGAGGCCTGAAATGTGTCATGCTTCTTTCTGTAAGGCGGAAAAGATGACACATTTCCGGCCTGAAATGTGTCATGCTTCTTTCTGTAAGGCGGAAAAGATGACACATTTCCGGCCTGAAATGTGTCATGCTTCTTTCTGTAAGGCGGAAACGATGACACATTTCCGGCCTGAAATGTGTCATGCTTCCTTCTGTAAGGCGGAAACGATGACACATTTCCGGCCTGAAATGTGTCATGCTTCTTTCTGTAAGGCGGAAACGATGACACATTTCCGGCCTGAAATGTGTCATGCTTCTTTCTGTAAGGCGGAAACGATGACACATTTCCGGCCTGAAATGTGTCATGCTTCCTTCTGTAAGGCGGAAAAGATGACACATTTCCGGCCTGAAATGTGTCATGCTTCTTTCTGTAAGGCGGAAACGATGACACATTTCCGGCCTGAAATGTGTCATGCTTCTTTCTGTAAGGCGGAAAAGATGACACATTTCCGGCCTGAAATGTGTCATGCTTCTTTCTGTAAGGCGGAAAAGATGACACATTTCCGGCCTGAAATGTGTCATGCTTCCTTCTGTAAGGCGGAAACGATGACACATTTCCGGCCTGAAATGTGTCATGCTTCCTTCTGTAAGGCGGAAAAGATGACACATTTCCGGCCTGAAATGTGTCATGCTTCTTTCTGTAAGGCGGAAACGATGACACATTTCCGGCCTGAAATGTGTCATGCTTCTTTCTGTAAGGCGGAAAAGATGACACATTTCCGCCCTGAAATGTGTCCCTAAACCCTAAACCCCGGAGCCCAAACCCTAGGCCCTAAACCCTAAAGTCCAAACGCTAGGCCCTAAACCCTATAGCCCAAACCCTAGGCCCTAAACCCTAAACCCTAGGCCCTAAACCCTAAAGCCACTCTAAAGCCTAAACCCTAGGCCCTAAACCCTAAAGCCCAAACCCTAGGCCCTAAACCCTAAAGCTCAAACCCTAGGCCCTAAACCCTATAGCCTAAACACTAGGCCCTAAACCCTATAGCCCAAACCCTAGGCCCTAAACCCTAAAGCCAGCCCATTCGAAAACCTAGCTGAACACTGGTCCCAGCCAGCGGCCCAGCCTGCCCATTCGAAAACCTAGCTGAGGGAGGGTGGGATGGGGTGGATGGTGGGCGGTTTGGGGGGGTGAGGGTGTTTGGGGGTTGGGGGGAAGGGGAGTTCGGGGCCAAGGGGGGGGAGGAGAAAGGAGGCAAGGGGACGGGGGGAGATGGGGGGGGGCGGAACAAGGGAGGGGAGGCAGGGGGTGGTGGGGGGGGAGGGCCTGGGACCTAAACCGTGTTGGTCCAGAACAACCATCGATTTCAATTATTTAAATCCGCCGGGCTCTTTTGCGGATTTAAATAATTGAAATAATTGAAATCCGAAGGTTCGATGAGCCCGAGCCACCAAATCCAGGGATTTGAATTATTTAAATAATTGAAATAATTGAAATAATTGAAATGGAGGCGATTTCAATTATTTCAATTATTTCAATTATTTGGGCCCTTTGGCGGATTTAAATAATTGAAACAATTGAAATCGGCTGGATTTCAATTATTTCAATTATTTCAATTATTTAAATAATTCAAATCGGTGGGATTTGTGGCTTGGCCCAGAGCAACCATCGATGTCAATTATTTCAATTATTTAAATCCGCCGGGCTCTTTTGCGGATTTAAATAATTGAAATAATTGAAATCCGAAGGTTCGATGGGCCCAAGCCACCAAATCCGGGAATTTGAATTATTTAAATAATTGAAATAATTGAAATAATTGAAATGGGGCGCGATTTCAACTATTTCAATTATTTGGGCCCTTTGGCGGATTTAAATAATTGAAACAATTGAAACCGGCTGGATTTCAATTATTTCAATTATTTAAATAATTCAAATCGGTGGGATTCGTGGCTTGGCCCAGAACAACCATCGATTTCAATTATTTCAATTATTTAAATCCGCCGGGCTCTTTTGCGGATTTAAATAATTGAAATAATTGAAATCCGAAGGTTCGATGGGCCCAAGCCACCAAATCCGGGAATTTGAATTATTTAAATAATTGAAATAATTGAAATAATTGAAATGGGGCGCGATTTCAACTATTTCAATTATTTGGGCCCTTTGGCGGATTTAAATAATTGAAACAATTGAAACCGGCTGGATTTCAATTATTTCAATTATTTAAATAATTCAAATCGGTGGGATTCGTGGCTTGGCCCAGAACAACCATCGATTTCAATTATTTCAATTATTTAAATGCGCCGGGCTCTTTTGCGGATTTAAATAATTGAAATAATTGAAATCCGAAGGTTCGATGGGCCCAAGCCACCAAATCCGGGGATTTCAATTATTTAAATAATTGAAATAATTGAAATGGAGGCGATTTCAATTATTTCAATTATTCGGGCCCTTTGGCGGATTTAAATAATTGAAATAATTAAAATCGGCCGGATTTCAATTATTTCAATTATTTCAATTATTTAAATAATTCAAATCTGTGGGATTCGTGGCTTGGCCCAGAACAAGCATCGATTTCAATTATTTCAATTATTTAAATCCGCCGGGCTCTTTTGCGGATTTAAATAATTGAAATAATTGAAATCAACTCTGCTGATTTAAATTATTTCAATTATTTCAATTATTTAAAATAATAGTAGTCATACAGAAAAGAATAGAGCGTAAAATAGAGGCGCCTCTCTCATATATATATATATATATGTATATATATATATATGCGTGTGTATGCTCATGTACATGTAGATGTGAATGTGTAATTATGTAAGGGTCTATGTATATGTATGTGTATACGTACGTGTATATGTATGTGTCTGCATGGATGAACCTTTGCTGTAGTCTGTGTATGTGTGTATGCATTGTGTGTAAGTTTTGTCATGTCATGTCACGTTACTTCGTTTGTACGCGATGTGAGTCATGAAATCGTGATGTACGCCATGTATATCACGTCATGAGAAAGTTGTTCGTGTTTACACTAGCATCACTGCAAGTAAGCAAGTATGTATGCACATATTTACTTATATATGTATGCAGGTTATCTTGGAATGTTTGTATATGTAGGCATGTCTGTGTGTGTGTATGTACGTATATATGTACTATGCCTCTTTCGGCATGTATGTACGGATGTATGCACGTGCTTGTATGTCTGTGTATGTCTGTCTATGTATGTACGTTTACATATATGTGCGTATGCATATTTGTATGTATGTATGCACTTATGTACGCATGTACGTATCTATGTACGTATGTATGTAGATATGTATGTATATGCATATGCACAGCAGCTACGTGTGGATGGATGGACGGTTATGGACTTTTCTATCTATGTTTCTATCTCTATCTGATTATCTATCTGCCTATGCTATGTATGTCGTACAAGCCATGCATGTAGTTGTGCACGCAGGTATGTAGCTATGTGGGTTCGTATCTACTGTATGTACGTATGTGTGCATGTACGTATGCCCTCAGGTATGCACGCATGCATGTATATGCACGTATGGACGTACGTGCAGTCTGTATGTAATTGTTCATGCTCTTTGTGTGCTTATTAATGATTAATGTTTGTGCCTGCATGTTTGCATGTATGTCTTGTCCCTCGACTTATGCCATTGTATGCATGTGCAGGTGTGTGTATGTACACATGTATGCTTAAGATGGTTGTATATGTATGCATGCATGTATGTATGCATGCATGTATGCATGTATGTACGTATATGCATATGTATATGTATACGTATATGTTTATGTCGTACATGTCTATGCATTTGCATTTGCATATGCTTGCATGCATGCATTTATCTAGGTATGTGTGTATGTATGCTTGTCTAGTGGTGTGTATGTTCGCAGGTATGAACTTTATCATATGTACGAAACACAGATACATGTGTACGTTTGTATTTGTATATGAACTCATGCATGCTTGCATGGCTGTCTGTCTGTCTGCCTGTCTGTCTGTGTATGTATGTATGTTATCATGTATGACTTGTTTATGTGTACTTTGCTTGCATGCATGTATACATGTGCTACTTAAGTTTATTCGCAGTTCTAGCCTGTCGCTAAGTTTTAGGCATTCTGTTCTCGTCAACGCCCTGGACGACGCCTGTTAGCTAGCTTACACCCAACAGCAGCGGCCTACATCTTGGGCTTTTGCAACGGGAGCTGCCAATCTTTCCCCGCATTACAAAGCCATCAAGGCCAAAGGCACGCGCTTGGAATCGAAATTTGACTGTCAGAAAACTTCAAGCCAAAATTGAAAACCTGAGACCCTGAAAGCCCTAGGGCTGAACCCCGAAGCCCAAGGCTGGCTCAAGTGGAACGGTTTAACTCGCAAATGTTATGCTTCGAGGGGTTTGTGGTGCAAACGCCCGAGTATCTGAATGTTTGGAGCCTGGTAGTGGGAAACCGATCCAGCTTTTTCTGCTTGGGTATTGGGACCTTGTGGGACACGACAGAGGTCACCGTAAAGGCGTCAAAGGTCGTGCTTTGCGGCTTGTTTCTCGCATTGAATAGTGCACCGGACTTCTATAAGGCTTAGAGCCCGATTGTTTTGAGAATGTTGCACCTGGGTTGCTGTGGATTTTGTGGGGTTTAACGCTCCACTAAAAAGAACGGTGAATAACAGTGCGGATAAGCTGTATTTATTCTCCGAAACCTTTTCATCTCAAGCTCCGTACATGGGGGGGCTTGGGTTCTTAGAGTGTCACTCCTGCATGCTCAGTACTTCGTGATAGCACGGCATGCGCCAAGCGGCATTCGCGAAGCATGTCACTCGAATGTTTACCACCCACAGTCTTCACAAGGCGAGCTTTCGCTAAATCAGTATTCCTCATTGATCGTTGCCGACTCCTGAACCCACCGACCAGAAACCAGCCTGGAGATGATAGATGTTTGTCGAGGAAGCAGAGCCGCGTTTGACATATGTTTTTTGACAAGCTTGAAGACTGGCAATAACGGAACAGTTGAGGAACAGCGAGTCCCGGTTCCGAAATTTCGATTTGCTGAGCTCAAGCCCAACATGCATTTTTGGCCCATGTTAGGCTGCATCTTGCCGGGAGGCTAGAATCCTTACCCTTTGCAAGCATGGCCCCTCAAGGCGGAGTAATGCAGATTAAAGTTTTTTTTATGGCTGTTCTTTAGAATCATGGCACTCCGTAGGGTCGCGTACGCCAGCTGCCGTGAACCCACAGACCCGACATCCTAGGAGCTTGAACACCTCGAGACAGTAGTATTCCGAGGTCCGGAATAAAACGATATGCTGCAACAATCCAAAGCCCACGTCTAACAAATTTGTGGCTCTTATATGAGAGGAGCTGGTGGAGCAAGCGGTTGCAGCGAAGGCCAATGCCCCCTGCAAGGCCTTGAAGAGGCAGGACGCAGCATTGCAAAATCCCACGAATGACAAACTATACTCCCCATATACAAGTTTTTAACCCACGCTGTACTCCTTAGCTGTACCCTCTGTCCTTGTCAGGTTTGGGCAGCGCAGTTTTTAACAATCTCAGTACGTCTTGATTTCATCCGTTCAGCCACGCCTATGTTGTCCTTGTCGTACAAACAAAGCCTGTAACAGAGCGGACCGAATGATTGGCAGCACTATCCCCAGCCCCGTACTGTCCCAACACATAAACATATAACTTTGCATTACTACCTTATCCTAATTAGAACTCTCATCTTGACTCATGTGGCCCTTGGCAAAGGCGGGTCTTCCAACGCGCGCGCAAAAAGCTGGCTCACCTGCTAACGCAGGAGGAGTTCGAAATCGCGGTGGCGACTTCGGCTGCAAGGGGTCTGCCTCACATGAAGTTTTGTGCCGTCATGCGTCCGCGAGCACATCATGCAGGATTCACGCTGCGAAAGTTTCACTTACCTGTAAACTGTAAACTTTAGTTGCAAGCACCGTGTACCTTTACCCAAAGGGTCTAAGCACCCAAATGGTAAGGTTTCAGGTCGTAAAATCCATACTCGGAATGGTTTTTGGACCTTGAAACCCTACTATTTGGGTATTTGGACCCTCTGGGTTAGGCAATATGAGGTCCTGTACGTACGAAGGCTCAAGCTGAGCATTCAGGCTTCAGTTTGTCTAAGGCTTGGGTTAGTCCCCTGATCCAGCAATGTCTTCTCTAGAACTGAAAAGAGAGTGATGTTCCATTCAGCGTGGTAGAACTATATTGATGAGCATGTTGTTCAATAGTGATACTTCGTTCTGTCTTCTATATTTATGCATCAACCGTTTAAGAACTTGACAACACCCGTAACGACCCCACAGACCTCTTGTCGAATCCTAAAAGCTTAGACCCTTCGGGGGACCTCTTGCAGAAGACTATACGACGGATATACGACCCTTTGCAAACCCCTCTAAAACCCAACGAAAAGCGAGGAAGGAAAAGGATCCTTTTAGAGCCTTGAAGGTATTCCTAACAAATGCATATCACGGTAAGCCGTCAGAGTAGCCTTTAAAGCACCCTTTCACCCACCTGCATACGCCTATAGAACCCTATGTTAAGCTCTGTAGAGAGAAGGCTGCAATCCTGCACTTTAAACATTCGTAAACCTTAAGGCCTGGACCCGAGTCGGCCCTAGACCTTGATTTTAGAAATCTCTAACAGGCCCCTTTTAAGGAACCCTTCAAAGGAGCCCTGTTCTAATTATTAAGTCTCAAGATGTATTCTGAACTTCGTAATAACCCAAAGCCCAAAGAGAAGCTCTAGCCCTAAACCCTAAAGAACCCCAAGGGAAACCCTAGAGCCGTCTGAGCTAGGCGCCTGAGACTGTAGAAGCGTTCTACCAGGTTCATGAGTACTCTAAGACTCTAAGTGTCCATGTATCCTATTAGTATATACATTGGCCCCAAAGTACCTATATAGCAGGGTCCTCTAGTTAACACCGAATAGTTGGAAAAAGTGTACCCTTGTTATATAAAGGGGCTACTCAGGAACCTAGTCTAGAACAAAAGGGGATCTCCACAAGGGAACCCCGAAACGGAACCCGTGAACCGTGAAGAATCCTCAAAGAGGAGCCTATACACCCTAAACCCAATCATAGGCTCCATATGCCGATATAGTATATACTGGGGCTCAAAGTGGTTCCCGTATAGGTACTTTGATGCCTAAGTACATACTAGATAGGTACGTGGGAGCCTTTTCTCCTAAACCCTATAGAACCTTGGATGGAACCCTTATGGTACCCTCAGAGGAGCCCTTGAAGAACCCTAGCGGCGCATGGAGCCTTAGGGAAATCTTACTTAGAGGGGTAGGGGACTTAGTAAGCAGGTTAGAAGTAGGGTTATAATTGGGGTAACTCCATGCAGGGTACTTATAACTCTACTTATAACCTACTTACTAAGTCCCCTGCCCCTCCAAGTAAGGGTCGCTAAAGCTCTGAGGAACGTCTGAAACAGTTTGACGAAGAGGCGGAGTTTTCTCCCCCTGCTCCTCGGGAACAGCAGATTGTAGCGTGCCTTGAAAAGGTTTCTTAAGGGTTCTCTTTGTGGTTCAAGGGTTCCTCTAAAGGTTCCGTGCAGGGTCTTTTAGGGTCCTTTTCAGGGTACTATGGGGTTTGAGAGTGAGGCTTTTCGTGATTCGGTACATGAACATATGTCTTGAGGGTGCAGCATCCAGAAACCCGCAGTACTACCAGCTGCCGGAAGTCGGTTTTGAAGTAAGTACGGTAAGCTACGGGTCAAAACGACCCGCTAGTTCGGCCTCAGAGGTATAAGGGATTTACCAAAGACTTTTCATGAGGACAGAAGCGGCTTTCCGGGGCTCCAAAGGGCCTACTTGGAGGGGCAGGGGACTTAGTAAGTAGGTTGCAAGTAGGGTCATAACTGGGGTAACTCCATTTAGGGTACTTATAACTCTACTTCTAACCTTCTTACTAAGTCCGCTGCCCCTCCAAGTAAGGATAATGTACTTTGGCTTCGGAGTAGTGGTTTTGAAGGCTAGCATTTGGGGGGAGTAGCTTCATGGTTGTCCGCGAGCTATTTCATGAGGTAGTCTGGACGTGGACCGTGGGTGTCTTTTCATATTGGATCCAGCAGGATTTGTGATGATTGGGTCCACGCATTGAGCTAGTACCTGATATCATTCAGAAGTACCAATACCCGTAAGATGTCAACAAATTGGCAACCTCGGCAGCAGGCAGGATGGTTGTTTCTATGCCCAATACCACACCTAGAAAGAGAGAGAGAGAGAGAGAGAGGCCCATTGCTTGCATCAGCTTTGGGATGTGGCCAAACTCTGCAGTGTGCAGCCTTTCAAGTTGAAACCGTGTCCTTGGAACATCGCTTCTTCCCCTTTGCTACTCTTCTTACGTGTTGCGAATCTCCGGAGAATTGCAATGAGTTTCAGCCCTGGGCTTCAACTCTCAACTATGGATAGAACAAGTTATTTTGGTGCCAGTCTTGAAGATAGTGGGAAACACCGACGCCGCTGGTGATGATGACTACAAGCTATAGAAAGATAACACTTTTGATGATGATGATGATTATGATGATGATGATGATGTTGATGTTGATGGTGATGATGACGATGGCAGCTGTAGTGGTGTTGAAATTCCGCAACTCGAATGTAGGGTCCCCGCAAAACGCTACGCCTTAAACCCTAAACCCATATAAACCTGAAGCCTAAAACCTTAACCCCAGCTTAGTCCCCCAAACTACCCTCTAATATACCCTAAACACCCACTATTAAGGACCATAAGGGCTAAATTACCGATAGGCTCCAAAGTAGTTCCTTTTTGGGGTTCATATATAAAGTTCTATATATGAACCCCAAAAAGGAACTACTTTGGGATGCTCCGCGAATCCCAGGCTGCCCACCCTTCCGAGATTTCGCGACCGCCACCTCAAGCGCCGCTCTGTGCCTCTGAAGCAGTCGTGCTCTTTGGTTCAGGGCATAAAATGAGGGCTTTTGAGGCGTATAGGGTTTAGGGGTGCCGTTAACGGCGTTAAAGGCACAATGATGAGGGCTTATATAGGGTTTAGGGCTGACAGTTTGGGGATCCAGCGCCGGGGCTTTGGGTTTCGGGGTTTGGCTTTTGGTTTTTATAGGTTGAGCCCTAGACCCTGAAAGCCTACAGCCTGAACCCCCAAAACCCTAAACCACAAACTCGACACCCCTTTATAGATCCCACTAAAGGATCCCTTATGGATCCCTTGAAGGGAACCCCCTATAGATCCCTTTGCGGGAACGCGAGCCTGAAGCCTCAGGCATGCCGCTACGCATCATCGCAGTGCCATTATTTGTGCCTGTGATGCCAGCCCAGGCGATACATCAGGACCTAGGATTTTTTAGTATGAAGAAATTGCTTTGTTAAGGTTTGCTTTACAGGGTTTCCTCAGGGGTTCTACAGCCCTAACTTTCTCAAATCGTATGAATAGTGATTCCAAGTAGACAAGCCCTACATTCTACTACGTAGGTACTTAGGACCTTTTGCGTCATTGATGTCATTGACCATACAGCCGACCATACAGGATTCCAATCCAACAGCCCGTGAGACGCCACTCACAGTCCAAACACAGTACCGTTTAGGTTTCCTTGTTATGGTTTATTTTTGGAGTTCCTCACAAAGGTCGTTTTTCTGAGCTACAGGCTACAGGTACTCTCCCACAGATTCGTACATTCATCACAATAAAGGGCTGTTGGGCTTGATGTTTAGCTTCAGCATTAAGCTCTACTCCCTAAGCCCTAAACCCAACCACATGGCCCTAAACCCTGAATCCTAAGCCAAAAGGGTGTTGGGATTGAAGTTTAGCGTTCAGAGTTTAGCATTCCGGGCTCCTTAAGCCTGGGACCTCCACAAGCTTGTAGGTTGCAATGCAGGACCCGTGTAGCCAAAATAGCCAGCCGTAAGCCCTAAAACCTTAAACCCCTAACCCCAATCGCTAAACCCGACAAAGACATAATTTGCACCTGAAGCTAAAGGCGTTGACCGGGACGAATGGAGGGCTTCGGTTATGCGTTGTCACTACCAGAACATATAGATGCCTGAGCGACTACCAATATTACTGCGCAGTCTTTAGGAATCTAAGTTTACAAGAATATCACCGAAAAGGGGTTTGGTTGTAGGATAGGTACGGTAACGTAGGTTTGTACTCGGTGATTGTTGGTCAATTTGATTGCAAGGGCTGAACCTAATCGGCCTTGACTCCCAAACCGTGAGCCCGAAACCTCACACCCGACACCTGCAATCCCGCACGGCACGGTAACGCCGACACCCCACACCGGTAGGCGAAAGCTGCAAAGACGAAGCTCTACGCCCTCAGTCCCAAACCCCATACTAAACCCTCACCTCGAAAGTCTTACATCGTAAATCCCAAACCTTCGGCCCTAAACCCAAACCCTCACTCTAAGTGCTAATCTCCACGAACCCTGAACCTCGAACCCCCACCTTGACCCTAACACACACCAAAGTGAACTAGGTATCCGTTTGGGATAATTTTTGATTTCCCTCATTGTTCAACACAGAGCTCTAGACATAAACATCGACAGCTAGACAACCACTGGAAAGGTCGGTAACTTGGTCCGAAGCCCTCAACCACCAAACCCCATAGTAAGGTCGTCAATTTGGGCTTCAGGTACCTAATTCAACACGCTTTCGGGGTTTAGGGGTTGTGGGTTTAGGGTTTATATCGCTGAACCCTAAAGCCTAAACCCTAAAACCCGCAATTGCCAACTTAAGTTCATCTCTTTGTCACTGTCCTAGTAGCCGAGTAGGTAACCTTTACCCTTTTTTGGGTAGTATAGTCCCTATATAATCCCTATATAGCCAAAAAGGTTAACCGTTAGTTTCCCATGATACCCTAAACCCCTAAACCCTGTACCCTAAACCCTAAACCCCTAAACCCACCCGAAACCCTAAACCCAACCCGACAAGTAGGTTGTGCTCATGCAGGAAGCAGCTCCCTTGGGTTCTCCAAGCTCGACACCGGAATACGAGCACCCTGGATGAGCTTAGAGTTTAGGGTCACTGGGGTGTAAGATTGAGGTCCAGTTCTATAGGAGATGTTACAAAATTCCACCAGATCTATACTGCAAGATTAAGCCGCCTACTGGTTTGGAAGTTTTTTTGGAGTGTTAGTCTTCTCTTTCCGGGATGTTGGGTGTTCTTTAAGGTTTTGGTCGTACTTTACGGAGTTTGAAGCAGGCTTTGCAAGGATTTGGGTTGCGGTGGCTGCAGATGTAAGGGTTGGGGGCTTCGGATACAGATGTAGTGTTCAGGGTTTAGAGAAGCAGGTTCTAGTTCAAACCTACACTCTCTTTGTATCATACGGTTTGGATTCTCGTGTGCTTGTCACTAGAACCTCACCATCAGGTGCTGGAGCACGAGCAGGGCTTAGATGGTGTAGGACGTGGGGGTTGATAGATGCTGGGTTTAGGGCTGGAAAGATACATTAGGGTTTGAAGATGCCCGGTTCTGGGAGATGTGGAGTCATGTTACAAGCCAACAAGCTTCGTGTTGACTTTCGCCTGCATGTACAAGCCACATGGCAGCTCGGCACCCTCCACACTCTGAGACAGTAATAGAAGGGACGGCGAGTTTTCTTCCTGGTGGTGTGGTTAACGTCAGTGTTGCTTCTGCTGCTGCACCAACACTGGCAAAAACAGCAACATCGACGACGACGACATCAATGACGGCAGCAGCAGCAGCAGCAGCAGCAACAACAACAACAACAGCGACAGCCACCGCAACCGCAACTGCAACCACAACCACAAAGACGACAACCACAACGACGACAGCCACAACGACGACAGGCACAACAACGACAACCGCAACAACAACTGCAGCAACGACAAACCACGGCAACAGCAACAGCAGCAACATCAACAACAACACCGACACCAACTGCCACTGCGACGGTTCCTCAGGCACCAGCACCGGCACATGCACCTGTACCTGCACCAGCACCAGCATCAACAGCACCACCAGCAGCAGCACCACCACCACCCCCACCGCCACCACCACCGCCGCCACCACCGCCACCACCACTCAAAATACCAAGCCGATGTCGTTACCATATGGGTGGTTGTCAACATTAGAGTCCCTTTTTGGGTATCCTAAATATTAGGTGCCGTACTATAATAGGGACCCAAAAAGGGACCATAATTTTGACAACCACCCCTCTGTAAGCCTTGACACACCACTTCAGCCCTTGGCCTAAGCCCTATACTGAGGCCCAAAACCGCGAAGTCTCCGTCTCTCCCTGCATGGAGGGTTCGGCGCAAACACTATATCCTTGCCCTTAAACCCCACAAGCCCCAAGATCGAGGGCTGTGGATCAGCCTTCAGCTTCTCACGGTGGCTTTATGCTGCCACTGCCACCCGTGGAGGAGGCCGTCTGATTGAGGCTTCCGGGTCTGAAGGGCAAGGCTCGGTTAAGGGTTTAGGGTGGTGTAAGGGGTGGAGGTTGCATTGACTTCGGGTGCCACGGTATCTTCAGGGTTCAGGGCTGATGGTCCCATCACCTAAAAGACAAGAAGGAGTTGTGGGCAGTGAGGATTACCTTCTCGGCATTGCTACAAGAGTTGCCTGCAGCCAGCAAAGTAAGACCCGAATGCTTAAGTATTGAGTTGCAATCCCACAAGCCCACATCCCTGAACCCCAAACCCAGCCTTCCTTACAAGGCCTTAACTTGCAGTGGCCTCATGTTTTGTGTAGAACCCCTGGAAAGGAGCCCCCCACGAAAGCTCGGAAAGAGATAAACCCAGTCCATTAAGACCCTTATAGAAACTCTACAGGAACCCTTAAACCAACACTTAAAGGCACCCTAAAGGGAACCCTTAAACTTAAAGGAGTGTTTAAAGGAAGCCTGAAAGTTCCTGCAGCTGCATGGGAACCGCTAGAAGGGAGCTCCCCCGAGGGCTCTACCCGAAGCCCTGCAAAAACCCTAAACCCCTAAATCCCAAACCCCTATACCCTAACCCTAAATCCTAAACCCTAAACCATAACCCTAAATCCTAACCTAACCCTAGATCCTAAACCCCTAAACCCTGACCCTAAATCCCTAAATCCTAAACCCTAAACCCTGACCCTAGATCTTAAACCCTGACCCTAAACCCTAAACCCTGAATTCGTAGGCTGAGACGCCCACCGCTGCGCGTTATTTCACGCTCGGGGAGTCGTCGAAAGCAACTCGGCTTGGTAGTGACGTGGAGTCTTAGGGGGTTCCTGTCAAGGGAACCAAAAAGGCCCTAAAGTTCCCTTAAAGGGGTCCTGCAAGAGTACTGTGATAGTTTGGGTTTAGGGTTTAGGGTTCTTATGGGGGTTCTATGAGGGTTAAGGGTAGTATGGGGTTCCTGAAAAAGTGCTAGAAGAGCTTGGGTTTAGGCTGCTGGTTCTTATAGGGGTTCCATAAGGCTTAAGGGTATTGTGGGGTTCCTAGAAAGTTTCCTAACGGGCACTGTAGGGTTCCTATTATGAGGGCTGTAGAAGGGCATGGGGCCCGGTGCCGAGAAGAGATCGAGAAGGCTACTACGGTGGATCTTATAAATCCTGCATTGCCTTAGGGACCCTAAACTATGGGAATCATGGCTTATTCCTTGTTATGGGTAAAGCAGGAATTATATCATCAACTGTTTTCTACATGGTCTAGGGCTCAGGTTTGATTGTTTCGGGAGGATTCGGCTGAGGGTTGAGGCTTCATGGTCCCGAAACCCTGAACCTAAACCGATGGTGTGGGTTTGTTGCTTTTCCGTTGGCCTTCAACAATGGGCCAAGGCTTGCAAAAGAAAAATACGTCAATGACTGAACATCTGCTCGTTTTTGCTAACATTAATACCGGGGTCATAACAATGAGAATAGGGTTTGGGGGCATATTATACTTTTGCCATAATAAGGAACTCCCCAAAAATAGTATTGGTAGTCATTTAGGCCCCTATAGTACTTTGGTTGCTCCAGGTCGGGTTTGTACGATGTAGCGCAGGGGTGCAATCAATCTCTTCCTTGGATTTGCGTCTTTGTGTCTGAACTCCTAAGCTCATCTAAACCCTCAACCCTTCACGTTAAACCTTCAGACACCAATCCGAAATCTTGTAAGATCCCTAAAGAGCTCTTCCTATACAGGGGCCTAATACTTACCAACACTATTTTATTAGAAGTATAGTAGAATGGGCCCCAAACCCTATCCTAATTATTAAGGCCCTTATATCACTGTAATGCCGCGGTACATATTATTTGGACAACGTACCCTCGAGGAGCAGAGGCCCAAATCCAGAAAAGGTCAGATGTGTTCCAGGGAGGCCAGGCGACGACACAATCGCTGCAGGAATATCTCACGAGTTTCACTAAAACCCAAAACCTTAAACCCCAAACCCTGCTAGAAGACCTCGAGCAACCTGCAGGTTGCCCCTCTCACTTTTGCTTCGGACTCCGAGATTCCGACGCCGCGCGCTGTGCACCTGGGATTTCAAAAAGGTAAGCCTGGGGTTCAGTTACCTGAACAGTAGGTTACTGTGGTAATTCTTTGGTCAGTAACCTACTATTTAGGTACCTGGAGCCCTACTTAGGGGTTACCCTGGGGTCCAAGTATTCTAGTGTTCTGTTTTGAGGATTTGTTATTAGTTTTGGCCAACTCCCCGGGGTCATTAGACATGGTTAAGTGTTTGATGAAGAAGTCCAGCGAGTTTGCCGTGAAGTGAAAGGAAATTGTGGCGTGCAACCTGAGAGAGATTTCAGACGAAGGGCCACGTGGAAGGCTGATGGTTCGTCCACAAAGGGTCCAAAGGACCCAATGGGTTCCTTTAAAGGGGTCTACAAGGGGCTACTACAATGGCTACTATAAGGGTTTTATACTACAGGGGCCTAATAATTAGGTACTCGGTTTTAGGATAGTAGTTATGTAGGTTAGGATTTTGGAGAGTATATGATTATTGGGTACTTGGACCCTTGGAGGTCCTGTGAACATTGGACAGCCATTGATTTTGAGCGTATGTCAGCGTCTGATACAAAGCCTCACACAGGGCATGGACCACCAGGTGAGAGAGTCAAGCTCAACAGGCGTGCAGCTCTGGAAGCTATATCATGGTCTGCCTTCGTTGATCGTCTGAAGAGTGAGATGGGACATATAGCAAAAGACACGGAAGAAGATCTACGGCCGCGTTGCAAAGGGCGGAATGCTTGGGGCTGGATCGACTCAGAGCTACATTAAGCAGCATCTGATTGCCTCAGAGCTGGAAGCCAAACTACGGCAAAGCGACGAGTTTGGTCATCCAGTCAATGACGGTGAAGGTGCACTGCGGCCTTTGCGTTTCATGTCAGCATTGAAGTAGTTTTCGTTGTATTTGGGTCTTTTTGATTGTATTTGGGTCTTTGTTATTTTGGCTGCTGGAATTCGACGGACAGTGCTGGGAAAGGAAAAAAATAAGCATGAAAACATAAAAAGACTCCCGCTCCTTAACACCCCACCCCCACCTGAGCACAATAAGTTCCCATCCTTAACATAACTTTCCCCTGAGGAAAAAACCACTGTCACTGGGGCTGATGCAGTGGCGTTGTTGTGCTGTGCGGATATCACATGTGTAGGTCTGCCGCTGTCAAAGTGGCCGTGACTGATTCTGCCGCTGCATAGTGGCCCCGTATGTTAGCCGCTGTGAGTGGCCGGTCTGAGCTCTGAATGTCGCATTACACCCATAAAAAAGACACACCTGTGCTGCGTATGCTGCGAGTTTTTGGCATGTTGCAGCACAGATCGACATGGCCAAAGCCCCAGTCTTGTTGAGCTGTGAGTGCGTGTGGATGTTTGCAGCAGCACAAATCGACAGGGCCAAAGCCCCAGTCTTTCTGAGTTGTGAGCGGCAAGTCTTAAGTGTGCCTGCCTGCCATCCTGAGCTGCACAGTTGATGTTCTTTTGGGGAGCTTTGACATCTTGGCAGCAGCCCCGGGCCTGCAAAGCTGCGAGTGCACACGAAGGCAACAAGTAAGCGACATCTGTGCCAACTTGATTGAGCGCTGTGCAGATGATGTCCCGACGGGGGAGCTTTGACATTTTCGGAGCAGCAGCCCCAGTCCTGCAGGGTTGCGAAAGCGCATCATCAGGTCGGTCTACTATGAATTGTATGCTCAGCGGCCCATTCCGTAAAAACTAACCCCTAACACCCTAAAAGAAAACTAAACCCCTGAACCCTGAACCCTATAAACCCATTCCACATGAACTTTGCAGGGAACCGTGGTCAGAGAGAACAGGATTCCTTCAAATCGATAACATCTTCAATGGGCCCTGGATTCCAGGGCCCAAAGTTTTCGCTGCTATGTTTTGTTGTAGGCGCAGGAGAAGGTCGGGCCTGTTGAGTGGCACATGTTGACACGCATGGCATGGCCACTGATCAAGTGGCACATGTTGACACGCATGGCATGGCCGCTGATCAAGTGGCGCATGACACATCATGATCCGCCCCGGACCTCTCCACCCACATGTTGACACGCATGGCCACTGATCAAGTGGCACACGACACGTCATGATGAGCCCCAGACCTCTCCACCCACATGTTGACACGCATGGCATGGCCGCTGATCAAGTGGCACACGACACGTCATCACGCATGGCATGGCCGCTGATCAAGTGGCACACGACACGTCATGATGAGCCCCAGACCTCTCCACACAGATGTTGCCTGAAATCAAATTCTTTCTTGTTGTCTTTTTGTTTGCAAAGCTAAACCCCACACCACAAACCGGTTTGTCCAACCAATCGCGAGAAAGTTTTTTTCGCAAGAACCGGTTTTGTCATAAACCTCCACGCCAGAAACCGCTTTCAACACAAACCCGAACCGGTTTTGTTTGCAACAAGCGGAAACCCCACCGGTTGTGTGCGAAAACCGTTTTTTTCTGAAGTGCTTCTTTGCTTTTGGACGCATTTTAGCTGAAATGACAAAAGCCTTCTTGTTTTCTTTCTGTTTGTAAAGCTAAACCCTACGCCACAAACCGGTTTGTTCAACCACTTGCGAGAAACCTGTTTTTGTTGGCAAAGAAACCCCCACGCTTAAAACCGCTTTCAATAAAGACTCGTTTTCTCCTTCGGTGTTTTGGGTTGAGCATATTGTTAGATACACAACAAGCAGACCACTGGGGGCGCTACGTGATCCATGGGCCATTGCCTGAGCGTTGCATCATGTATGTTTGACCAGCCAGTTCGTGACTGATAGACGCTGCGTGTCAATGGCAGACCTACACCCAACGGGGGTGCATTGGCATTGGATGGCCCTCGCCTGAGCTTGTCAACATCCATGGCAGCATCCTCCGTGGCAATTGCTCTTTGAAAGCCGAGTATCCGACGACACCGACATGACGAGGAGCCTTCAATTTGAAGTGTCATGCTACGCTCACACCCCTTTCGGGGTTCCTTTGAAAGCCCTTCCAGGGTTTTGCTGATTCTTTTGGAGGTCTCAGTTGAACCCTTTCGGGGCTCAGCTCAACCCACCCCTTACGGTTCTCTTGACCCCTTTCAGGGTCTCGGTTCAGTGAAATTTAGCATTATGTTTCAATTACAGCATGTCGGGGCTAACAACTCGAAGGACTGGGCACTGAGTCCTCAGTGCTAAGAAACCCGGCTCATTGCACCTACTGTGCTTGAAAAGCGCCCTCTGAGGCCCTGGATTCCAGGGCCCCGGACGTTGGTCGTCCTGGGCCTGCAGAGAGCCGAGACGTCACAGAAGGTAGTACAGGGCCTGTGCAAAGGTAGAGTGCATGGCCATATGGAGCATGTCAGCTGCGTGCCGCATTTTCCGCGCTGAGGCCACGACTTTTCAGCAGGACCAGCGGCGCTTTGGTGTGGTCAGGGCCTTGTTCTGGGTCTTGCAAGTGAAATCAGTTGCGGTGTCGTTAGGGTCTTGTTCAGTGTCCTGCAAGTGGGCCGTCTTCGCTGTTGCCGTCTCACATCAGAAGTTGAGCTGAGTTCTGAAGCCACACCCATGCTAGATCCCCAACAGCATAAAAGACGAAACAGCTAAGCAGCCTGACGCGTATATGCGTAGATGCGGAAACTGTATGCATGCATGTACGAATGTTTATGTTATGTGGTGAAGTCAAATCAAAGTTGTAATGTCTTGGGTGCCGCCGCCACCGCCACCTGCTGTGCGCCCAAAGCATGCTGGCTGTCCCCCGCCTCCGCAGCCAGCGGAATCGGAAGCAGCACGGCCAGCGAAGTCTCGAGACCCAGCGTATGAAAGACGACAAGCTGCACATAAAGAGATACTCAAACTAGAGAAACAGCTCCTGGAGATGCAAGAGCAACTGGATGCAAGTGTGACCAGGAATCAGAGGCTGAAGGAGGAGCACACCAAAGAACTGGTGGAGAAGCAAGAGCAACTGGATGCAAGTGTGAGCAGGAATCAAAGGCTGAAGGAGGAGCACACCAAAGAACTGGCTGCATACAAGCAGGCCAACTTCAATTTCAACCAGCAGGAGAAGAAGTGGACGGAGGCCAATCGGAGCTTCGCCGTGCAGGAGAAGGACTTGCGTGCTCAGATTGAGAAACTGGGCAAGGATTCTGACGAGCGCAAGCGGCAGCTGACAGAATCGGAACGCCAAGCCAGAGTGGCCAAGCAGAAGCTAGAGGACTGGGTGTGGGTTGATTCCATCCTTAAAGGTTGGTGTGCTTGGTGGTTCCTGTGCTGCACGCATGTCCCTTGTCCACTGCCCCAAACCTGTCACACTCGGCAGAAACACCCTCGCAGGATCAAGTGAAAGTGGTCCAGGCCCGGGATGCGGAGATCCAGAAGCTCTCAGACGAGTGTACAACTGAAAAGAAGGGTCACTTGAAAACAAAAAAGACGCTGGAGGACAGAGGGTTGGGTGGGCAGGTGGGTGGGTGGGTGGGCTGAAACCTTAAACCCCTCGGCAGCGTCTGCTAGTGAAAGAGTGGAAAACCCTCGCAGGAGACATCCAATCTGCTGAGAAAACGTGAGCTCGAGATCGCGTATCTGAAGGCAGGGGGCACAGCAGAAACGCAATTCCTTTCACCTAGAGCCCTATTTTTGCATATTGATGACGTTGCAGGGAGTCCAGGATACCAGCTCCAAAGCAAAAGGCTCAGGCAGACACGGACACGTCTGTGAGAAACCCATGCGTGACAGTTGTCGAAATGCGTCGCAGGTCATTAGGGGGACTACCTGAGGAGGCGGCGAGGAAGCTGGAGGCCTGCTGCTCTCATGACAGCCGCCAA
This sequence comes from Symbiodinium sp. CCMP2592, assembly GCA_905221615.1. Classification (NCBI taxonomy): domain Eukaryota; class Dinophyceae; order Suessiales; family Symbiodiniaceae; genus Symbiodinium; species Symbiodinium sp. CCMP2592. The sequence continues at coordinate 571,141 of CAJNDT010001125.1, forward strand.
AAACAACACTTCTATCTGTATATATATATATATATGTACAGATACACATATTGTAACATGTTGTTACAAGGTGCCGCGTGTCCACGCCGCTCTGTTGGCGCAGTTCCAGGCGCGAAGCATGAAGCGTGTGAAGCCTTTCTGTGACGCAGAACATGCACTCCCACATGCCATAGGTGGAATGGCGGACCCGGTGTGCTCTTCTTGCGTTCGCGCAGAAAAAAGCCATGACACAAGCTTGCATCACTTGGTGTTGCAACGTGACTGTCATCGTCGTCAACAACTTCATAGAGGCAGGCGCAGCTTGAAATGGCCCCTGGTTTCCGGGGGCCTTGAGGATCACAGCCCTTCTTTCGTGTCGAGTCCTGCGTGGCACGTTGTTGAACATGTTGCCCAGGCCGATCACTCCATTGGATGCTGAGCCGGTCTGCGCCCTGGAGTAGTATAGTATATTCTCTCTCTCTCTCTCTCTCTCTCTCTCTCTCTCTCTCTGAGACGGGAACCTGTCGTGCTTCCTCTGAGCGGGCCCATGGATCCCAGCTTCGAGTTCGAGAGGCTCGCGCCCCAGCGAGCTTGAAAGAAGACTAAGGGGGAGTCCGCCTTTGCCCGAATAGAATGAATTTAGGGCTTACAACGACTCACTTCCGGGGCCCTGGCATCCAGGGCCTCGCACGCCGCTTGTCAAGTACAGCACTGGTCCAATGAGCCGGTTTTGTTGGCACGCTTGGCCCTCCATTCCAGGGCCAAACACGAAACCCTGAAAAATATTCTTATCCAGCACTCAAACAGAACGGAACCTTCTCCGAAACTTTCCTCGAAACTCCTCCGGGCATCAATCCGTAATGTTTTGAATGCACCCTCAACCCTCAACTGCATCAGGCTTTACAAGCTAATAAGCACATGACCCAATGTCCTATGCTTGGAATATTCCGGACATTCACACGACAACCGCGACAGCTGCAGGTCGGGCGCCTGCCTCTGACGTTGTTGACGACAGCTCCGGCCATGCCCTCGGCAGTGATGATGTCGCTAATGGTGTTAGTCCTCTTGGTCGCTCGATGTCGCCTGAGCGTTGTAAGTTCGTGACTCATAGACTTTGCGTGTCAGTGAATTGGCATTGATGCTCCGCGGCTGACGGTTCAGTACCTTCTGTGACTCTGTGACACGTCAGCCCCACATCACGTAGAATTTAGGTCTAATAACTTGCGGGGCACGCACGAAACTCACGAAACCTTGACATCGTTCAGAAGTCAAGCAAAGCGAAACCTTCCCCGAAACTTTCCTCGAAACTCCCCGGACGACATTCGACCATTAGTCAAGATTGGTTTGCTCAACACCACACCACACTTAGAGCTTTCGAATCCACCCATCATATCATGGGCAAGCGTCGGGCGGACGGCAGCAGGAAAAGGAGTTCTGGCGAGGTCACCAAGGATAGGGAGAAGGCCGCAGAACGAAGTTCGCCTGCAATCTATAACGTCTATAACCGCCAACCGTGAACTCTGAACCACGATCCTCTAAGACAGTCTCAGAGCAGTTGCATCAGCAACTAAGATCAGCATGAGCGGCGCGTCTGGGCTGCAAGTAAGGCGTGCGTCGACGCAGAGGCTCAGAATCCCAGTTTTAACGTTTGTTTTTCGTGTCGGGTGGCAAGGGCCCCTGGGTTACTCCAATCTACATTACAAGTTGCTCCAGCACTAAAATCAGCTCGTCATGTTATGAAGACGGGGGCCCTGGATGCCAGGGCACCCCTAGTCGACAAGTAGGGTTGTCCAACGTAGAGACTCTACATGTGAAGCCAGCTTGCTGACCAGCCTGAAAATGCATGGAGAGGGAAGCTTCAACGTTGTGCAGAATCCAAGGCTTGGCTGAGCTCGCAAAGGAGACCCAGCGACTCTTGGCCACTTACATGCTTCTTTCTTGGGAAACCTCTTAGCCACGCAGCCCTTAAAGCCTCTAAGCTGTGATTCTTAGGATCCCGGGCGGAGATAGAGGAAGCTCAAGAACGCATCTTCGGCATGATTTGATTCTTACTCTTTTTGGCATCTCTGCTGAAAGCGTCAAGATCGACAGGTGCCGAGGCGGACCTGGCGCAGAGTACTGCTCGACTCTCTGCAGAACATTGCTGTACGTTTTTCCTGTACGTAGTTGTTGCTCATTGGTGCAGAGGGAAATTTTCCAGTGCATGGACCAGGGGCAAAAGTTGAAATCGATGAGTACCTCCAGCGCCTCTTGGTTGCCTTGACGCGGTATGCAACACAAAAAAGCACGCGCGGCTGAATGCATAAAGAAAACTGAGGCGCCCTGAATGAGATTGAGATGAGAGAGGCTGCGGCAAAAGCGCAAGGCCTGGAAACATACTTTCCTCGAAATCAGGATCTGTGTTGGTTCTTCCATGTTCATGGAGCCCGGCTGATTGTCAGAGTTCCCGTGTTCAGGTTCGCCGGCAGAGCGGCCGAAGAAGCGGGCCAAGATGCAGCCGGAGTGTTGCTTGCCTCAAAGAGTTAGTGTATACTTCTTGCTTGAACTCTCTTCGGAGTGATGTTCCGACCCCTGAACCCCCTGATGGACTGAGGCAAGGCCATGCCCAAAGCGCCTGTGACTGTGGAGCCGAAAAGCTGCTTGCCTCGAACAAGTTGGTTCTTTCATGTTCTTGGAGCCCGGCTGATTGTAAGAGTTCCCGTGTGCAGGTTCGCCGGCAGAAAAACCCAAGAAGCGTGCCAGGGCGCAGCCGGAAAGTTGCTTGCCTCAAAGAGTTAGTGTATACTTCTTGCTTGAACTCTCTTCGGAGTGATGTTCCGACCCCTGAACCCCCTGATGGACTGAGGCAAGGCCATGCCCAAAGCGCCAAAACAGGTTGAATGCTGCTTGCCTCGAACAGCGTCATGTGTTCTTTGCGGTGACTTCCCGGTCCGTGATCCCTGACGGACTGAGGCAAAGCCATGCCCAAAGCGCCTTTGAAGCCGAAAAGCTGCTTGCCTTGAACAGTCAGTCATTGCTGTGTCTTCCTTCTCAAGAATTCTCTCGTGGCTGTGGCTGTTATATTCTCCGGTCCTGAGCCCAGCTTGCTCCCACACGCGAGGTGTTGTCCTGAAGCCGAACAAGCATGTCTTGCAGCCGAAACGAAAGCGCTACTTACCTCAAACTCGTCGTGAGGATTTTCTGGCCCAGGAAAGCCCAGTGATTGGACTGCATGTTGTGATCTAAGGCAGCATGCTCAGCAGTGGGGAGCGTGTGCGGATCAGCAAGGTGGGGTACCCTAACCTAAACCCTAAACCCGTTTGAAAGAATTATGTGCAGGCCATGAGCTATCATTTGCGTCACGGCAACGACACGGACCACGCTGGATGGATTGACATCGGCAAGCTCGGCGACATGATCAGGGCTTCTGCAGCCGAGATCGAGGCCCGCTCGGGCAGAGATTCCTTGTGTTTTCGACCCCCCTCCCCCCCCCGCCCCACAGGAAGTGGTCGAACACGATGCCGGCTTCAAGGACAGATTTGAGCTGCACGATGGCTGCGGCTACGTACGAGCTCGGCAAGGGCACACCACCAGCAAGGCGGGCCCCCTGTTGCTGCTTCCTTTTTCTGTCGACTGTCGTGTTCACTTTTGACAGTTACTTCTACTCTGCTTCAGGACCCAGGCCTTGTCGAAGTTTGGGATGGCTGCCCGCAGTACCTGCTGCACGGCACTTTCGAAGAGAACATGTCCAGCATCAAGCAGCCTCTCAGCTTTACGGTAAATCTCTTGATGTTTTCCGTGGTCATACTTCGAGGGCTATGTCTACTACCCTAGGAGTGGTCTGCAGCGCATGCAGCGGGACTTCGTGCACCTCGCGGCCATAGAGGACCGAAAGCGCTTGCGTGCCTGGGATGAACCTGTGGCTTGCTTGTGTGACGTGAGAGTCAGTGGACATTTTCAAAATTTACAGCATCATGCAGCGTCGCAATTTCTGAGGCGGGAACAAGATCCTGAAGGTGGACGCGTGGGCTCTTCTGGAGGCAGGTAATGAACGGTTTTCACATGTCTTCGCCTTATAAACTCGCTTCAACTGTCAAGAGCCACAGGGATAGAGACAAACAGAGTGCAGCAGGACGGCTACAAGATCCTGCGGGCCACAAACAACGTCTACCTGACTAAGAGCGTTCCGTGGAGGTACGTAGTACCTCACTGAGCCTGAAGGGCGTGCTGCACATGAAAAATGTGCGCCTGCGCGTGCACAAGTTTGTTTGCCTCTGCACTTTGAGCATGGAATGTCTGGTGAAGCGTTCTGATGTCGATGTCTTGCTCAGTCCCCTTCATGGACTCAGGTTCCATCAGTCACTCAGCTGCTGAGCCAGGTTAATTGGGCCAGGGCCCAAACCGTGGTGAGATGTGTGTGTGTGTGTGTGTGTTGTGAGGTGTTTGCTTGAGTCTTGCTCACTCCCTTCATGGACTCAGGTTCCATCGTTCACTCAGCCGCTCAGCCAGGTCTGGGCCCTGGCATCCAGGGCCCAGACCGTGCTGAGCTGTATCGAGCAGCCGCGAGCTGAATTTCACTGCCATAGTTCTGAAGTGTGCTCGTCATGCAGTCCCGCAATTACTCATGTTCCACCATTCACGGAGATGCTCATGCGCGCACCCTGCGCGCACCCTGCGCGCGCCCTGCGCGCGCCCTGCGCGCGCCCTGCGCGCGCCCTGCGCGCGCCCTGCGCGCGCCCTGCGCGCGCCCTGCGCGCACCCTGCGCGCGCCCTGCGCGCGCCCTGCGCGCGCCCTGCTGCGCGCGCCCTGCGCGCACCCTGCGCGCGCCCTGCGCGCACCCTGCGCGCGCACTGCGCGCACCCTGTGCGCGCCCTGCGCGCGCCCTGCGCGCGCCCTGTGTGCACCCTGCCCACGCCGCTGTGCACACCGTGTGCGTGCCCCTACACAAAGAATGCGCGCGCCACTGCGCGCACCTTCCGCGCGCCCCTTTGTGCGCGCCCCTCTGTGTGTGCTCGTCTGTGCGCGTCCGTCGCTGCGTGTGAGTGGGCACAAGCACAGTGTACAAACACAAGTAATTATACTGAAGGCCTTTTTGCGGACGCTGTAAGAGTGTCATCTGCTTTGTGTGTGCTCAGTGTGTCGTGCAATTATTGTGGACGCTGCAAAGTGTCTTGAGGTTTGTGGCCACGGGACAGAGGTCATCCTGGCATAAATTTTCATGCTCCGCTCACGGAAGCACGTCTGTACGGCTTCCTGTCTTGCTGTCACAGGCTTTGCCGAGTGCATGAGTCGCCCATCGTATGTTCTTTTCCTAGCAAGGCTCAAAGCCACAAAAGCAGGCAACACACATCAGACTAAAATCGTGCATAGGGATACAGGAAAGTGCTGTTGTCAGCACATACGAAGGATCTCACCATCAGGACTCAAAGACAGAAAAACAAGCAGCACCAGTCAGACTCGAACCGTGCATGGGCATACACGATGATAGCTGTTGTGAGCACAAACAAAGGACTTCCAATCACGAATTGACTCTGGCTCCTAGCCTTCTCTCGCTCTTGCTGTTCATGGATCCGAGTATTATGAGGCCGGCGGAACCTGCGGGGCGGCCTCCGCCCAAGGCGAAGGTTCAGGCCGCTCCGTTGCCGAATCCGAAGCTGCTATCGTCTCGGGCGATGGGTCCGCCTCCACCGCCACCAACGCTTCCGCCTCCAGCTGGCCCGGCGCAGCAGTACCCGCCGGCACCTCCACCACTGGAGAAGGCCGCTCCAACAGAAGACACCAGAAAAGTTCACGTGTACTACAGCGAGGCCGGGCCAAGGATCAGTCGTGGGCATCGCAACGACTGGGCACAGCAGAAACGTGAACTAAAACATCAACTGGAGCAAGAATGCCAGCAGAAACTAGACGCTCTGCGGCGCGAGCTCGGGCTCGAGAAGGACTTGGCTCTCGCAAATTTCCGCCTCGAATTGCAGGAGAAGACGATGTGGTGGCGCGACACCAGCGCTCTGCTGAAGCAGGCCAAAGCTGAGTTGGCAGAAAGCAATGCAGAAAAAGAAAGACTCCAGGCCGAAGTGTTTGATCTGTGCTCTACCGTGGCTGCCAAAAATGATGAGCTCCGCGACTTGAAGAAGACACTTGAAATCAAGGAGCACCAGCTGAGCGATTTTGTGCCCAGCCAGGACAGTGCTGCAGCGCGTGGACCCTCACCCAGCCCCTTCGACCCTAGACCTGAGGTTTAACTACTGTTGCTAACACGTTGTTTCCAGGACAACAAGAAAGCCGCCGAATCGCCCAAGCCGAGAAGGAAGCGGCCACTGCCACAGCCGCTGTCGCAGCTTCTCAAGCCCGAGGAGGAGCAGAAGAAGGCGAAGATGGAGGACTCCCACCAGGAGCCGTCGGGGCCGTCGAAGCTCGAGGAGCCGAAGAAGACGGACACGAACACGGAGCCCCAGGAGCCGTCGCAGCCGTCAAAGCCCGAGCAGGAGCAGAACACGGACAGTAACATGGAGCCCCAGGAGCCGTTGCAGCCGTCGAAGCTCGAGGAGCAGCAGAAGAAGGACACTAAGAGGGGCTCGAAGCAGTGGAAAAACAGAGACGAGCCCAAGATCAAGAAGGAGAAGAAGGCCAAGAAAGAGCGAAGCGATTGCTTCTGAAAAAGGTCCGAGACGTGCTGTCGCAGAGAGTGAGCCAGACCGAACCATCCACATCCCTGCGGAAACCAGACGAGAAGCAAGTTCAGACAGCAGAGTCCAGGCAACCGTAGGACCAGACTAGGCCACCCCGAGATACAACTCAGAACCAACATGCGGTTGTGTGAAACGGAGTGTCTAGCATGTCATAGTTTTTGGGACGCTGCAAAGTGTCTGTGCTGACGCGACGCTCTCAAGACTGTCCTCTGTGTCGTGTGTGCTCAGTATGTCGTGCAAAATGTGGACGCTGCCAAGTGTCTTCGTGGACGCTGTCAAGAGTGTCTTTTGTTACCTTTGTTTGTGCTGCGAGTTTCCTAAGCTGAAGCAGCAGTCTGTCAGAAGGGATCTCCCGGCCTCACAACTGCCAGGTCCCTGCCGTGGATCTCTGCGGCTGGGCACCTCAGCACAGCTTTCTTGAAGCCTTTCAGGGGCTCGGGCGCGGGGAAATGGGGGATTTCTTTGACAGGAACTTTCGTAGCCCCGAGAGTTGCGCACCAGTGGTAGATCCGTGTTTCTATGCCGCAGGAAGTCAGGCCCGATCCTACTGACACAGGTACACCTATTAGTAATGCCGCACCTCTAGCAATCTATAGTGCCGTGTATCCACAGCGAGTCCTTCCTTGAGGACGTGTTGGACCTTAAAGCGCCCCCACCCTTCCCAAACAGACCTTAAACATGAGTCTTCAAAGCTTTAAGGCACATTTGGATTTTTTAAGGTCCATTTGGGTGTTGTTCAGCAACATGGCAAAACCAGGATGAAGAGCATCATTGAGCATTGGTTTGAGCATTCGAGCCAAGAAAATAGGCCAAGTATCATGAAGCATCGGCATGAGCCGTACATCGAGCAAAGAACAAACCAACAAATAGCAACATACTTATGCACATGTTTTTCATACGGAAGCATCCCGTGTAGCACAGAACAAACAAAAAACATCCCTTTGACCCAGAGAGCCAAGCAAGCAACCCAAATGAGGGTTTAGGGATGTTTACGGCAATGCCCTATCTACACTAAGTATGACCCCTGATCAGGAATTACTTATGCAGGTTGCTTCTTCTGATCGTTAGAAAGTCGTATGACGACACTGCAGTACTGGTCGGGTTTTGTTTCCAAGATACACATGCACACATCTACATATATACACATATAACTAAACATCTACACATACAGTACATACACTGTTTACACACACTTGTTCTGATCACTATTACAACACATACCTGTATTTACATATATGTGTGTGGTGTGTATGTATGCATGCACGTATGCACGCACCTACCTATGTAGGTAGGTATGTACGTATGTATGTTGCAAGAGAAAAACATCATGCAACAACATCGCGTTGAGCCGCTGGGCCAACAAAACAACATAAGTTTGATCCAGCTGAGCCAACAAAAGCAACTGTTAAGTCGACAAACGCATAATATGGGGGGATAAAGGCGGTTGGGGGTCGGGGGTTGCCCTCTGTTATAATCCTTGATGAGTTAGCTACTGTAGGGTTACGGAGATGTTTGGTCAAGCAGGTTGTTCATTTTCTGAGGTTTAGGGTAGGTGGGGATACAGACACCAATTTATGGAATGCTCTCTTGGCGTTATAAGATATCATGCTCTGCATGCAGCCTGTATTGTTTGAACTTGGGGTGAGTGAAGACTTCTGCAAGGAAAATATATAGGGGCCCACCTTGGCCTTTTAAGCTATGGTTCTGCAACTCTGCAGGTATCAACGGGATATCCGGTAGGTTGTTCCGCAGGTAGCTTACTGTCTGAAACAAGTATCTCGGAGCACGGAAGCCATGTTTAGTCCGAAAAGCTTTTGCTTCTGAAGCTTACAAATTTCTGTTTGCCAAGATGTCCAATGAATTTTCCAATGAATGTTGAATCATTTCAGCTTGTGCAATGCTAATAATTTTGAAACATTGATCCTCTCAACGTTCACACCATTAAATACCCGAAACTAAGGTCCCATGCCCTCATCAGCTTCATTTCAAGCAGTTTTGTCTGAAAATGCGCTAAGACAAAGCTAGGACAAGTAGTTTTGGGGGCTTCGGCTTTTAAAGCTGTTGGTATTTTTGGATAAGTGATAGGAGGGTTTGGCGATTCAAAGCTTTAATTGGCCAATTCGAACCAATTTTTGTCTGCGCTGCTGGCTTGAGGCAGTGATCCATGTCAGACTTCGATGGTTGTATCAATCACATCGCAGGAAATGGCGTCGACAGTGCTATGAGGTGTAAAAAAGCCTCCAAACCACGTGCAACCGTCAATCGTGAAACAGGACCCTTGAAATAATCCACCTGCTTTTCGAGCCTTGAAATTCGTCGATCCTGTGAGTAGACAGGGAGTCGTCCTTAAAACGTGTTTCCGTGTATTTCATGATGCAAAAATGTTGTGAATGCAGCATTCACACTTTTCACGGTGTTTATGGTCCATTTGGGGTTGTTTTAAGGTCCTTTTCACGCTTTTTCACGCGGGCAGTCCGCGTGAGCCGAGACGCGCTGAGTTTTCTGCTCCAAAAACATTGCTGAGCAAATTTGCGTAGCAGGGCACACGCAGAGCGTGAAATTTCACGGCACGCGCCGTGAAATCGTGAAATTCAGAACTGTCTGGCAACACATAAAAAAAAGCAGCCCCGTGAAATTCTATGACACGTGACAACCGTGAATTCACACATGGCAAGTTGGAAAACGATCATTTTGTGGCACTGTCTTAAGGGTTTTACTGGCCGTTTTCATGTTTTTCACGTGGGCAGTCCGCGTGCAACTTGTGAACTGCAGGCACACACCCAAGATGCTAAGTTTTTCTGAACAAACAGCATCGAACAAATTTACTTCGAGATGCCAGCTATAGCAGCTATGAAGCCACAGGCAGGGCGTGCAAATACACGGAACCCACCGTGAAAAAAAGTGCCAAATCGTGAAACTCGGCCAAGACTGCCCCGTGAAAAACGTGATTTCACGCGTTGCCGGTTGGAGAGCTACAAGCGCACGATCCATTTGGGGATTTTGAGGTCCTCTGCACGTTTTGGCCGGGCGGCCGGTCTGCGTGAAACTTGTGAATTTACTGCTCACCACCAATATTGAAAAATGTTAAGATTTCTGCTGCAAAGGATTGAGAAGAGTTCCTTATGATAGAGATGCCAGCACTGAAGCACACAAGCAGGGCGTGAAAATTCACAGCATGCGCCGTGAACAAGCGTGCCAACATGTGAAACTCAGAACTGTCTAGTTTTCAACATAAAGACGGTGATTCGTGAAATTCTGTGGACTTGGTTTTATAGGTTGCAGGGCAACTAGTCTAGGTTTCCGCTTGTGCCTTCCATTCCAAGGTCTGGCGCATACACACACTTCAACACATCTATAAAGCACTGCGAGCTCAACATCGCTCATCAAGAGCAACAACAAGATGAACACGAGTACTTCCAAGAACTGCTGCGGAAAGATGAACTAATGCATCGAGAACGAAACTGCTAGTACAGCTGCTGCTGTTGCTGCTGCTGCTCCTCCTCCTACTACTACTACTACTACTACTGCTGCTGCTGCTGCTGCTGCTGCTGCTGCCGCTGCTGCTGCTACTAGTGCGACTAGTATACTATTACTACGACGACGACTATACTACTACTACTGCTAGTACTAGTGTTAATGCTAGTGCTAGTCCTAGTCCGAGTCGTCCTAGTCCTAGTCCTAGTCCCACTGCTACTCCTACTCCTACTCCCACTCCTACTCCTCCTACTACTACTACTACTACTGCTACTACTACTAGTGCTATACTGCTACTACTACGACTGCTACGACGACGACTACTACTATGTGCCCGAGACCAAAAGCCAAGTGTTCTCCTGTTTGCGTTACCAGTACTATGCACAACTCACCAAAAATCGACACATATAGCTATAGAGCTCAGGAAAACGCATAGGTCGGGGTTTCCGCCGGGCAGAAAGTAAGCTGTTGTGTGATGCTGCAGGGGGTTGGGGTATACGGTTTTAGTGGATCTGTTGTGTTTTTCGACATTTGCGCAGGACCAACAACACACGATCACAATTCTGTTCGAAACCCATTTACAGCGTGCAACCTTCCAGACGTGCTTGTTTTTAAGGTCCATTTGAAATGGGCCCTAAAATAAGGCACATTTCTAAACGCACACGTACCTTATTTTAAGGCTCATGTCGTCCTCAAGGTTGCCCCAATTAAAGATCGAAGGCTAATGCGACGATGATGTCGTGATCGGCGGATGAAAAAGCCCGCAGCGGCCCGGAATCCGAAAGCTGATCCCCGCGCAAAGGCTCCTCCCCAGAAGACTAGATCTGGAAAGTCCGGTTGGCACGCATGGAATCAGAAGAAGAAGGCTGAGCAGCCGGAACAGAACGAGAAGCAGGAGACCCTGGTTGAGCGGCCTACGTTTCGTGAAGTTGCTTGTCAAACTGATAAAACCGGGGCCGGGGAGCGTGGACAAGCCAGAGCTGCAGCTGACGACAAACGAGAGCCACGCCAAGCAACAGCTGCATCTGCATCCGCACTTCCAGCTGCTGGGCCGCCTCGGCGTGTTGTTCATCCGGCGCCGAGTACACCCGTACGTCGCATCCGGAGATCTGCCAGTCCGCCCTATCAGCCTGCATTGCAAGTGGCGAAAAGATTTTTGAAAGATTCCGGCCCGCACTGGACTGAACGTTGAGGTGCTCTTGCCTCATGGATATAGAGACTCTTCGGTAGGCGGCGTCAAGAAAAGGCACTGCTGGTTTTCAAATTGCTGTTGCAGGCCGTCTTTGCTGCATAAAGTCATCAAGACCACACCACAGCCATGCACGAACATGACTGCACATTGACATATCAATCACATCTGTGTCTCTGTGTTGCTGTCGCTGGCTATCTGGTTGTTGAGGCTGCGGCGGTGGACCATCTTCGTCCTCTGCGACCCTGAGGCCTTCCCAGGGTAAAACACAGACGAGTTTCTCGAACCCTCCAGGTACTGGTCTAGTATCCTAGAACCAGGCCTCCAAATGACCCTGCCTCCGTGAAGCCAGAATTCTGGCTGGGGAGTCCGCCTTAGCAGCGGGCGGGAAAGGCGGACTCCCGCGTTTCAGAAAGAAGAGAGAACACAGAAGCACACACACACAGAGAGAACACAGAGAGTGACTTCGAGAGACAGAGACAGATCACGACCGAGAGCATCGTGGCCAGGCTGACGGCATGAATGAGCGACTTCGAAAGCTGGTGACCAAGTTGTTGTTTGCAGTGCCTTGCTAGCCTTTGTTTGGCCATCACGGTGCCTGTGTTTAGTGGCTTCCCCAAGCCTCATAACCCCTAGCCCCCAAAGTCCCAATCTCTTGGCCGTTTGCTTCCCCGTCGAAGTGGCCCCAATATTGTCAATTGCCCCCGGTTATGTTTCGACATCAGCGTGCCGCTGTATAGTGGCTTTCTTCCTGTGCCGCTGTATAGTGGCTTTCTTCCTGCGCCGCTGTCTAGTGGCTTTCGAAAACACCTCAACCCCTAGCTACAAAACCTCCAAACCCCGAACCCTACAGCTGCCGCTGTCAAAGTGGCCCCTGATTTTGTAAGCTTCCACTTGGACTGGAAATGCTAACTGTGGACCTTGCGTGTCAGTCGGGCTCAGAAACCAAGTCCAATCCATCCCTGGTGTCGCGCCATGACATCCTGCCCTCATGTTCGTCCTATCAATGACAACATCAAGGGCAGCGGCAGCAGCAGCGATGGGGCTCAAGAGAACATTCGTGTGAAGCAGGAGAACGTTGATTCTGATGCAGACCAGCCACACGTCAGCGACATGCCTGGCAAGCTTCGACGGATGAATGCCCAGATCTGGGAACAGGACGGGGCCCATGAAAGCTCAGACAGCGGCGAGCCTTCCCCGAAGCGTCATAGATCTTCTCTTGACCAGGTGGCACCGTATCTGCAAAAAGACGACAGCAACGATTCCAAAACAGGTGAGCAGGTGTCACGGTGCTCTGCTGTGGACTGGGAGTACCCCATCCTGGAGATGGCATCACAGGAACATTGTGCAGATTTCCAGTCGGTATGGACGATGTATCCTTTGAACATCATCGTGGACTAGACGGACATCAAACTGGTTTCTGAAACTGCGGTGACAGTGGCGCTCAGCAGTCGTTCGTGTTCCGGCTAAACACGGTGGCCAGCCACGTAATTAGAAAACTGTGCAGTCTGCAAGCACTGCGTTCGAAAAAAGAAGTTTCTGGTGCGTTCCAAGAGTGAGCAGGGGGAGGCTTCAGTTGCAGACGTCACTTTTGAGATTGAAGAAAACATGGACCCCTAGCAGACAGCCAGCTGGCTGTCCAAGATGTAACAGCCACGTTCCTGGCCCTAGGACGACGACGATGACGACGACTACTACTACCACTACCACTACCACTACCACTACCACTACCACTACCACTACCACTAGCACTACCACTACCACTACCACTACCACTACCACCACTACCACTACCACTACCACCACTACCACTACCACTACTACTACTACCACTACTACTACTACTACTACTACTACTACTACTACTACTACTACTACTACTACCAGACCTTTAGATAGAGATCTAAATTCTGTGGACGCACTCACCCCCGCCGCTGCTGTTATGATCTCAAAGGACTATTCGCAGCCCCACCTCGCTTTTGAAAATATGGCGACAAGAAGCAACATGGTGACGAGCTCCTACAGGAAAGTTTGGAGCAAGACGTGGGGAAGTTTCCGCCTCAAGAACTTGCAAGAGACCGCCGGCACCATCATAGAAAATTGGGAGTACGACCCCAGCTTGGACGTCGCCATGAAAGTGAAGATGCCGATGAAGGCTATGAAGGCGATGAAGAAGAAGCCGACGAAGGCGATCAAGGCGATGAAGAAGAAGCCGACGAAGGCGATGAAGGCGATGAAGAAGGCAGACAAGAAGGCTGACTGAACAACACAGCAGCTGCCTGGCTGGAAGGAAAAAAAAGAGTGGAGCCGGAGCCTTCCCAACTGAACGTCGTGTGCACGGATGTGTTCCTGCCGCCAAGCCGCTGCCGAAGTGGCCACTGTGAGAGTCCTTTATGACGCTGCTCAGTGTCTAGCGCTGGCGAGTGTCGTCTTGAGTTTAGTGAAGCAGGCCTGTCGCTGTTGTGTCAGCGTGTCTTCTGCCGAGGTCGACGCCGCATCGTTCACCAGGTCTGGGCCCTGGCATCCAGGGCCCAGACCGTGGTGAGCTATATCGAGCAGCAACAGAAGGCTGGTCGCGCGTCCTGCTCTCAGACCATGCTCTTATCAGTCTTGCAAACCTGGCAGCGGCAGACAGTTTGTAGGCGAAGAAGTGCTGCCCTTGCTTTGATTTTCTTTCACCTTTTCAGGCTGGGCTGGCAAAACTTGGAGTGTTTGCTTGGACCCGGAGAGCAAGGTGCGCGGGGAGCACCATATTTGCCTTGCTGATGTGGCTTTAGTTTCGTGGACAATTCTCCTGCAGCAGTGCTCGCATGTCTGACAGATTGGATGATAGTTAACTACCGCTGATTGAGTGGCTGCCATTGAATCATGTACTATGAGTGCCGCTGATTCAGTGGGTACTTTTACATGCCGCTGCTTCAGTGGCCACCACCAACAATCATGCTCTTTTAGTTGCTAGTACAAGCTCGATCGATGCAGACATGACTGAACGTAGAAGTGCTTCCTTTGTTGCCTTGTTGTGCTGGTCATGATGTGTGTTGGTGAAGACTGGCTTTAAGGAGAGTCCTGTGTTGACGTGGCAGAGTAGAGGCATGTGCCTGTGACGGACCTGACTGTCTTTGTATTCGGATTCGGCAAAAGCAAGCATTCCAGAATACCTTACATCATGGTTCTGCGCCTGCAGAGTGTCATTATCTCACCGTGGAATTTGTTTTTTTGTTAGGCCTATCTTGCCAAACTTGGCTTGTGATTGACATATCAGTCTTAAGCACGGTCGATGCCACCCAATCTGCGCGATGCCTTGCTGCAGCTCGGTGCCAAGCGAAAGGACACGGACGGCAAGTCTGCCAGGCTGCCGGCTCGCGGGGCATTGTTCCGTTCGTGTGTGGAGAACGCGGCCCGATCCGAACGACAGGTGCAGCCCGAGCATGACACTGCACATGTGCCGGCTTCAAGCAGCAGTCGGCGGCTGTCTTTCTTCCGACGGCGGGCCGGATCCCAGGCAGTGCCTCAGCCCGGCGGTGCGAGAAGTTTGGCGGACTGCTTGAAAGTTGCTGAAGGAGCTCGACAGTCCGAGAAGGGCCGAAAAGCTATTTTTCAGCGGGCCGCCATGGCCGCATCCTCTTCGGTGGACGGCCCCTGCGGGACAGGAGAGGCGCTGACGATTGCCTTGATCGAGGAAGTATCTGCAAATCTGGAACTGCAGACACGGTCTGCAAGTACAGCATCAGGCTCAGGGCGTAGGAAGCGGCCAAAATACAATAATACTAGCCGAGCTGCAACGGCGAGGTTAGCAAGACTGCAAAAGACTGGAGGAGAAGGCAACAATGCCGAGAAGCGTGCTTCAAAAGATCGAGTACAAGCCCTGATCAACCAGCCAAGCTGCAACTGTACAAGTGGTGGTTGCTTCCAACAGCTGGTTTCGGCACAATCGGAAGTGATGAATCTGCTGAAAGTTTTGGCTTCGAAGCCCAAGGCAGTGAGGGATGAGGTCCTGAGGCGAGTCTGTGGGGATGGGTTATTTCGTGTACTGGGTTTCGACCTGGGGCGGCAGTGCTTCCGTTCCTTGCTGATGCTTGGAAAAGCACGGCTGAGATCCTGGGCTCGTCCTGAGCAATGTTTCCTTGCTTTTTTTTTGGTTCACCATGCAGTTGGTAAGAAAGTTCCGAGTGGCAGCAGCCCACGAGGCTCCGCTGCCCAACAGAAGCATAATCCAGACCTGCGGCTGCGACAATTCAGTGTTCGGAAGCACGAGAACCCTCAGACACAGAGATGTCTCCAGTATTTCAGCAAGCTATACCTTCGACTGGGGGAAACTCTGCCACACAGGTTTCACGGGAAGTGTTATCGCAAGAGGGCCGCTCGACGAGGACGGTTGGACGTGGAGTCCTTGAGTTCGGAGGACGAGGTTCCAGTGAGCACGCTGGAGGAAACGAAAGCGGATGTGATCGCGGAGGTGTCCCATTTCACGAAGTACATCTCTTCTGGTTTGGGCTCGGATTTGTCCGGTCCCTCTGGCTCAGCTGTGCCCTAGTTTTGTGTTGCTGCTTTGAAATAGACTAGCAGGAATTGAAGCAACATAATAAAACAGTACTGTTCCTTCAAGAACCCACACCTCAGGCTTGCCAGTGCGGTTCCTGCCGCCTGGAAACGTGAGCGAGCTCTACGTGGATTTCTGTTCTAGTTTTACAGACCAAGCCCGCGTTCCTTCCTTCGCATGTTTCGGGAAGGCCTTCACAGACATCAGCCACATTCTGAAGTTCCGGCCGAAAGGCGAATTTACGGAATGCGACGTATGTGAGGCCTTGAAGGCGAAGATCAAAGATGCACAGCAGAGAGACATGGCATCCTTGGTCAGTGCAACCCACGAACTGCGACTGCACTACCACAACGTGGGCGTCTCTCGAGATCTGGAAGAAGCGTTGCGGCTGCTGCCACCAGATGGCCCCAAGGCCATGTTGGTCATGATGACCGACGGCATGGACCAGGCGCACTGGTCGGTGCCCCGTTTGCCAGGGTGGAAAGCTGGGAAGCAGTTCAGCACATTGCACCGTCCACGCTGCATCGTGCAAGGTTGTTGGGTCTTTCACTACGGCCTGCATTTCATAGTGGCAGACAAGACACAACCGCATGATAGCAACTTTGTAGTGGAGACAGTGGCAAGGGCATTGGAGCATGTCCATCGCACTGCTGTGCGGTTGGGTCGACCATTGCCTCGGGAGTTTGTGTTATGGACAGATAACACAACCCGCGAAAATAAAAACAATACGCTGTTGGCGTTCATGTCTCTATTGATCCACAGAGGAGTCTTCTCGCTGTCGTGTGTGTCCTGTCATATAGAGGGGCATACACATAACATCCTGGATCAACTCTTTGGAATCATTGCCAGAAGTTTCCAGTATGTGGACAAACTTGAAGACATCTGGGCAGTGATCGATGAGCTGCGTCGCATATTGAAGAAGCCCAGCTTGCGGCAGTTCCTGGGTGGCGCGGAAGTGGACGTGACAGTCGAATGCATGGAGGGATGCCGGCATTGGGCCAAGTATCTCGAGGAGTTACAGGTTCGACTGGACGGCGGCCTGCTAAGTGTTGGGGAGACGCCCTCCAACCACATGTTCCTCTGGATGCATCGCAAAGATTTGCCGGCACCCGTGGCCAGGCGCGTCCTCCCACTGGCGCGTGCAAGGCGGAACCAGCCGGACCCTTTTGTTGCACATCCTCTGGACGTTGTCTTGCTGCAGAAGCAGTATGTTTGGGAGACTGACCTGAAATGCGACCCACAGGTCGTGCTGCCTCATGTGCTGGGTTTGCGGTTCCACACTGCCCAAGGATACGTACCTCGTTTGTTGAGGCCTCCGAACCGCCCAGATGCTGAGGGCTGGCTGTTGTGCGCAAAAGCCTTGCTGCAGATGTATCCTTCGGGTAACATGGTCAGGACGGTTAAATACTTGCAAGAGTTGGCAGCTGGCCAGCGCGGCCAGTCAACCGATTTCCCAGACTTGCCATGGTTCGAGTCCTGCCGTGGCCGGACCGATGTCGAAGCTGCACTTGCCTGCCAGCCCGAACATCTCAACAGCTTGGTTCCAAGCCTGGCCACCAGGGCAGTTTACAGAGGGCCGTGAAGCAAAACGAGAGCTTCCGTCAGAGAAAGTCTTGAATTGCGTGTCTCAGCGCCTTACCTTAAACGGATTAAACCTGAAAACCCTTTTGAACTTGGTCATCCAGACCCGCGTGCTGGTGCCTTCCCAAGGGAACGTTTGCAAAACCGCAAGCCATCCCGCATGTACATTGCATTGCCGCTGTTTGAGTGCTTGTACATGTACTCTTAGTTGCCGCTGTGTGGGTGGCCACCACGGGCTCTTGCAGCTGCCTCGGAATGAGCAGAAGTAGCTTTTGCTGCGAAGGTTTCAGTCTGAGTGGCCGCATGCTTTTGTCTTGCACAGATCATTTCGGCTCTGCGAGCCAGAAGAACGGAAGCTCAGCCTTTCCTCCCTGAGTTATACCATGGGCAAGCGTGGCGGGGGAAAGCTCACTGCAGAAACGGCCAAAAGCAGCAAGACCTTGAAGCGGCAGCTGGAGTCCTTCTGGGGCAAGGCCGAACGGCTATTAGTTCACACCGGGGAAGATCATCTTGTTTGCGGTCACTGCACACAGAGACACGAATGTGACACTCGAAATTCTCTGCTGGCACAATTTGTCTTCCGTGTTTGAGGCTGAGAGTGAACGAGCAGCGGACATGTCCTTCAAAAACAAGTGGTGGGTGTGTCAGCGCACAAGTCTAATTGGAAGCAGTGACAGTCAGACAGTCAGGGTTAACAAATACCCAGAAGTGTCAGCCAGCAAGATTAGGACGAGCCATGGCCGCTTCTAGATTTGCATTGTTTCAGGCTTCCGGCCAGAGACGAGCTGCCCCGAAGACATGCAAGAGCAGACATCCAAGCAGCCCCCCTGCAGGTGTCGGAAGTGCCATGAGGCTCAAGGTGTTCAGTGAGCTGAGGCTCAACAGGCTTCAGATGTTTCAAGATTCGAAGAGGAAGCGGAGCAGGGGGGCACCTGCAGTGGTGATTCGGAAGAACAAGCCAAAGTGGCGACGCGTCAAGTGTTTTCAGCTCAAGTTCGGTACTGCTGCGGACACCTTCAGGCTGCCACAGTTTTTGGTGGACACTATGGAAACGAGCTCGGCATCGCCTCCGATCAAGAAAGCCTTAACTGGACTCTCCAGGCTTGTCGTGACCAGCAGCTTTTCCGGTGTTGGATTCGCAGAGTTGGGCTTGCAGTCTCTACTTGCAAGCAAGAATCATGACTTGAAGGTCAAACGACAGGTGGAGATCAACCGGCACTGTCGTGAGGTCTTGCTGTCTCGGAACCACTCGGGTTGTGTTTTTGATGACATCCAGGCTTTGGTTCCGGATTTTGAGATGGGCACGGCAGCCAAGCCACCCAGGTGCCGTTCCAGTGCCGTCAAGGCGTACTGCCACCAGCATGCCAGGCTGTGCCCCGTGGCACCCAAGAAGATGTTAGGGCAGCTGCATCTGGAAGTGGCCGGGCCACCTTGTCCGCCATGGAGCCGATTTGGCTGCAGACGTGGTGAAAGTGACATTCGGCACAGAGCTCACGATGCCTGGGTGTCACTTTGCCGGCAGGAAGAGCCGGACCTTATCCTGTTTGAGAACGTCGTCGGCTACAAACTGGAATTGCTTGACAAGAATTTTGCCGACAAGTATCGGGTATTGCCGGAGATTTTGGACCCCAGGCTTTTCGGGGCGCCTATGTCCAGGCCTCGTGTCTACAGCCTGCTGGTTCACAAGAGCCTGGACTGGAAGGGGACGGAAGCGAGCTGGTTGCTGGACGCTGTGAAAGCAGCAGGTGGTGAGGTAGCATAGTTCTGATTCCAGCAGCACCTACGACAATCGGATCTACGCAGAGCTCCCTGACGATGGGTCCAGGCGTCATATGACCTCCAAGGAGCATGCTCGCTTGGAGGCCTACAACGGACTCAAGAGACTTGGTGAGGCGACGGTAGTAGACCTCACACAAAGTGCGAAGAAACCGGTTGCTAGCTTGGTCGATGGTGCACTTCCTGTTCTCCGGACTTCATGTCGGGGCCTGTACATGAGGCATGCCCAGCAATTTTTGAGTTGTTTCCAGCTCTTGCGTGCGATGGGCTATCCCGTGCACCCGTCGGATGCTGCGCAGATGTCTCTGGGACACTGTCCCCTTCCCAGCCTTCCGAAGGAGAAGCTGTTTACAATGATTGGCAATGGTATGTTTCCAGCATGTGTTGCACTTGCAGTCCTTACAGCAATGCTCCACATAGACCTTTGATGGAGTACACTTCTTGCACCCTAATTCGCCGACCTTCGACTTGGCAGACATTTCCTCCAAGAAACAGACGTTCGTAAGATCAGTCAGCCAAAGCTTTTGGCAGGCTCTCTCGGAACAAGTTGCGGCTGCACAGAACAGCGGACAGCATCCTGCGGCGGAGATGCTGAATCTCTTCGGCCCGGGGAAGGACGGTGGCAAGCTGATTGCTGATATCTTCGCGGACTGGAAGACCGGGGATGCGACCGAGCATTCCTATGGTGGTGTCACGGCCATGCCGCTGGAGAAGATCGTTTTGACACGTCAAGTCTTTCAAGACGCCGCCACGGACCTCCCCCGAGCAGGTCAGTGGGCCAACGTATTTCAGGACATCTTGTCCTCGAACTACCAGTCCAAGGAGACAATCTGCACAGCACTTTTGCCGGATGGATCTGGGGTCGAGATCGTGGGCAAAGGGTTCTCGAGAATATCCTCGGTGCTCTTCATCATCTACTTGGGGAATCATCTGTTCGAGAACTACGAGGGTGATCAGAGCACTGAGAAGTTCCAGGAGGACAAGAAGATGTTCCATGAGTCACTTGGCAATGAATTATGTTAAAAAAATAACTGGCGTGACCATGTCGTTTTGTTATGTTATGTTGTTGTTGTTGTTGTTGTTGTTGTTGTTGTTGTTGTTGTTGTTGTTGTTTTTTTTTGTTGTTGTTGTTGTTGTTGTATTGTTCGGGCTTGTTCTGAGGTCCAATCTCGCCAGACTTTCGGGCTAGGGTCTTAGTGATTTTTCTGGCGCATTCACGGCGTATGCACCAGATCCTTTTCATACAGCAGCAACCCCCCGGGCCACCGGCTATCCCATTATGATCATATACATATCCTATACGGACCGGGCCCAGGCGGATGGTTATAGTAGCTTCATTTACAAGTCTGGCGCATTCACGGCGTACGCACCAGAAAAATCACTAAGGCAGGTCCTTGATTTTCTGGCGAGATTGACCCCTCTTGGCCGCCCCGCCAAGGTATTCTCAGACAGTTTATCGTAGCATGATCAGCTACCAACAACCCACTTTTAGTGGGCCGTTTCTTTATGACGTCGCGAATCTTGTGTCTCTGTGTTGTCCTTGCCGTTGCCGCTGTCATAGTGGCTAACTCCGCTCTGGCAGTCAGTGCCGCTCTTGAGTGGCTTATATGCTGTCGTCGGCTCTGCCGCTGTTGAGTGGCTTTGCTGTCGATTGCTTTGGTGCTGTTGAATAGCTTTGCTGTCGACGGCTTTGAATTTGCCGCTGTTGAGTGGCCTTGCTGTCGATTGTGTTGCCGCTATTATTGAGTGGCTTTTGATGTCGATTGGGTTGCTGCTATTGAGTGGCTTTTGCTGTCGATTGCTTAGCCGCTGTTGAGTGGCGTTTGCTGTCAATGGTTCTCCCGTCTCTATGGCCGCTGTGTTGTGTAGTGGCTAGCTACATGAACCAAGGTTCTTGACATCCGCACGAACGATCCTGGTGTCCATCAAGGATTTCACGAACTCACGCGAAAAGCTTTATGCTGCTGTGGCAGAGAGCCAGGCCATCAAGGAGCGAGCACCGCTGACCCTGGTCAGCTTGTGTGTGAAAATCGGCGTGGCCATGCTGTCGCTGGCCCAAGAGCAGGGCTTGGACATGGCGACTGCAGGGCCGCCTGTCAGGGCCAAACTACTGTCGGCGGTCATAGACGAGTTCAACGGACATGGACAAGTGGGGGTCAATAAATCCTATCAATTGAACCGTCACCAGCAAGACTGCGTGCGCAACCTGCTTTTGGACACGGATCCAAGTGCACTCAAAGAGATCCAGCTCTGCATTGACCAAGTCCCGGAAAAGCGCACGCCGTTCAAGCACCAGACGTTGCAAAGTGTCAGGTGGCTGCTGGGCGGTGGGCCCAAGCGGTCGGCCACTGTGAATGACATGTGGGTCCGAATCCTGGCTATGGACAAGGAGAAGCAGCTGCTGTTCTTCCAGATTCTCACCTTCCAGGCCAGAGGTTTTATTTTTTAAAATGGCACCGAGCGGTCTCCCTACGAGGCCATTTCTGCACTGAGAGCGGGCGATCAGAAAACTATGACCTTGGAACGGTGGAACGAGAATGCGGATTATGCGTGCTTCTGCGGCTTCCTGCTCCAGAACAGCGGCCCGTTTGTCGACAAACCGGAGGATCTGGAGCATCTGAGGTTGCGGTTTATCCGAGGTGACTTCTGGGACGCGGCCAGGAACTTCTTGCTTGTCAAGGACCCGCAGTTCGACATCCAGCAGTTTCCGTGGCCGAAAATGGAGCAGGAGGCAAACACCCAGCGACAGTCAAGTCAGCACGTTGATGAACTGAGTGTACAAGCCGAGGAAGCGCGGTTCAAGGCAGACTTATTGTCCTTGACGACAGATTGTGCCAAGGCCCTGCAGCACAAGCAGCAGCAGCTGGAAACTGCAAAGGCCAAAGCGGCAGCCGAAGCCGCGCATGTGCGAAACGAGATTTTGCACGGCCGCAAGGATGTTGTGGAGCCCTTCATGCGAGAGCACTGCCATATCATCGCTGTGGACTCCATCAACGCAGCGATGCACGAGTGGGATGAGTTCTTGAAGGGGACTTCGGCCTTTGGGGCGGGAAACAAGTTGCGAATCGTCATCGCCGACTTGAACAAGCTGGGCAGAGTGGGTGAGCAGGACTCGGATTTTGACTTTTCCATGCTGGGGGGGAAGACTTCTTTGATATCATGCTGCAACATAACTCCAGCCAGGAGCTGGAGAACTTGTCAGCCATCTGGGAGAAAGTGATCACACAGGATCGGGATCGATCCTGTGTTTTGGTTGTGCTCCCGGTCGTGGTCAGCAAGAAGCGACTCCAAGGCAGGGTGCCTGAGTTCTTATTTAGAGTGACCTTCCTTACTACTGGGTGTGAGGCCTCTCAGCGGAACGGAAGCGCATTGAGGCCAAAGCCGAGTCGCTCCGACTCTGCGCAACCCTCGTACACTTGCGCATGGGGGACGAGTTTCATGGCAACGATGGCCGGACACTGCTCTACGACATCGTCGCCGTCACATCGGACTCGGAGGACAACCAGTTCTTGGACTCCTTTCTTCTCAGACGTCGCGCTACCATCTTTGCTGCAGAGTGGCTGCCGACGGAGCAGTACTATCTGCCGCAGTCCGAACCAGGCCGGGCAGCAGCAGTGGGCAGTTTGAGTGTGGAGCGAAGAGCGGCCCAACTGCTGGGCGGCTTATCAGTGGCCGAGACATTGTTGCGTTCGGTGCTGTTTTCCGGTGCGTCAACACCCAAGCCGCTCTTTGATGACGTGAAGGACTTAATGAGGCTTGCTTTGGATTGCTTTATTTTGATGCAGTTTAACAGCATGAAGTCTGCAGGACAGCATCGTGATCTTCCATCAGACACCCTATGATGGGTGCCTGGAGGAAGCTGCCTTGAAGCTTCGCAAAATCCTGAAGCCTCGGGTGGCGGTGTTCAGCGCAACACCGGTTGTTGACGACATCGCCAGCTGCCAGGGCAAAATTGCCAAGATGCTGCTCATGGATTGGAAGGCCGCCACCTTCACCATGGTCCCGGAGTCCAGTCGCCGCTTCTCCTCGCAGCTGCCGACAGACACGGCGACAAGAGTTCAGGGGTCCGCTCCGCCAGAGCTGACCTCGTTGGTTTGGGAAGGCACGGGATGCAAAATTCCGGAGGTATTCAAGAAGAAGTGGGCGACACACGTCGTCTACGCAAGTGAATGGGTGAAGGAACTCGACAAGGCGGAGAGAAGTCTGCTCGCAGCAAATCTAGAGGCAGCAGCAGGAGCCGATCCCGTTGCCGCGCCTCAACAGCGCACCACGGACTTCGTCGATGTGGCCACGCTGCAGTCCAACGCAGCACTGGTGGAGCTTGCTTCGGACTTCGCGAATGTCAAGTTCCTTCACGATCCGGACTCCAAGTCCCTCTATGCCTTCGCGAAAGGTGGTGCGGGGACCATCCCATGTGACAAGCCAGTGTTCAGCCATGCACAAGGCGATTGGGTACGGCCACCACAGTCTACACGATTGCTGGCGAAAGCGGATACAGAGGAACTCTGCTTGCATGTGTTCGCCCTGGAAAGCGACACAAGCCAGGTGTGTGTGGAGGTGCCCGGAGCCTCGGGTCTGGAGGACACAGAGGCTGCTGAGGTCCATACGGTCATGCAGGAGAGCACCATGGCAGGAATGGTGGACTTGAAGTGGTGGCATCACACTGTGAAGCTTAGCAGCCCAAGGTAATTTCTTGAAGGAGAAGCAGTTTAAGAATACATATCACTTTTGTTGATTTCATATGATGAGCGAGACAAGGAAACCATCGCCTGAAGCGGAGGGCCGGTATGAGGTTGCAGTATCCGTTGCGGATGACCAGCAGTGGGTTTACAAGCCCAAAGACACTTCCAGCAGCCTGAATCTCGGCCAGGAACTTGGCCACCCAGGCTTGTTCACGCCTCACCTGTGTGAGAGCGTCTGTGTGTGCATGGTGTCTGTGTTTCGGTCTGTGGGAGACCCTGAGAGGGAGCGTTATTTACCCAAGGAAGCACTCCAACATTGCCAATGTCTTGCCTACGGCCATGTTGGAGGCGAGCAACTTGATCGAGAAGATCTGGCGGGTGACACTGGACGCCGCACAGGGTCATCTGGTCCCGCGGAAGCCCTTGCACCTTTGGCTTCGAATCTCCAGGGTTTGACCATCACTGTGCGAAAGTATATTGAAGCAGATCTCTTAATTTTTGGTCACAGATGCTGAGGTATTTCCTGAAAGGCACACCCCTCGTGATTCAGGACGGCAAGGCCATCAAATTGGTGTAAGAAGGACACCTGGAAAGCGTTTTCTTTCTTCAAAGTGAAGCCCGGCAAGAGGTCTCGCGGACAGTTGTTGGATCTCTCCCGCACTTGTCGTGCACCGGGGGACACAGAAGAGAGACATCCATGCAGCCTTGTTAGTGATTGCAGGAAACAAAGAGGGTGTGGGGCTCGGTATAGAGGCCTGGGTCTGAAGAAGAATGAGACCTGTCTAGATGATACAATTGTGGCTGCCGTGTCTCTGAATCCTTTTCCATTTCTCGGATGATTGTTCCGGAGAAGCTGTGGTCGACCCAGCACAGGGGCGGCAGACGTCGCGGCGGAAATCAGTGCAAGTTAGCTAGGGCTTCTGTCGAGTGTCCGATGCAGACTTCCGTTGCAACGGTACCAGGAGCAGCAGCGGCAGAAGCGTGACATCTGCAGCTTGCTTTTGCTCGAGAAGTTTGACGCTCGCTCCAGAGAGTGCAAATGTCAATGGATTGGTCGTCGATCGAGGCTGAGGTTACGGCGTCTGAAAATGCCCAGATTTTGCGAAGCTACCGCACAGCGAGTGCAGCCAGTCTCCGAGCATTTGCGCCTCAGACCGCTTCCACTGCGATCTCCGGCGGTGCTGTGAATGCTGCGATGCAGCCAATGGCTGTAGGCAAAGCCACGGTGTTCTCGCGGACCAATCCGGCCCCATTGTCCGCCGAGAAAGAAACGACGCAGCAGAGTTCAGCCTCGACTGACAAAGCAATGCCTGGGACCCTCAGCTCAGTCATGAAGCAACTCAGCGAAGTCCGAGAGGATCAGAAAAAAGGCCGGCCGATTTGGTTTCCTGTTCAATCTGTCGGTCGTGCTCCGTTGTTCCTGCCCATTCCTGTTGTGTGCATACTTTGACAGGGAAAGCGGCAGCGAAGGCGACAGGAGGGAAGGGGAAGGGAAAGGGCAAAGGTGCAGAGCAGCTGAAGAAGCCTGCTGTTGCGACGGAGAAAGCTTCCAAGATCACGGAGCCCAGTGCAGCGCCTCTACCCGTTGCCGTTGGCGAGACCGATGCTGTGGCCAAGGAAGATGAGAAGGAGAAGGAACAGCCGCAGGACGATGAGAAGGAGAAGGAGGCTGAGCAGAAGCCCCAGGTTAAAGAGACACCCAAGGCCAAGGCAAAGAGCAAAGCCAAGGCCAAGGGCAAGGCCAAGGCAGCGGCCGGAGGCAAAGCCACTAAGGATGCCGATGCCGAGCCGAGACGCCACGACGACGGGGATATGCTTCGTCAGTACACCAAGTTCGTGAAGGAGAAAGCAGAGGAACTTGTGGAGAGTGGCAGCAGCAGGCAGGATGCTCGGAAAGCAGCCATTGAGCTCTGGCACACATCAGACATCAAGCAAGCCTACGTGGCCGGGATGAGCGAGAGCGAGCGCAAGCGAAGGAAGTTCATTAAGTAGGGGAGCCATTGCACCGCATCATGGGCTCTGTATTGGTGTCAAGAGGAGGATTTTGAAACCTTGAGGGGCCCACGAGGTCCTGATTGTCATGCAGTGCCTGGGGGCACACACCTTCGTTCCGTACCTCCTGAGCTTGGCATGGATTCAGGGGCACTCAGAGAGTGGTCCTGGCCGCAGATGTACGTGCGGACAAAGAGTTTAGGGAACGAGCTGCATGGACGTTTGTTTCCTGTTGCGTTGTGCTTCTGACGGAGTGAGACTGAAGTATGGCTTGCATGAAGAACCACGGCTTCAGCAATGTGTTTTGTGCTGTTTCTGAAGCATTTTGCTCAAAAGTATTCGGTCGACGAAGTCACTAGGACCCCCATGACACAGTCTCTGCGGAGCGTTTTTCAAAGGGCATGCGGGTGCACTCCTGGTGTTGTGTACGACTTTAGACCTTCAAAGACCCGCAGGCAGAGACGATCCAAAGGTGCAGAGTCCCCGAAGAAGCTCGTGAAAGACATGGCTATGGTCAAGCAGGACAAACAACCATTAAGGGAAGTGCTTATGTCAACATCAGTCACGATGCTGGGGAACGTGTCTTCGGTTGGGGCATCGTCGAAAGGTTCGGCGAAAGGTTCCGGAAGCCAGATGAAACACGTCAGTCCAGGCACATCAGAAGCCAAGCAGCTTCGTCCAAAAGGACAGGGGAAGCAGAAGATGCCAGGAGAGTCTGACTGCCGGGCTGACATTCGATCCTACTTCGGGTGATCCTGATGTGCGTCTGTGTGGGCGCCTCTCTGGGTATGAATTCCGTGCAGTGGATTTCGTCCAGGCTATGAATTCCGTGCAGTGGATTTCGTCCAGTTGGCAGCTGCTCTGTATGTCCACAAGGGAGGAGCCTGAGGTTCGGCACGACTTGAAGCTATTTGCCGCAGTCAGGCAACTTGTGTACAGAAGACAATGCAGCAGCACGATTCCGTCGACTTGATAGGACCGACCATAACTTATGAAGACGTAATTCCGATACTTTTGTTGCTTCAAGAATGAAAGTGTCATCATGTCATACTTCTGCCCTAAGTAATGCAGACGCCTTCTAGCCTGCGATCGGGGTCCAATGCCGGGGAAGTGGCATTCCGGAAAAGATACTTGCATAGACTGCCGTTTGAGCTGCGCAGACTTCACTGCCTCAACTTGTTTCGGACAGAAGACGTGCCTGCAGGTCACATCGTCGAACCACGTTCCAGCCTGGGTGCTGGAGGCCGACATTTGAAGTCGTTTAGAAGCACTGTGTACACCGTGCAGCGTTTGTGCAGCTTACACTGTTACTAACATGATGAGTCACTATTCTTGGCCTGAGGCTGTCGGACTGACGTCTTGGGTCAAGCAGGACAGCACAAGCTGCAATGCCGGAAGCTTTGTCCTTCATAGCTTTGTTTTCGGCGCATCAGTCTGTGATTCTGAGTTTCGTTGGCAGGAACTGTACAAATCATGTGCTGCATGAACAGAAAGCATTTGCTGGGTTTCTGCTGTCTCAGCAGTCCATGCACTTGGGACAGACCGAGAGATAGGAAAGTAATAGCCGATGGCTTCGTGTCCGCTCCTTTTATAACACTTTCCTTCGCCGGACTGCCTCCAGGTGCAGGTGCAATCACTTGGACATCGTGGCTTGTGCTGCTCTACTTGGCTCGTCGTTTTCTTCCGGAAGCTTGCTGCATCACATTGTCACAGTCTTCCAGGCGCCGCTGCAGTGCCGAGCTTGTGTTCAAGACATTCCAGCACTGGGTCTGGGTCATAGCTCCATAGCCAATCCAAGTACTGTTAAGGGAAGGCAAACAACAGAGAGTCACAGAGCAAGTAGAAACCAATTAATGCATGGACAACATTGGTAAGCCACCCGGTCCTGCGGTTCTTGATGTTTGCGAACATCATCCCCGCTTCTTCCGCGATATTAGAACTCTTCATGGCATTGATCATGTGATGTCGGGATGTGTGGGTGCGTATGCTGTGTCGCCGGTCAAAGAGCTTGCCGTCGACCTTGAAACTGAGCCTGGCTCGTTGGATCATTTTGCATGCCGTATCTTTGTTCATATGCGAATGTTTCGCATCCTGTCTTGTGCTCGGGAAAAGGTAGCCATCGGCAGACTTGGGAAAGGTCCACGCGTCGACCTCATGCACTGTTCCACGGCTGCCTCTGTGCACTCTCCTGGTTTGTTTCACACCCTTCTTTCTGAGTGTCTCCATCTCTCCCAGCAGCACTCCCAGCATGGGCTTCCAGATTGCTGGCGCTCCCTTGAAGGGTGCAAAGTAGACCCTTTGGTTCGCAAAGTCCCAATCCCGACAGCGAAGTTGCAGGGCCTGCGATATGCGGCAGCAGAAGACCTTGCAAATCCAGACTGCCACAAAAACCCATGTCCGACTTTGCAAGAGCAGGTGTTGCAACCAGTCAGAGAAATTCTCCGTTAGTGGATCTGCTTGTCCCAGCTTCTTGGGTCGACTGCTTTGTTGTGCAAGTGCACGACGCTTCTTTGAACTGCCAGGGCATTTCCTCTGGGAGGCTGCCGCACGGGTCATGGCGACAGAAGAGATGGGCTTGAACCTGAGGATGCCTTGTGTGACTCATGGAAACAGTGTCATATTCATACTGATTCCACAGCAGCAAAGCAATCGACAGCAAAGCCACGCAACAGCGGCAAAGCAACCGACAGCAAAGCCACTCAACAGCGGCACTGCCAGAGCGGAGTAAGCCACTAGGACAGCGGCAACGCAAAAGAGCAAACATGTCTTGGTCCCGAGCTTTCGAAGTCGATCATGCTGTCAGCCTAGCAGTGCTCGATGACCAAACAAACAACAGCACAAAGTCACTGCTCAAGAGGCATTCAACGGGAAACAGGGCAGCGGCAACACCAGTGACAGCACAGCCAACAGTCAGCCGAACTGCCCACGAACTACCCAGCACCAAACGTGGCTGGGTCCCGAGCTTTGGAAGTCGCTCACATGCCGTCAGCCTGGCAGCGCATCTCTCGCAGTCTCTGTCTCTCTCTCTTTCTTTCTCTCTCTGTCTCTCTCTCTCTCTGTCTCCCTCCTTCGCTCTCTCTCTCTCTCTCTCTCTTTCTCTCTCTCTCTCTCTCTCTCTCTCTTTCTTTCTCTCTCTGTCTCTCTCTCTTTCTCTCTCTCCCCCTCTGTCTCTGTGTGTCTCACTGTCTCTCTGTGTCGCTCTCAGTCTCTCAGCTTCTGTCTCTGGTCTCTGTCTTTGTCTCTGTCTCTGTCTTTGTCTCTCGAAGTCGCTCTGTGTGTGTGTGTGTCTGTGCTTCTCACTCTGCACTCTGTGTGTGTGCTTCTGTGTTCTCTCTTCTGTGTTCTCTCTTTCTGAAACGCGGGAGTCCGCCTTTCCCGCTGCTAAGGCGGACTCCCCAGCCAGAATTCTGGCTTCACGGAGGCAGGGTCATTTGGAGGCCTGGTTCTAGGATACTAGACCAGTACCTGGAGGGTTCGAGAAACTCGTCTGTGTTTTACCCTGGGAAGGCCTCAGGGTCGCAGAGGACGAAGATGGTCCACCGCCGCAGCCTCAACAACCAGATAGCCAGCGACAGCAACACAGAGACACAGATGTGATTGATATGTCAATGTGCAGTCATGTTCGTGCATGGCTGTGGTGTGGTCTTGATGACTTTATGCAGCAAAGACGGCCTGCAACAGCAATTTGAAAACCAGCAGTGCCTTTTCTTGACGCCGCCTACCGAAGAGTCTCTATATCCATGAGGCAAGAGCGCCTCAACGTTCAGTCCAGTGCGGGCCGGAATCTTTCAAAAATCTTTTCGCCACTTGCAATGCAGGCTGATAGGGCGGACTGGCAGATCTCCGGATGCGACGTACGGGTGTACTCGGCGCCGGATGAACAACACGCCGAGGCGGCCCAGCAGCTGGAAGTGCGGATGCAGATGCAGCTGTTGCTTGGCGTGGCTCTCGTTTGTCGTCAGCTGCAGCTCTGGCTTGTCCACGCTCCCCGGCCCCGGTTTCATCAGTTTGACAAGCAACTTCACGAAACGTAGGCCGCTCAACCAGGGTCTCCTGCTTCTCGTTCTGTTCCGGCTGCTCAGCCTTCTTCTTCTGATTCCATGCGTGCCAACCGGACTTTCCAGATCTAGTCTTCTGGGGAGGAGCCTTTGCGCGGGGATCAGCTTTCGGATTCCGGGCCGCTGCGGGCTTTTTCATCCGCCGATCACGACATCATCGTCGCATTAGCCTTCGATCTTTAATTGGGGCAAGGACTCGCTGTGGATACACGGCACTATAGATTGCTAGAGGTGCGGCATTACTAATAGGTGTACCTGTGTCAGTAGGATCGGGCCTGACTTCCTGCGGCATAGAAACACGGATCTACCACTGGTGCGCAACTCTCGGGGCTACGAAAGTTCCTGTCAAAGAAATCCCCCCTTTCCCCGCGCCCGAGCCCCTGAAAGGCTTCAAGAAAGCTGTGCTGAGGTGCCCAGCCGCAGAGATCCACGGCAGGGACCTGGCAGTTGTGAGGCCGGGAGATCCCTTCTGACAGACTGCTGCTTCAGCTTAGGAAACTCGCAGCACAAACAAAGGTAACAAAAGACACTCTTGACAGCGTCCACGAAGACACTTGGCAGCGTCCACATTTTGCACGACATACTGAGCACACACGACACAGAGGACAGTCTTGAGAGCGTCGCGTCAGCACAGACACTTTGCAGCGTCCCAAAAACTATGACATGCTAGACACTCCGTTTCACACAACCGCATGTTGGTTCTGAGTTGTATCTCGGGGTGGCCTAGTCTGGTCCTACGGTTGCCTGGACTCTGCTGTCTGAACTTGCTTCTCGTCTGGTTTCCGCAGGGATGTGGATGGTTCGGTCTGGCTCACTCTCTGCGACAGCACGTCTCGGACCTTTTTCAGAAGCAATCGCTTCGCTCTTTCTTGGCCTTCTTCTCCTTCTTGATCTTGGGCTCGTCTCTGTTTTTCCACTGCTTCGAGCCCCTCTTAGTGTCCTTCTTCTGCTGCTCCTCGAGCTTCGACGGCTGCAACGGCTCCTGGGGCTCCATGTTACTGTCCGTGTTCTGCTCCTGCTCGGGCTTTGACGGCTGCGACGGCTCCTGGGGCTCCGTGTTCGTGTCTGTCTTCTTCGGCTCCTCGAGCTTCGACGGCCCCGACGGCTCCTGGTGGGAGTCCTCCATCTTCGCCTTCTTCTGCTCCTCCTCGGGCTTGAGAAGCTGCGACAGCGGCTGTGGCAGTGGCCGCTTCCTTCTCGGCTTGGGCGATTCGGCGGCTTTCTTGTTGTCCTGGAAACAACGTGTTAGCAACAGTAGTTAAACCTCAGGTCTAGGGTCGAAGGGGCTGGGTGAGGGTCCACGCGCTGCAGCACTGTCCTGGCTGGGCACAAAATCGCTCAGCTGGTGCTCCTTGATTTCAAGTGTCTTCTTCAAGTCGCGGAGCTCATCATTTTTGGCAGCCACGGTAGAGCACAGATCAAACACTTCGGCCTGGAGTCTTTCTTTTTCTGCATTGCTTTCTGCCAACTCAGCTTTGGCCTGCTTCAGCAGAGCGCTGGTGTCGCGCCACCACATCGTCTTCTCCTGCAATTCGAGGCGGAAATTTGCGAGAGCCAAGTCCTTCTCGAGCCCGAGCTCGCGCCGCAGAGCGTCTAGTTTCTGCTGGCATTCTTGCTCCAGTTGATGTTTTAGTTCACGTTTCTGCTGTGCCCAGTCGTTGCGATGCCCACGACTGATCCTTGGCCCGGCCTCGCTGTAGTACACGTGAACTTTTCTGGTGTCTTCTGTTGGAGCGGCCTTCTCCAGTGGTGGAGGTGCCGGCGGGTACTGCTGCGCCGGGCCAGCTGGAGGCGGAAGCGTTGGTGGCGGTGGAGGCGGACCCATCGCCCGAGACGATAGCAGCTTCGGATTCGGCAACGGAGCGGCCTGAACCTTCGCCTTGGGCGGAGGCCGCCCCGCAGGTTCCGCCGGCCTCATAATACTCGGATCCATGAACAGCAAGAGCGAGAGAAGGCTAGGAGCCAGAGTCAATTCGTGATTGGAAGTCCTTTGTTTGTGCTCACAACAGCTATCATCGTGTATGCCCATGCACGGTTCGAGTCTGACTGGTGCTGCTTGTTTTTCTGTCTTTGAGTCCTGATGGTGAGATCCTTCGTATGTGCTGACAACAGCACTTTCCTGTATCCCTATGCACGATTTTAGTCTGATGTGTGTTGCCTGCTTTTGTGGCTTTGAGCCTTGCTAGGAAAAGAACATACGATGGGCGACTCATGCACTCGGCAAAGCCTGTGACAGCAAGACAGGAAGCCGTACAGACGTGCTTCCGTGAGCGGAGCATGAAAATTTATGCCAGGATGACCTCTGTCCCGTGGCCACAAACCTCAAGACACTTTGCAGCGTCCACAATAATTGCACGACACACTGAGCACACACAAAGCAGATGACACTCTTACAGCGTCCGCAAAAAGGCCTTCAGTATAATTACTTGTGTTTGTACACTGTGCTTGTGCCCACTCACACGCAGCGACGGACGCGCACAGACGAGCACACACAGAGGGGCGCGCACAAAGGGGCGCGCGGAAGGTGCGCGCAGTGGCGCGCGCATTCTTTGTGTAGGGGCACGCACACGGTGTGCACAGCGGCGTGGGCAGGGTGCACACAGGGCGCGCGCAGGGCGCGCGCAGGGCGCGCACAGGGTGCGCGCAGTGCGCGCGCAGGGTGCGCGCAGGGCGCGCGCAGGGTGCGCGCAGGGCGCGCGCAGCAGGGCGCGCGCAGGGCGCGCGCAGGGCGCGCGCAGGGTGCGCGCAGGGCGCGCGCAGGGCGCGCGCAGGGCGCGCGCAGGGCGCGCGCAGGGCGCGCGCAGGGCGCGCGCAGGGCGCGCGCAGGGTGCGCGCAGGGTGCGCGCATGAGCATCTCCGTGAATGGTGGAACATGAGTAATTGCGGGACTGCATGACGAGCACACTTCAGAACTATGGCAGTGAAATTCAGCTCGCGGCTGCTCGATACAGCTCAGCACGGTCTGGGCCCTGGATGCCAGGGCCCAGACCTGGCTGAGCGGCTGAGTGAACGATGGAACCTGAGTCCATGAAGGGAGTGAGCAAGACTCAAGCAAACACCTCACAACACACACACACACACACACATCTCACCACGGTTTGGGCCCTGGCCCAATTAACCTGGCTCAGCAGCTGAGTGACTGATGGAACCTGAGTCCATGAAGGGGACTGAGCAAGACATCGACATCAGAACGCTTCACCAGACATTCCATGCTCAAAGTGCAGAGGCAAACAAACTTGTGCACGCGCAGGCGCACATTTTTCATGTGCAGCACGCCCTTCAGGCTCAGTGAGGTACTACGTACCTCCACGGAACGCTCTTAGTCAGGTAGACGTTGTTTGTGGCCCGCAGGATCTTGTAGCCGTCCTGCTGCACTCTGTTTGTCTCTATCCCTGTGGCTCTTGACAGTTGAAGCGAGTTTATAAGGCGAAGACATGTGAAAACCGTTCATTACCTGCCTCCAGAAGAGCCCACGCGTCCACCTTCAGGATCTTGTTCCCGCCTCAGAAATTGCGACGCTGCATGATGCTGTAAATTTTGAAAATGTCCACTGACTCTCACGTCACACAAGCAAGCCACAGGTTCATCCCAGGCACGCAAGCGCTTTCGGTCCTCTATGGCCGCGAGGTGCACGAAGTCCCGCTGCATGCGCTGCAGACCACTCCTAGGGTAGTAGACATAGCCCTCGAAGTATGACCACGGAAAACATCAAGAGATTTACCGTAAAGCTGAGAGGCTGCTTGATGCTGGACATGTTCTCTTCGAAAGTGCCGTGCAGCAGGTACTGCGGGCAGCCATCCCAAACTTCGACAAGGCCTGGGTCCTGAAGCAGAGTAGAAGTAACTGTCAAAAGTGAACACGACAGTCGACAGAAAAAGGAAGCAGCAACAGGGGGCCCGCCTTGCTGGTGGTGTGCCCTTGCCGAGCTCGTACGTAGCCGCAGCCATCGTGCAGCTCAAATCTGTCCTTGAAGCCGGCATCGTGTTCGACCACTTCCTGTGGGGCGGGGGGGGGAGGGGGGTCGAAAACACAAGGAATCTCTGCCCGAGCGGGCCTCGATCTCGGCTGCAGAAGCCCTGATCATGTCGCCGAGCTTGCCGATGTCAATCCATCCAGCGTGGTCCGTGTCGTTGCCGTGACGCAAATGATAGCTCATGGCCTGCACATAATTCTTTCAAACGGGTTTAGGGTTTAGGTTAGGGTACCCCACCTTGCTGATCCGCACACGCTCCCCACTGCTGAGCATGCTGCCTTAGATCACAACATGCAGTCCAATCACTGGGCTTTCCTGGGCCAGAAAATCCTCACGACGAGTTTGAGGTAAGTAGCGCTTTCGTTTCGGCTGCAAGACATGCTTGTTCGGCTTCAGGACAACACCTCGCGTGTGGGAGCAAGCTGGGCTCAGGACCGGAGAATATAACAGCCACAGCCACGAGAGAATTCTTGAGAAGGAAGACACAGCAATGACTGACTGTTCAAGGCAAGCAGCTTTTCGGCTTCAAAGGCGCTTTGGGCATGGCTTTGCCTCAGTCCGTCAGGGATCACGGACCGGGAAGTCACCGCAAAGAACACATGACGCTGTTCGAGGGAAGCAGCATTCAACCTGTTTTGGCGCTTTGGGCATGGCCTTGCCTCAGTCCATCAGGGGGTTCAGGGGTCGGAACATCACTCCGAAGAGAGTTCAAGCAAGAAGTATACACTAACTCTTTGAGGCAAGCAACTTTCCGGCTGCGCCCTGGCACGCTTCTTGGGTTTTTCTGCCGGCGAACCTGCACACGGGAACTCTTACAATCAGCCGGGCTCCAAGAACATGAAAGAACCAACTTGTTCGAGGCAAGCAGCTTTTCGGCTCCACAGTCACAGGCGCTTTGGGCATGGCCTTGCCTCAGTCCATCAGGGGGTTCAGGGGTCGGAACATCACTCCGAAGAGAGTTCAAGCAAGAAGTATACACTAACTCTTTGAGGCAAGCAACACTCCGGCTGCATCTTGGCCCGCTTCTTCGGCCGCTCTGCCGGCGAACCTGAACACGGGAACTCTGACAATCAGCCGGGCTCCATGAACATGGAAGAACCAACACAGATCCTGATTTCGAGGAAAGTATGTTTCCAGGCCTTGCGCTTTTGCCGCAGCCTCTCTCATCTCAATCTCATTCAGGGCGCCTCAGTTTTCTTTATGCATTCAGCCGCGCGTGCTTTTTTGTGTTGCATACCGCGTCAAGGCAACCAAGAGGCGCTGGAGGTACTCATCGATTTCAACTTTTGCCCCTGGTCCATGCACTGGAAAATTTCCCTCTGCACCAATGAGCAACAACTACGTACAGGAAAAACGTACAGCAATGTTCTGCAGAGAGTCGAGCAGTACTCTGCGCCAGGTCCGCCTCGGCACCTGTCGATCTTGACGCTTTCAGCAGAGATGCCAAAAAGAGTAAGAATCAAA
This sequence comes from Symbiodinium sp. CCMP2592, assembly GCA_905221615.1. Taxonomy (NCBI): domain Eukaryota; class Dinophyceae; order Suessiales; family Symbiodiniaceae; genus Symbiodinium; species Symbiodinium sp. CCMP2592. The sequence continues at coordinate 606,515 of CAJNDT010001125.1, forward strand.
TCATGCCGAAGATGCGTTCTTGAGCTTCCTCTATCTCCGCCCGGGATCCTAAGAATCACAGCTTAGAGGCTTTAAGGGCTGCGTGGCTAAGAGGTTTCCCAAGAAAGAAGCATGTAAGTGGCCAAGAGTCGCTGGGTCTCCTTTGCGAGCTCAGCCAAGCCTTGGATTCTGCACAACGTTGAAGCTTCCCTCTCCATGCATTTTCAGGCTGGTCAGCAAGCTGGCTTCACATGTAGAGTCTCTACGTTGGACAACCCTACTTGTCGACTAGGGGTGCCCTGGCATCCAGGGCCCCCGTCTTCATAACATGACGAGCTGATTTTAGTGCTGGAGCAACTTGTAATGTAGATTGGAGTAACCCAGGGGCCCTTGCCACCCGACACGAAAAACAAACGTTAAAACTGGGATTCTGAGCCTCTGCGTCGACGCACGCCTTACTTGCAGCCCAGACGCGCCGCTCATGCTGATCTTAGTTGCTGATGCAACTGCTCTGAGACTGTCTTAGAGGATCGTGGTTCAGAGTTCACGGTTGGCGGTTATAGACGTTATAGATTGCAGGCGAACTTCGTTCTGCGGCCTTCTCCCTATCCTTGGTGACCTCGCCAGAACTCCTTTTCCTGCTGCCGTCCGCCCGACGCTTGCCCATGATATGATGGGTGGATTCGAAAGCTCTAAGTGTGGTGTGGTGTTGAGCAAACCAATCTTGACTAATGGTCGAATGTCGTCCGGGGAGTTTCGAGGAAAGTTTCGGGGAAGGTTTCGCTTTGCTTGACTTCTGAACGATGTCAAGGTTTCGTGAGTTTCGTGCGTGCCCCGCAAGTTATTAGACCTAAATTCTACGTGATGTGGGGCTGACGTGTCACAGAGTCACAGAAGGTACTGAACCGTCAGCCGCGGAGCATCAATGCCAATTCACTGACACGCAAAGTCTATGAGTCACGAACTTACAACGCTCAGGCGACATCGAGCGACCAAGAGGACTAACACCATTAGCGACATCATCACTGCCGAGGGCATGGCCGGAGCTGTCGTCAACAACGTCAGAGGCAGGCGCCCGACCTGCAGCTGTCGCGGTTGTCGTGTGAATGTCCGGAATATTCCAAGCATAGGACATTGGGTCATGTGCTTATTAGCTTGTAAAGCCTGATGCAGTTGAGGGTTGAGGGTGCATTCAAAACATTACGGATTGATGCCCGGAGGAGTTTCGAGGAAAGTTTCGGAGAAGGTTCCGTTCTGTTTGAGTGCTGGATAAGAATATTTTTCAGGGTTTCGTGTTTGGCCCTGGAATGGAGGGCCAAGCGTGCCAACAAAACCGGCTCATTGGACCAGTGCTGTACTTGACAAGCGGCGTGCGAGGCCCTGGATGCCAGGGCCCCGGAAGTGAGTCGTTGTAAGCCCTAAATTCATTCTATTCGGGCAAAGGCGGACTCCCCCTTAGTCTTCTTTCAAGCTCGCTGGGGCGCGAGCCTCTCGAACTCGAAGCTGGGATCCATGGGCCCGCTCAGAGGAAGCACGACAGGTTCCCGTCTCAGAGAGAGAGAGAGAGAGAGAGAGAGAGAGAGAGAGAGAGAGAGAGAGAGAGAGAGAGAGAGAGAGAGAGAGAGAGAGAGAATATACTATACTACTCCAGGGCGCAGACCGGCTCAGCATCCAATGGAGTGATCGGCCTGGGCAACATGTTCAACAACGTGCCACGCAGGACTCGACACGAAAGAAGGGCTGTGATCCTCAAGGCCCCCGGAAACCAGGGGCCATTTCAAGCTGCGCCTGCCTCTATGAAGTTGTTGACGACGATGACAGTCACGTTGCAACACCAAGTGATGCAAGCTTGTGTCATGGCTTTTTTCTGCGCGAACGCAAGAAGAGCACACCGGGTCCGCCATTCCACCTATGGCATGTGGGAGTGCATGTTCTGCGTCACAGAAAGGCTTCACACGCTTCATGCTTCGCGCCTGGAACTGCGCCAACAGAGCGGCGTGGACACGCGGCACCTTGTAACAACATGTTACAATATGTGTATCTGTACATATATATATATATATACAGATAGAAGTGTTGATTTTGGCGGCTGTCATGAGAGCAGCAGGCCTCCAGCTTCCTCGCCGCCTCCTCAGGTAGTCCCCCTAATGACCTGCGACGCATTTCGACAACTGTCACGCATGGGTTTCTCACAGACGTGTCCGTGTCTGCCTGAGCCTTTTGCTTTGGAGCTGGTATCCTGGACTCCCTGCAACGTCATCAATATGCAAAAATAGGGCTCTAGGTGAAAGGAATTGCGTTTCTGCTGTGCCCCCTGCCTTCAGATACGCGATCTCGAGCTCACGTTTTCTCAGCAGATTGGACGTCTCCTGCGAGGGTTTTCCACTCTTTCACTAGCAGACGCTGCCGAGGGGTTTAAGGTTTCAGCCCACCCACCCACCCACCTGCCCACCCAACCCTCTGTCCTCCAGCGTCTTTTTTGTTTTCAAGTGACCCTTCTTTTCAGTTGTACACTCGTCTGAGAGCTTCTGGATCTCCGCATCCCGGGCCTGGACCACTTTCACTTGATCCTGCGAGGGTGTTTCTGCCGAGTGTGACAGGTTTGGGGCAGTGGACAAGGGACATGCGTGCAGCACAGGAACCACCAAGCACACCAACCTTTAAGGATGGAATCAACCCACACCCAGTCCTCTAGCTTCTGCTTGGCCACTCTGGCTTGGCGTTCCGATTCTGTCAGCTGCCGCTTGCGCTCGTCAGAATCCTTGCCCAGTTTCTCAATCTGAGCACGCAAGTCCTTCTCCTGCACGGCGAAGCTCCGATTGGCCTCCGTCCACTTCTTCTCCTGCTGGTTGAAATTGAAGTTGGCCTGCTTGTATGCAGCCAGTTCTTTGGTGTGCTCCTCCTTCAGCCTTTGATTCCTGCTCACACTTGCATCCAGTTGCTCTTGCTTCTCCACCAGTTCTTTGGTGTGCTCCTCCTTCAGCCTCTGATTCCTGGTCACACTTGCATCCAGTTGCTCTTGCATCTCCAGGAGCTGTTTCTCTAGTTTGAGTATCTCTTTATGTGCAGCTTGTCGTCTTTCATACGCTGGGTCTCGAGACTTCGCTGGCCGTGCTGCTTCCGATTCCGCTGGCTGCGGAGGCGGGGGACAGCCAGCATGCTTTGGGCGCACAGCAGGTGGCGGTGGCGGCGGCACCCAAGACATTACAACTTTGATTTGACTTCACCACATAACATAAACATTCGTACATGCATGCATACAGTTTCCGCATCTACGCATATACGCGTCAGGCTGCTTAGCTGTTTCGTCTTTTATGCTGTTGGGGATCTAGCATGGGTGTGGCTTCAGAACTCAGCTCAACTTCTGATGTGAGACGGCAACAGCGAAGACGGCCCACTTGCAGGACACTGAACAAGACCCTAACGACACCGCAACTGATTTCACTTGCAAGACCCAGAACAAGGCCCTGACCACACCAAAGCGCCGCTGGTCCTGCTGAAAAGTCGTGGCCTCAGCGCGGAAAATGCGGCACGCAGCTGACATGCTCCATATGGCCATGCACTCTACCTTTGCACAGGCCCTGTACTACCTTCTGTGACGTCTCGGCTCTCTGCAGGCCCAGGACGACCAACGTCCGGGGCCCTGGAATCCAGGGCCTCAGAGGGCGCTTTTCAAGCACAGTAGGTGCAATGAGCCGGGTTTCTTAGCACTGAGGACTCAGTGCCCAGTCCTTCGAGTTGTTAGCCCCGACATGCTGTAATTGAAACATAATGCTAAATTTCACTGAACCGAGACCCTGAAAGGGGTCAAGAGAACCGTAAGGGGTGGGTTGAGCTGAGCCCCGAAAGGGTTCAACTGAGACCTCCAAAAGAATCAGCAAAACCCTGGAAGGGCTTTCAAAGGAACCCCGAAAGGGGTGTGAGCGTAGCATGACACTTCAAATTGAAGGCTCCTCGTCATGTCGGTGTCGTCGGATACTCGGCTTTCAAAGAGCAATTGCCACGGAGGATGCTGCCATGGATGTTGACAAGCTCAGGCGAGGGCCATCCAATGCCAATGCACCCCCGTTGGGTGTAGGTCTGCCATTGACACGCAGCGTCTATCAGTCACGAACTGGCTGGTCAAACATACATGATGCAACGCTCAGGCAATGGCCCATGGATCACGTAGCGCCCCCAGTGGTCTGCTTGTTGTGTATCTAACAATATGCTCAACCCAAAACACCGAAGGAGAAAACGAGTCTTTATTGAAAGCGGTTTTAAGCGTGGGGGTTTCTTTGCCAACAAAAACAGGTTTCTCGCAAGTGGTTGAACAAACCGGTTTGTGGCGTAGGGTTTAGCTTTACAAACAGAAAGAAAACAAGAAGGCTTTTGTCATTTCAGCTAAAATGCGTCCAAAAGCAAAGAAGCACTTCAGAAAAAAACGGTTTTCGCACACAACCGGTGGGGTTTCCGCTTGTTGCAAACAAAACCGGTTCGGGTTTGTGTTGAAAGCGGTTTCTGGCGTGGAGGTTTATGACAAAACCGGTTCTTGCGAAAAAAACTTTCTCGCGATTGGTTGGACAAACCGGTTTGTGGTGTGGGGTTTAGCTTTGCAAACAAAAAGACAACAAGAAAGAATTTGATTTCAGGCAACATCTGTGTGGAGAGGTCTGGGGCTCATCATGACGTGTCGTGTGCCACTTGATCAGCGGCCATGCCATGCGTGATGACGTGTCGTGTGCCACTTGATCAGCGGCCATGCCATGCGTGTCAACATGTGGGTGGAGAGGTCTGGGGCTCATCATGACGTGTCGTGTGCCACTTGATCAGTGGCCATGCGTGTCAACATGTGGGTGGAGAGGTCCGGGGCGGATCATGATGTGTCATGCGCCACTTGATCAGCGGCCATGCCATGCGTGTCAACATGTGCCACTTGATCAGTGGCCATGCCATGCGTGTCAACATGTGCCACTCAACAGGCCCGACCTTCTCCTGCGCCTACAACAAAACATAGCAGCGAAAACTTTGGGCCCTGGAATCCAGGGCCCATTGAAGATGTTATCGATTTGAAGGAATCCTGTTCTCTCTGACCACGGTTCCCTGCAAAGTTCATGTGGAATGGGTTTATAGGGTTCAGGGTTCAGGGGTTTAGTTTTCTTTTAGGGTGTTAGGGGTTAGTTTTTACGGAATGGGCCGCTGAGCATACAATTCATAGTAGACCGACCTGATGATGCGCTTTCGCAACCCTGCAGGACTGGGGCTGCTGCTCCGAAAATGTCAAAGCTCCCCCGTCGGGACATCATCTGCACAGCGCTCAATCAAGTTGGCACAGATGTCGCTTACTTGTTGCCTTCGTGTGCACTCGCAGCTTTGCAGGCCCGGGGCTGCTGCCAAGATGTCAAAGCTCCCCAAAAGAACATCAACTGTGCAGCTCAGGATGGCAGGCAGGCACACTTAAGACTTGCATACGCGCTCACAACTCAGAAAGACTGGGGCTTTGGCCCTGTCGATTTGTGCTGCTGCAAACATCCACACGCACTCACAGCTCAACAAGACTGGGGCTTTGGCCATGTCGATCTGTGCTGCAACATGCCAAAAACTCGCAGCATACGCAGCACAGGTGTGTCTTTTTTATGGGTGTAATGCGACATTCAGAGCTCAGACCGGCCACTCACAGCGGCTAACATACGGGGCCACTATGCAGCGGCAGAATCAGTCACGGCCACTTTGACAGCGGCAGACCTACACATGTGATATCCGCACAGCACAACAACGCCACTGCATCAGCCCCAGTGACAGTGGTTTTTTCCTCAGGGGAAAGTTATGTTAAGGATGGGAACTTATTGTGCTCAGGTGGGGGTGGGGTGTTAAGGAGCGGGAGTCTTTTTATGTTTTCATGCTTATTTTTTTCCTTTCCCAGCACTGTCCGTCGAATTCCAGCAGCCAAAATAACAAAGACCCAAATACAATCAAAAAGACCCAAATACAACGAAAACTACTTATTGACGAGCGACAATGAAAGAGCTGAGCTCCCTTTTGGAGCAAGCATAGACTGGTGGGACTATAATCTGCATCTTTCTCCGAGCATGCAGCAGACATTGATGACAAGGGTTGGTGAGCGCGTGGTTCCAAGAGCAATTAGAGAAGCGTTTGCTGATCTTGCGAGTTTACCTAGGTTGTGTTGGTGTCTTTGGGGTTTCTTAGGGCTGCTAGGGTTTAAGAATTTTTATGGGCTGGTACAGGTTTTTGGTCTGTAGCTTAAAGGTGTACAGGGCGTAGCGGCTTCTAGGCATGGGGGTTGGAGTCGCCCCTGGACAGTCTAGGCGTTGCGCAACTTTCCCAGGGTTTGCTGGCTTTGTCGAGCTTTTGTGGGTGGGAACTCACTTTGGACTGCACGGAAGCTGGCTGGATCTAGGAATGTCCGATCAGGAGTTCGTTTATGTTCCAGGGTTGTAGGTATTAGGGTGTTCCACGCCTGTGATATGCTGGGATAAGGCCTCAAACGCCCAACAGACGCGTCTGGCCTTTTTTACAGCAGAGCATAGATTAAGGCCTTTGTATCGGTAGTTCTCCGAACACCCCAAAAACCCTTCAACCCTTGACCACTACACCCCCCAAACCCCTAACCATAAACACTAAGCCCTAAACCCTAAACCCTAAACCTATAGCCCTTAAACCCGGCTCCGATCTTTCAGCGTCTCAAGAGCCCGCCCGAAGTCCCTGAAGCCTAGGGTTTAGGGTTTGGTTAGGGTTCAGGGTTTAGGGTCTAGACGCTCCTCAGACCAAAAACCTCCAAAACCTCTTAATTGCCTGTCATCAGGGAATAGACGTTAAATCATCTTATAAGGAATATCCTTTGAAGTCATATGAAGGAATTTATCTTAAAGCATGTTCAGGAATATACCTTAAACCTTACTAACCCATATAGACCTTAAACGGCCGTAAAGATCCTACTATAATTTAAGGCCTATTTTTCCTAGAGGCTCCACATATACTACCATTATGGAATTAGGTCCCAAGGGTTTTAGGGACCTAATTCCATAATGGTAGTATATCCGGAGCCTTTGGGAATTGATGATTTGTTGGTAAGGTCTGGGCAGATCATCAGGCTTCGGTGGAGGGCAGGAGGGGGTTCAGCCGGTTCCCTACAGTAGGAGCCCCAATCCAAAAGACTAGGGTTTAGGGTTTAAGGCTCTCAGCCTCTAAGGGCTCATAGTTTAAGGCTTGTGGGCTTAACGACTATGTAATATAAGTTTTGTTGACCTTTGTGAGCCGTAGGGTAAGAAAAATGTCCAGTGACTCCACGCACTACATTGTCACGAAGTGTCCTCAATCCGGTCTCCACCTTTTTGAGGTTTACTCTAATCCGAAAGCTCTGAAGTTTCAAGCCCTCATCCCTTTACCCCGAAGCCATCTTCAGCCCAAGATCCTTTACACTAATCATCCTCAATTCCTAAACCTCTATGCCTAATCGCAACCCCCAACCCCATGTTTCACCCCATGCCTCGATTGTGAGGGGACTCGATGGGAGAGTTGGATCTAACATGTGTACATAAGCAGAACCCATGTGCTGAAATAGGCCTTACTAGGTCCTTATTATGGGCATTAAGGCCCCCTACTCACCACCCCCCTCAGGGGCCCCTATGACTTTTACCTTGAATTAGGGGACTTAATTAGTATTATGGTTTAAGGCATACTCCCTAATTTAGGGATCTTGGGATCTCTGGGTGTGCTGTTCTCGGTGCTTGGAGGGTCGGGGGACTTAGTAAGTAGGTAGTAAGTAGACTTATAAGTACCCTAAAAGGGACCCTAATTGGGGTTATGGTACTTATAAGTCCATAAAATAACCAGTTACTAAGTCCCCCGACCCTCCAAGTGAGGTACTACCAGCGCCAGGACAGCCCAGTCAGCAGCCCCCGCCGCACGGATCAGAACTCTGAGGCGCTAGGTTTGGGGTTACCTTTCCCAAAGGCTCCATGTACCTTTAAGGCTTCCTCTAAGGGTCTACTATGAGGGTACTATAAGGGTTCTATAATAGGGTTTAGGGTATAAGGGTCTAAGGGTCTAGGGGCTTATTGCCCAAAGGCTCCATGTACCCAGAAAGTAGGTTCTTAGGTCTTAGGCCTTAAAGTGCCCATATAGGGACCCCTTTAAGGCCTAAGTACCTACTACGTGGGCACATGGAGCCTTAGGGTTTTGGTTAGTAGGGAATGGAAGGGGCCTTATAAAGGGGTCTATAAGGGCTACTATAAGGAATACATAAGGGTACTATAATATAGGGGCCTTAAGAATCCTATATCTTACCTTTGGTTAGTAGGGAATGGAAGAATGGTAGTAACAGTAGTTAGAACTGTACCCCATTCCTCCATTCCCTACTAACCCAAGGTAAGTTTGGGGTTGGGGTCAAGGGACCCAGAGGGGCTTAGGGTTAAGGGGCTTTATGAGGTGTAGGGTTTAGGGGTTATATGGGGTGTAGGGTTTAGGCTTTAGGAGTTTTATGAGGTGTAGGGTTTAGGGTTAAGGGGCATTCAGGCGTTAAGGTTTTGGAGGGTTTAGGTCTGGGGGTTAAGGGGCAAATTTAGGGGTTTAGGGTCTAGGGGTTTCTATATATTCGGGCCTGAATAGTAGCTTTGTATACCTATGGAACTCCGCCGTCCCGATGCAAAAGAACCTTACACAAACAAAAACCCCAAACCTTAAGCCCTAAATCCCTAAACCCCTAAACCCCACAGCGCACACAGGTTCAAGCGTCACCACGAGATCTTCAACTGGAGGAGTACGAGGCCAGGTGGGAACACTTGATACGAAAAGGTGGCTACATGGGATTAGTGCAAGAATCCCTGGCAAGGGCTTCGGTTCTGTCGGGCTCATGTTCGGTCTACATCGTGCTGCTTTGTATAATGAATTTAGGGCACGGGTCTTGGCGGGCTGAATAACTCGCAGAAGCAAGATTTCCCGTTAGTCCCCATGTAGTTTATGCCATAACACCGCTCTATAATCAGCACACACGAACTCAACTGCCCTGAAACATCATCCCTGAACCCGAAACCCCGCTTCCGAAGCCCGAAAGCTTAAACTTCACACCCCCTGAGCTCGGCCTGGGTTCAGAATTCAGACCTTCGACCGGTTCAGGACAGACACTAAGTCCTCAATCCTGTTCCCGAAGCCCGGTTTAGGGTCTAGGGGTTGAGGGTCTAGGGGTTTCGGGGTTTGGGGCGTAGGGTTTAGGATAAATCTTAAACCCGAGAGACCCTTTGCAGAACCCAAGCCTTAGTGCAGGGGCCTCAGAAATGAGAAATAATGAGTTAAATCATAATATGAAGCCCTATAAAATTTAAGCCATATTCCTTAATTAAGGGGTACTGGGCTCTCTGGGTAGCCCAGTGCCCAGAGCCGAAATTCGCAACCCTTGTAGCACAAAATGGTCCGCCTACCAAAAAAGACGTCAAACTTAAAACCTTAAAAATCCCCAAACCCAAGCTTTAAAGAAACCCTGAACCCTAAACTCCTAAACCCTAAACCCTAAAACCCTAACAGAAATCCAGGCACCGATTTGGAGTCGGAGCTTCACCGAAGGCTACTGCATGCTCCCTGGCTGCACTGCGCGCTTTAAGGCCTGAGAGATTCAAAGTTACCTTGAAATTGAAGATCTCCGAATTCCTGACAGTCACGGATGAGAGTTTAAAGTTACCTTGAAGGGTTCCGAGTTCCGAAGAGTTACGGAGCTAGAAAGGTTGCTAGGGGGGTTGTGTTTTCGGGCTTAGGGTTTGGGGGTTTCTTTGGGCTTTTTAGATGACGGAAGAAAGTAGAAGGCTAATTGCGGCTCTTGAGTCAGAGATTTGGGGTTTAAGGGCTCAGCAGTCGTCAGCCGTTGTTTAGTACGAGATGCTGCCTGCATGGAGTTGAAGAATCGCTGGAAGTTCTGTTCTTTAGGGTTTACCCCTTCGGCTCTTTGCTGGATATAGAGCCCTGCATATACAACCTACTTGGAGGGGCAGGGGACTTAGTACCGAGGTTATAAGTAGAGTTATAAGTACCCTGACTGGAGTTTCCCCAACTACAACCCTGCTGAAAACCTACTCACTAAGTCCCCTGCACCTCCAAGAATCGTTTCCATATCGTATGTTTTTTTTTCTAGCTGCTGCCCAAATCGGCGGCTTGTGCGGGTGACTGATTAACAGCCTGAAACTCTCTTTGGAGTTCATTGTGTTGCCCCCTCGAAACCCACTTGTCGAACTATTCACGCGCGTACAAGTGTTTAGTCGGTACCTTGCTTAGCCTAGCTCGAACAGTCGATGCTCGACGCGTCAGTCATGTCAGCATATGGCATCCAAGGCCTGGACATGTTAAGCTCCTGGAGGGGAAGCCACGCCCGAGTAATTACAGGATGACTTCTTCAGCTTAGGGTTCCGCGGGGGTAGGTGAGTGGTCAATTTTTCCAGGATGTCCGTGCCAGAATGGAGTCAGCCTATCGTGAAACTCATGAGACCATGCATCAACACTAGCTGCTATATTCTGATATAGAAGCCTAAATAGTTGATAATGGTATTCCCTCATAGTCCCAGTAGGAAAGTGGTCGAAGAGTATACCCAAAAACCCAACACGACCCCAACACCGAGTCCCATGCTCCAAGCTCCAAGGCCCATTAAGAGGACGTTCATCCAGTTCAACACATGCGAACATGCCGCTTGGCAAATAGAGGGGTTCTAGGGTGAAGGGCAAAATTCATCGCGGGATCCCTTCTGCCATTCTGATGCCTAGCTTCTCCGGCTGCGAACAGCGCCGAAACTACAAAAAATGAAGGTGGATGTCGTCGTCGTCATCGTCCCTGTAGTAAGAGCAAGGACCGCGAGTAGCAAGATATATATATATATATATATATATATATATATACACGTCATTTCACGTGCATCCGTATACATATAGATATGCATTTTCACATAATCGCTTAGTTATTTAGCTACTATTTCGTACGGGCGCATATGTGTGTTTGTATATATGCGCATATGCATACATGTACATGTGTAAGGATTGTCTATATCTCTTTTGTTTGTTCTCTCTCTCTATATATATATGTTTATACATATATATATATATATATATATACATATTTATTTATGTATGTTTTGACTCACGCATCATTTCACGTGCATTCGTATACATATACAGATATGCATGTTTAATTAATTATATAATCATTTAGTTTGTTTTAGCTACTTTTTCGAAAGGGCTGGTATATGTGTTTGTACATATGCGCATATGCATACATGTACATGTGTAAGGATTGCATAAAGCTGATACGCAGGCTGCCGGTTCGGACATGTAGTGTAGAGATGTAGGAGAGCATACACTCAATATCAGACATTGAATATGTGCCCTTTCATCTTCGCGATCTCACATACCAAGGTGGAGATGAACATGAGCCCCTTCTTTATCCGAAGCAGCTTTCTTTAGCGTGAAGCAGCATTCTTGAACGTGAAGCTTGACGGTAAAATAAAGTCGTACCGAATTCTTGATCGATGTCATCGGCTTGCTGCTTCGGGTGATGCACCCATGCAAGCATGACATTTGTGTAAGTATGGTTGCCATGAGTCCGGTTTCCTTGTGGGAGGGGTACGCAATAGTCCAGTAGTCCGCCGTACGATAATATTAATCCAGCCTGGTTCCAGAGAGAAGAATTACGAAATATATTTCGCAGAACAGTGACGCAGGTCCCACTGCTTGCTGTGAAATTGGTTGGGCAATCGCTGCATACGTGGACGGACTCCACAATGTCAGGCCTTGCAACGTAATTTCCGCGGCATGTTTTCGAGGCTCGCTGAGCCAGGATATGCGCCATGATCAATGCTGTTTTCTACATGTAACGTAGTTTGTAATCAAGAATTCAAGACAGCAAACAAGCACTAACAAAAATAAACGGATTTGAGCTTTTGATTGCACGTCGGCATGATTGATTTTTCAAGCAGCACTGAGGACGCCGCACTGATCAGGGAACATGCTCGAATCATCCGGCGTGGACGAATAATGTGAACTCTGCACTTTCGGGTCTCAGCTTTTTGGTTTTGGAAGTTCGACTAAGCAACACTAAGCGGCGCGGCTGTTTGATTAGCTTGTGCGTGCACGGCCGAAACACATCAATTGCATCCGCCCCCAGCGTTGCAACCCTTCCCAGACGTCGTCAGCGTAAACATTCCGAGGACGTTAAGCCTAAACCACCAACCCCGTACCTTCGCAGTTTCACATCACTTGCACGTAATCAGCCCTGCAACTTCGCCAGAAACCCCTTCAAATACATAGCCATCCTCAATATGATTAGGCTCTCAAAACCCCTTGTCGTTTACCCCTTCCTGTCCAATGTTGGCTCCAAGCCCCGAAACTGAAACCCGAAAACTCACGGTCGCCTACCCTAAGGCTTACTTACACCCCACGAATTTCAGGTGGGACACCGCCGTTCTCGGTCAGTTTAAATCCGTGGGCGCTGGAGCTTCGCCACTTGGTGTTTCCAGTTTGGACAAGATCTGCATTGTTGTGGTCTAAACTTAACGAATTTGTGAGATGAAACGCAGGACGGGTTGTTGTAGTCGGAGTGAACGCGCAAACTTTCGGAGCAAGTTGGGTTCTAGATTATTGGCTATGTGGTTCCACCCTAAACTCTAAACCAAACTCCGGGCGTGAACTGCATTTCGATGCTTGTTCTTTTCTGGTGCGATGATTTCTGGAACGCGCCTATGATTTTGTTGAAATTTCGTAGTATAGGAGTCGGGATACTTGCTATATTCCTTGAGGCTTCTTATGTTACAACTCGAGAACACCGTTGTTTAATTCATATCTCCCCACGACCGTTCTACCCCTGAGGGCTCCTGTACCAAGCCCAGTATAGCAACCCTTATACGGTTGATGATATAAATCCTGCATTACCCATAATATAAGGAATATCTGGGAATTATGGTATATTCCTTATTATGGGTCATGCAGGATTTATATCATCAACCCTAAACCTTAAACCTCAAACCCTAGGACCCTATAGACCCCTTAAAAGAACCTCTTCTAGGTACCCCTCTAGATTCCTTTAAAGGAACCTTGTAGAGGAACCGACCAGCCTGCAAGTTCCTGCCAGTCGCAGGCGACAACCTGGGCACATCTTCAGAATGCTGCACACTCACTGGTTTCTCGGACCAAGGTTCCTGAAGTTTAGGCTTAGGGGTTTAGAGTTGAAGCCCTTAAACCTCAAACCCGAAGCCCGTAACCAGAATTTGAGGTGTGGCCGTGGGGTTATGATGAAGACACCGCACTGCTGACGTGTGCGGTTCACGTACTTGGTTCTGATTACAGCTGTCGGTGCAGCCACTGTAGGCACCTGCATTCGCTCTTGCAATGGTGATGGGTTCGCAGTTAGCATAGGTGGGAGCTCATGATGCTGTCAATGCTTTTGCTACTGGTATAGGCTATCGGTATATTACTTATCACGGCAGGCCAACAGTCTGACAACAGTGTTTTTGTACTAGTCCAGCAGGAAGAGGCGGAAGGAGGAACGCGGTCTGTGGCTCAGTACTCGCGATTTATAATGACCATGGTCAGAACTATCAGGACCTGCAAATTACTTCTTGTTGCTGCTGCGGGAAATGGTCCAAATTGTATGCAAGTCTAATCCTCCTTTTGTCGTTGAAGGTTTTCCAGGAGGATTGGGTGCGCTGGGCTCCGGATAAGCTGCAAAATCTGCGGTTACACAGGGGAAGGTTTGTTGCATTGCTGCTCATCGCCAGATGGTGCGGTTTGCCGTTGGAAACTTCTTATTGGCTGTAAACTCAACTTTTCAACTTTTGGGGTTCTTATAAGGTAGTCAATTCTGAAAGTTAAATTTTTACTCTCCGTGGTTTTGGGCCAGTGAGACTTACTATGGGTATCTCAAGATGAGCTCAGCTGCTAAGCTCTTGCCCATCAGTATGCGCTCAGCACCCCAAACACTGAGGCTGAACGCTTGGGTGACAAGGTTCATCTTGGTGTCTTTTGTAATGATGCGCATCCAATCCGCACCTCTCATCCCTAACCTAAAGGGTCCTAAGTGTCTTAGAATGTTGGGTTTCCATAACCGGAATTACTATGATTATTTTTTTTTTATTATGGTTTTCCCCTTATAATATAGGTATTCGGGACCCTTTGTGTAATCCCAGACGTCAAAAGGTGGGAAACAGAGAGGAAGTCGATCGAAGGTTTAGGATAGCTGGCGCGCGCGTCTGTCTCACGAATCCCAAAGGGTCCAATTATCATCCTTGTGTATACTTATAGGGCATTTTGGGGGTCTAAGTATGTCCCATGATGATACTTGGACCCTTTGGGAATGTAGGAGAGAACCCTAAACCTTTGGTGACCCTGTCGTTGGTTTTGGGAGTGGGGTTTGCAACACTATTTGTAGCCGGCATCGCAATCTAAGTCCAGCAACAAATATGGGTTTTTCTTCAAGTTCTTATGGGAAGATTAAACTATACTGCATAAATGTTAAACCCTACATTCTAAGCTGCCTCAGGCAAGGGCTTGCCTGTCATGCCGAGTCATGCCTGTCATTGGCGTTCCCGGCGAGGAGGCTCTTCTGATTATTGTTTAATGTGAGTTCGTGATTAGTAATGGTCCCCTCAATAGAGCTAAACTCGGCCCGGAACTCAATAGTGGAGCAGCCCCCTCAATAGAGCTAAACTCGGCCTGCACGTGATAGTAAACTCCGCCTCAATAGTCCTAATTCCCGAGGTTTTATTTACCTAAGGTTTAGGTAAATAAACACTCCTACTACAAAGTGACGCCCTGGAAGAGGAGAGACAGAAAGAGGACCTAAACGTTCAAGCCTTCAGGGATTCAGGCTCCAAACTCTGGTTTTGCACGGCTGCCAGATCTATAGGTTTCTGATATATATATATATATCTATACATATATAACCCCCTTGCAAAAAGAAGCCATCCCATCAACTTGTCTAAAGGGGATAGTCTGCGATAGCTGACCACCCCACAATAGTTCAGATGAAAAAGCCCCCTCAATCGTGCAGAGGCCTGCCGGGGGACTCCAGAGCCGCCAGGCAGAATCCCTGTCTGTATTCAAAACCATAACCCTAAAGGGTCCAAAGCACCCAATAATCAGGTACTTGGGGTTTAGGATAATAGTTTTGTAGGCTAGTATTTGGGAGAGTATATGATTGTTAGGCACTTGGACCCTTAGGGTAGCCGCCGCTCTATGGAAACCTAAAGCTTCGAGCAGTCAGGCCAAAGCTCCAAACTCAGGGCGTGAATTCAGCACAATCTACGACCCGTGCTCTACGGATCTCTAAACCCTAAACCCCTAACCCTAAAACCCTAAACCCCTAAAGCCCGAAGACCCTGATATAATATAAAGGCTTCGAGCACGAAGCTCCTATGACTCCGGCATGCTATTTAGGAGGCGAAGAGCTATGGAGGCGATACCCCTTAATGGCCCAAGGCCCAACTTTGTTCCTGAGTAATACCCTTTTGCCCTTTTTAGTTTAGGGCCCCTTTTTTGACACCAAAGGGTACCCTTATTATACCGGGACCTACTTAGGAACCAAAGGAATTATCCTGCTCTGAGATCGCTAAATTCCTCAAAATTATAGTATGATAGCCACCAAATCCTTATTCTAATTATTAAGGCACCTATATTAATTCGGTACTTGGGCTTGAGGATGGTGGTAATGCGGGTCAGGAACTGGCGGGAGTGTACGACTGAGATGTAGAGACCCCAAAGGACCCAATGGTTATGTACTTAGGTTTCGGACAGCAGTTATGTAGGTTACTATTTGGGAGAGTATATGACTATTAAATACTTGGACCCTTGGGGGCGATACTGGTGAACTCCAATGATGCAATGAAGCCAAGATACCCTTTCCTGCGCAGGCGTTCGGTCCACCTTATGATGATCAGGTTGGCGTCGAGCACTTGCTACCTGCCGTTCTGGTCCGTGGGAATCGAGGGTGTAGGCTGTAGGGTTCAGGGTTGTGGGATCTATGCCATGCCCTGGCCGATGGTGCGACACTAGTCTCAACGCTGTCAGCACGAAGGGTCCCAATAACAACAGCATGTAACGCTGGAGAGCATGCAGATGAAACTTGTGAGACTACATTCCCCGTGCTTTTTCTGAGAATGCT
The DNA here is from genome assembly GCA_905221615.1 of Symbiodinium sp. CCMP2592. NCBI lineage: Eukaryota > Dinophyceae > Suessiales > Symbiodiniaceae > Symbiodinium > Symbiodinium sp. CCMP2592. The sequence continues at coordinate 622,620 of CAJNDT010001125.1, forward strand.
GTTTTGATTGGAGTCTGAGGGTTTAGGGCTCGAGGCAGGCACGAAGCTACTGTATAATGGTTCCCAACTCAAGAAGCCAAAATCCCTAATCCCGAAAACCCAGCTGTCTCACCCCTAAACCCTCATCCGTAAAACCCTATTCCCCAATCCCTGAAACCCATCCCATCCTATCCCCAAACCCTCAACCCTAAACCCCACATGCTTCACTTTCTTTCCGTTGGGATCGGACTTCTTTGTGTAGGAACAGATCAGAGCTCAGTGTAGGCGTCACCATAAGTACCCTTACAACTTATAGCACACCTGGGGCAGAATGGTACAGGGTAGCAGGTTAAGGATATATTGAAAGTTTCAGTTTGCGATCTAGAGTTTAGCAGTTTAGGGTGTAAGGTATACATAGGGAGTGGCTATTTTCGTAGCAAGCAGTATATGGCTTCAGGCCAGAGTAGAGATGTACAACTCATTGCTTCGATTTTCGGGATAGTCGTTTATGAAACGAGTTAAGGACCTGAGTCAGGATTTGAAGTCGGCACTTTCAATTGAGAGTGTTTCTTGCGCTGAGCGCAGTGATGTGTAGCAACATCTCAGTAATTTATCTCAGTCAGACAGTCGGCTATTGTAGGGGCGTTAATTAGTATCTAATTATTAAGGTCCCTCTTTTATAGTACCCGTATAGAGCCCTTATAGTCATCCGTATAGACCCCTTTGAAGGATAGTCTAATTATTCAGGCCCCTATACTACTTGGGCTAGAAGCGTCCCCACTATGACTTCGGCCAGGCATGTCATGCTTTGATGATTGTCGGCATTCATAACTGGGTTCTTGTTAAGAGACTAATTTTAAAGTTGCCATAATAGGGATCTATAGGAGATAATATGGTGTCCTTATTATGGTAACTTAAAGTAAATCCCTTAAGAAGAACCCAGATAAAGCCGGGCCATTACTACTCGAAATGCTCTGAATAACCTTACATACCCCGAAGGCTCAAACGACTTACATTGTAGTATGGTCCTTGGGCCTTGTCACATGTGTTTGCAGTGCCTTGGAAATACGGAAAACCGCTCTAAAACTGTAAACCCTATAAACCCTATAGTCTTCGTACTCCATTACGCAAATTTCGTCCCACCGACCCCCAAACCCCACTGCCGTAGCCCAAATCTGGCTGGACTCTGAACACTGTCCAAAGCGTCCCGTGAACCTCGAAAGGCACTATAAACCCTAATCACACCTTGCACCCGGGTGTAGAGGATTAGGGTACTTGCTAAACCAAAAGACTTAAAGGAGAGTGGGTTCTGCCACACGTCATTGCGGCTTTAGTGCATGCTGCGTTCCCGCAGAGGCTGGCCACTTACCCGCACTGACCAGAACCCTAAACCCTACAGGAATTGGGTTTAGGGCTCTATTGGGTATAAGCCCTAAACGCTACCCCTGTCTGTAGCCCCCAAACCCTACACAATACCACCTTCTGACACAACAACTGTAGAGGAAAACCCGTAAAGCCGTAGGGCTTTGTATCCAGATGTTGCGTTGAAGGTTTCTTGGTCGTCGAGTAGGAACTGTCATTTTGGGGGCAAGAATCTATACAATCCAAAAGCTAATCTTCAGTTCTTCTAGGATACGAGACGACTAAGGTTTAGGGTGTAAGATTCAGGCTTTTGGGTTTAGGTGTCAGGCTTCTGGAACTTGCAGTTTGGGTAGGTGCAGGCTGCTTCAGTTTCGAGGGTCCATGACCAAGTGCTCATATAGTATATAGAATGCAAAAGATATTTACGTATAGTCCCTATTATAGTCGTCGTATCATATACTCCCAAGGCCCAACTCTAGCCAATTATCAGATCAGGAGAGATTCCCGTGCCAATGGCAAGTATGATGAAAGTCCTTCTTTCTGCGATTGGCTAGATCACGACATGTAGTGTCTTTGGTTACCAACGTCTCACTTGTTCGATCCTAACCAGAAGATGGGGGCCATCCGACAACAGGTACGACATTCTAGAGTCTCACTCGCTTTTAATACTCTGGTGGTAGTCGACTTCTGACCCCGGCAGCCCTGCATAGTAACACCTCTACTGTGCAAGAAACCGTTCTGGCTGCTTGAGCAGGTAACTTAGTTGATGAGTATGTATGTGTGTGTATGTGCACGTGTATATATATATATATATACATATATATATAGAGAGAGAGAGAGAGAAAAAAAAAAGGAAAGACAGAGAGAGAGAGAGAGATAGAGGGACGTTGTGACCCCAAAGTCCTCAATTGCAGGATACAGTCCGTAAAACAGTGGGGTTGTGGATCCACGAATTGAAGGTGCAGGTTGCGGCTGGCTGGGCAGTTTAGTTTGTAAGGCCTTCGGCGTGCGTTGCCTTCAACCAGATCCGAGGGAATATCCATGCGTGGCTGCAACTTGCAGCAGCAGCAGCAGCAGCAGCAGCACCTCGCTCACTTGAAGGTTTTGTCTGTGTTGCCCTAAGCCAAAAACCCGACAACTCCTCATTCCGAAGCCCGAAACCTCAAAAGCTTGAACCCTTCATCCCCTGCACCCCAAACTGCAAAGCCCTTAGACTTGACCCTTATTATAAATTATGGTATAGTATATCCCACGCCCACAGCCCCCATTCTGATTACCAAGGCCCCTGTACTACGGTTGATGATATAAATCCTGCATTACCCATAAGAAGGAATCTACCATGATTCCCATAGTTTAGGGTCCTTAAGGTAATGCAGGATTTATATCATCAACCGTAGGGCCATAAACTCCTTACCCCTGGAGTTCTCAATTAGCTGGTGCAGCTCCTGATCCCGAGAGGACCAAAGCCCCGCTGTTAAGGAAATCGCTTCAATGATGAATTAGGGGTTTAGGGCTTAGGGGTTTAGGGGTTTAGGGCTTAGGGGTTTGGGGGTTTAGGGTTTAGGGGTTTAAGGTTTAGGGTTTCAATGAACCTGGTTGAAGGCATGACTATCGTCCAGGTCGTGTTTTCGCCCTGCTCGCAGAAGCAGCGGCTGACATGTCTAGGTCCAGTTTGAACCAAGTTGACCTGAGATGGAGACAGCTAATCGGAAAGAATGCTGACTTAGGGTCTAAGTCTAGTGCTTGTTGTGTAGTTAAGATTCAGGGGGTGTAGCATTGGCTTGGGATTTAGGGTGCGCAGTTCGGCATTTCGATGGAAGGATTTAGGGGACTTGGATGTGGGCATTAGGGTGTGAATTTTAGGGTCTCCCTTCACTCATCTTCAAGGATGCATCCAAGGATTTATCAGTTTAGGGTTTGAGGTTTCGGGGTTTGCTTGGAGGGGTAGGGGACTTAGAAAGTAGGTTATATGTAGAGTTATAATAAGTACCCTAAATGGAGTTACCCAAAGTATAACCCTACCTATAACCTACTTACTAAGTCCCCTGCCCCTCCAAGTAGTATCTTCCCAACGCCATCAGCCCTTGACCGACGTGATACAGTACATCTTCCACAAACCGTTTCCCCTCAAATGTAGGAGAATATGAGGGGTCTATGCGTAAGGGTCCAAAGGACCCAGTAATTAGGTATTCGGTTTTAGGATAATAGCTATGTAGGTTATGATTTTGGAGAGTATAAATTATTGGGTACTTGGCCCCTGGGGTGATGTACGAAGGGTCAGTGTCCCAACCCGGGTCTCGAGTACTTTTGACTGGCTCGGCGTCTCGCCAATGGGCAGTTTCAAGTGGGGCATCTGTCAACCAAGCAGCCACTGTTAGCATCAGGAATGAAGCTATGGGATGCCTTGTCCTAAACCCCAAGCACTACACCCTGAACCCTAGGTTGTGAGCACGATCAGACGTCGTCACCATCCTGCTTCTTACGATTCGGCAGCATCAGCTGCATCATGGTCCTTCACACGGGCGGCTTAGTCCTAGGTCATCGTAACGGTCGTGATGATCCTTCTTTGCATATTTCTATGTGGTCGAAGTGATACTCATGATACGCACCGGTCGGTATTCCATGTTTTGCTTAGTACAGGGGTCGTTCCTTACTATGAGCCCTGAGGCTCCTCATATACTACCACGCGGGGATTAGGTCCCTAAAACCATAATGAGGATTGTGTTTTGGGACCTAATTCCATTATGGTAATAGGCGAGGAGCTGCTGGGTTATAGTATACTACAGTTTATCCGCCCCCTCCTCCCCAAACCTCTTCGCACTACCACGGCCTATATACTACCAAGTCTCACGGGGTAGCCTTGGGTTTTCTGAGCCAAAGGTCAAGTTCAGATTACGATTTGGGACTTAGGGGCGCCTTACTTGATGGTCTTTATAATAAGGATCTTATTCCATTTAGGGTACTATATTCGGGTCGCGCCTTACTTGATGGTCTTTATAATAAGGATCTTATTCCATTTAGGGTACTATATTCGGGTCGCCTATTTTCGGACATTCCGATTTGGTAGTCTAGTCTACCTAGAGGCTTATACCCTCCCCTGTTTTGGTTATCCATTTTCTATATTACAGATCCTTACAAAGGAACTTTGTACCCGAAAACAGGGTTAGGGTATGAGCCTCTAGGTAGTCTAGCATTCAGGAATTGGGATCTAGGATTCAATGTTGACGGTGTAGGGTGCGGTTTAGTGGTCAGGGCATAGGGTTCAAAATTCACGGGAGGGGTTTGCATGCAGGGCCTCGGAGTATGTTGCTGTTCCATTTTGTTTTCGACTGCTTTGCTTTCAGGATGCTCGATTGTTGGCAGGGTCACTCTTCTAGTGCGTTGGGTTTCAGACGGCTGGTGCGTGTTGATTTTCGGATCTTGGGTGTATAAGAATCAGTGCAGGGACAACGGCTGCAGGATGACATGCCCTGTGCTGACGTCAGCAGCTACCCGTCAGGGTGGCATGAGGGGCTTATGACTCTCATTTCCTAAACCCCCTATACGAAACCGTAGGTCTTAAACTCAGAACATCCCAGAACCATACAAGTCGCAGCATCTGCCTCAAAATCCACAAACCTCTACATAACCCAAACCTTCACTTTGCAACAAGCCCGAAGTCTTTGTCAAGTTTCAAGTTGCAGTTCTCTGGAGACCGCGAAAATCATTGCGGACGAAGCCAAATGAAGCCAGGATGCAGCTTCTGTCTGAGTTTAGGGGCTTAGGGTCTGTGAGCTTAGGGTTTAGGGTTTACTTGGAGGGTCGGGGGACTTAGTAAGTAGGTAGTAAGTAGACTTATAAGTACCCTAAAAGGGACCCTAACTGGGGTTATGGTACTTATAAGTCCTTACAATAACCAGCTACTAAGTCCCCCGACCCTCCAAGTAGGGTGTAGGGGGTTTAGGACTGGCGGCTCAGCCTTTAGGGGTTGGGGTGGTCATAACCCTAAACTCGTAGGGGATACTTAAAGGATCATGGGATTCAGTAACTGGGGTTATAATTAGGGTAACTGTACTTATAACCCCACTTAAGGTGCTTATAACCTTACTTACTAAGTCCCATGATCCTCCAAGTAGGGTGCTTGACTCAAGGTTCTTGATGACTTGATCACAGGGGTCAACCAGAAGCCCCCCAGTACCCTTTGATAGAGCCCTTATGGTCCCATATTAGGGGGTAGATGGGGGGGGTCTAGAAAGGTGTTGGGGCTCTAGCTTATGTTAAGGCTTCATCGTACTTTGATAGGGAATCGTGCACTATAAACTCCGGTTTTACACATCTCAGTGGTTAGGGTTCCTGAAGTCTATATAGGGTCCGAGTAAATGGCCGAGTGACAAGTTCTGATTGTATAATATGTCAATCCCTATGGGTCCATGTACCCAACTAGTACTTGTATATATCTTGGCCTATAAAGTAGTCCCTATATAGGTACTTCGAGACCCAAGTATATACTGTTTGGGTACATGGGCCCTCAGGGAATACTAACTGCCCTACTTGCTGGCTCCTTCCTGCTTGACTGAGATCATCCTTTCGCAGGTGTCGACAGGGTGACTCTGCCTTTGGCGTGTCCAGCTCGCTGATACTGGTTCTCACATCATCCTAAAACTAGAATCAGCTGAGGAGGTAACCTTTACCCGTGTGGGGCATTATTGAACCTGCCACGAGTTTAAAGATTAGCCTATTGGTCCACGGAACTTCGCAACTAGGTTCCTTACCCCTATAGGGATCAAGATAGCACAGAAGCCTTATATAGTATGATCTTTGGGCCCAAAAGCCTCAATATATGGTCCTGATATCCCTAGGGTACGACGAGGTTATCACCTTCTGTCGCACACTGAACCTGCGTGTGCCGTCCCGAAAGGCAGGCCTCGCAAAGTTAAGAAGCATACGGCTTAGTGTTTATAGGCGGCCTAATGCTTGGGGTCTTGGCCGGATGAGAGGGCATAAAGGTTTTTGGGTTCAGGGTTTATTGCTTTGGGCTAAAGCTTTGGTTCGGCAATGAAGGTCATCTCTGTCCCCTCGGATTTAGTCGTAGCCATGTCTTAGGATGGTCAGGCATGGCTTTATTTGCTATATGAATGAGCCTTGGTAATTACCTATACTCTTTTGGGATTCCTGATTATAAGTATAGTATTAATACCCCAAAACCCTATTCCAATAAATAGGGCCCCTAGGTTAGAGTTTAAGTTATCCGGCATGTTCCGTCTCACTTGAGATGAGGGCATTTGGCTTCGATTGGAATCTGCTTTGCAGGAGTATTTCGCTCGACGGGAGCTCGTACAACTGAGCTCCTCTTGTGTCCGCAGTTCTCACATAGCCTCGCAACGTGAGCCGGCCTTTTCCAGCTCAGAAACCCTCAGCTTACATCAACGCCTCAGTAATTTGATCACGGCTTTGGTAGTCTATCGCGCTAAATCCTAAGCCCGATGTCATACTCTCCCAAATAGTAGCCTACATAAAGACTATCCGAAACCTAAGCAGCACCCAACGATTGGGTCCTCTGGACCCTTGGGGCTACTACGAAATGCAATTGGAATTCGCCAAGTCGCCGACCCCGAGAGAGTCTGTGGGCCCGGACCCAAGGAGTCAGTACTGAAAGGCTCATTGGACTTGGTAAGTAAGGGCAGGGCACTTATAACGCCAAGCACCACCCCACTTACTAAGTCACTTGAGCCTTTAAGTAGGAAATGGCAGCTGGGTGAAGTGATGATTTGATGCCGCTCCACTCTGCTACCGGAAGTTGCACAGAGCTTGGTCTGCAATGTTACCTGGGTCCGAGCCTAGTACAAACCGAAGATAGTACTCATCATGATCTGCTGCCCCACGCAGTACTACTATCCAACTTTCATGTATCTAGCTTAGGCCGTTTGGACAGTTAAATCCACTGACAACACTGCTACCAAGCCCGCCTTATAGACACCACAGATTAATTTAGGAAGTCAGGGTTCTTTGGACCCCCAGGAACAAGGTTTAGCATGAAACGGAACCTGATGCGGTGGAGGCGCCGAAGCTGGGAGATCCTTCAGCATCGAGTTACTTGTTCAGCGCTGTATCCAGCGCGCAAATCCGGGATGTAGGGAAGTTAGGGTTCAATCTTTTGGGCTTTGCGTCCAGGTCTTAGGACTTAAGCACCACATGGTAGCCTCAAAGCTATGACGGCAGCCGCAATTATGATATCTAGCACTCACAGTTGTTTTCGCCCTACCCATCCAGCTTGTTTTTCATTCGTTAAGAAAAAGTTAATTCATTCATTCATTCATTTATTCATTCATTCATTCATTCATTCATTCATTCATTCATTCATCCATTCAAGACTTTGTACCATGAGCTGAAGCATGTAGTCTGCCATTGGATGTGATTAATACCCTTCTTTTCGAAGGAACAGCTTGCGAGCATACACCGGCTTACTCTCTAAAACTTTTTTGATTTCTGACATGATGGAGGAGATAGTCTGGGCTTGGTGCTGAGCCCTGAGCCCTTAACTCTTGGCCCTAAACCCTGCTAAACCCCTATCCTAAACCCTAAACCCTAAACCTTATCCTCGACCCTAAACAAAGCTTGTGATGGCACGGACCTTCGGAGAAGCGTTCAGAGACCCCCAGAGTCGTCCAAGCCTGCCAGAAGTCTCCAAAGCGCCAGGGTCAGCCGGTTTAGGGGTTTAGGGTTTAGCGTTTCACGGCTCCTTAAGGGTTCCTTTAAGGGATGAAAAAGGGACCTATAAAGTTTAGGGTTTAGGGCCCAGACACTCCAATATCCCTTCGTTATGACCCGTACCTTAAACATATTGGTAGGGATCCTACTATAATTTAAGGTATATTCCTCACTTCAGGCATTTTGGAAAGTATGGGGGTCTAGGGTTTAGCCAATGTGCTACTCGGGGTTTCTGTAGGTTTTTTGTACTTGAAGGCTCATGGGGGTTTCGCAAGTAGGGCTATAATTGGGGATGTGATTGCCCAAGTAGGGCTCTCCTAAGTAGAATCTCACCTACTAAATAAACGACTTACTGAATCCCATGATCCTCCAAGTAAGTCTATTCTTGAGGCACTAACATAATGGATTTCAGCATGGCTAAACGTCCCGAAAATAAATAGTAACCCAGTAGTCTGGCCTTGACAACGGAATTCCATAGAAGTGGTGCATACTGTTATCACTGTTGTTGTCGTTGTTGTCAGTATCGTCGTCGTCGTGCTTCTTCGCGTTCATGCCGTCGTTGCCGTTGCCTTCGCACTAACAGTTGCTGCTGTTGTTGTCCTTGTTGTTGGTGGTGGTTGTGCTGCTGCTGCTGCTGCTGCTGCTGCTGCTGCTGCTGCTGCTGCTGCTGCTGCTGCTGCTGCTGCTGCTGGTGGCGTTGTATGATAGCAGATGATTTTACACACTCTGCTTAAAGCAGAGTGCGTTGCATCATGCTTCCCTTTCCCATCTAAACCTAGCTGACCCATGTATTTAACTAGCTGCTGGCAGCCTAACTAACTACGAACTCATACGTACATGAACCGTTAGGCGGAGCTGAGGGATCGACAAATGGACGATTCAATAGAGTACCTGAAGCGATTGCCATGTCTTTATTGACGCGTTCGTGTGCCTGGCTTGTCAATGCGCGCCGTGATCTCCGAGGATGTCAGGCGGAAGACGCTAAACCGTAAACCCCTCAACCCCCTAAACGCTAAACCCCAAACCTCAATCACATGTTCGTTGTAGCATCGTTTTGGACCTCGTGGAGTGCTGAGAGGCTTTTCAGGTTTCAGGGCCAGTGGTCTTACATAACAATGTTGCAATCGCTATAAGGATTTGTTACATGCTTCCTTATTCCCTTTCAGTGCAAGGGACCATCATATGATATGTACCTTGGACTGTGACGACCGAAAGTACCTATTCAGGACTTCTTGAAGGACTCAATAGTTCTTATATTCACATGTACCCTTCTGGACTTGTATGAAAGGGATCGTTGATCCATAAGGGTTCCATGAGGACTCGAAAAGGATTTTGGTTCTGCGCAGTTCTATTAAGGGTTACAGGTTACGACCAAAGGTTCAGAAGGTCTACATAAAGTCTTGTAGCCCCAGGGGTCTATACCTTAAAACGACACCCTACCCTAGTTCCGACACCCTCGAGACGCCGATGACCCTACGAGTCGTCGCGCGCACGTGAGCGACATCGCGCACGCGGGCAGCTAAAATATCCCTGTGAACCGTTCGACAGCTTCGGATTTCAGGGTGTAGGATTTAAGGAGATACTGCCAAAGCGTCCTAAGTACTTATAATTATGCGGGATATTTAACCACAGCATAGTTAGGAACCTTACAATAGAAGTCTTATTTTCTACCGTACCCTGGGGCTTCGGTTACGTAAATGATAGGTTACTGGGGTATCAAGTATATGGTTACTAACCTACTATTTACTTAGTGAACTGGAGCCTTAGGGCTAGGGGTACTTGGGACCCTTTGAGATGTGCGTAAGAATGTTTGATGGAAGGACTCCACTTGGAGGACTTGCTTGGGATGTGTGTCGTACTTGGAGGGGCAGGGGACTTAGGAAGTGGGTTATAAGTAGACTTATAAGTACCCTAAATGGAGTTTGCCCCAGGTATGCCTCCAAGTAGACCCCAAGCCCTAAAGGAACCCTATAGATCCCGTTTAGGAGCCCTTTAAAAATCCTTACTAAGTCCCCTGCCCCTCCAAGTAGGGGTGTGCTTCTTGGTCTGACGATCTGCCGACAGTGGTTGCCATTTTTGGCGCTTGTCGGGTTTACACTATAGTCTCTTTAGGCATTATTTTTTTGCTCATATAAAACCCAAGAGAATGTTGGAAATAGCATTTGTTATTATGGTTCTAATGGGATTATAGTACAGTTTAAGGTTTAGGGTTCAGGGTTACATATTTACATGGCTAGTAACCTACTACTTAAGCAGCTCAACTCTAGACCGGGCCCAAACTCAAATTCGAGGATTTGGATTTCTCGCAGACCTCTAAAAGCACAGCCCCTATATGCCAAACAGTCCAAAAACGTCGTAGTGAACTCCTGCAGAGTCCGAATAGCAGCCGTGTGCAACCGTGCAGTAGACCCTAAGTACTTTTTCGGTTTAGTATTACAACTACGACGACCTGGGGTTTGAACACTATACTCGAACCCTTAAACCCGGAACCCTAAATTCTACAGGGACCCTAAACAACCTACCTGTTTAAGGATTTGCATAAGGAAATCAGGTTAAGTAACATTAAGGAACCCTACAAAGGGGGGGGTTCTTTGGGGCCCAGGTAAGCTCTGTAACCCGAAACCCGGAATCTCTTGCGGCCTCCCAGAACCCTCCCAGGCGCCTCCCAAAAACCTCCCAGCAGAGCCACTCCCAGGGCTTCCAGGGCACCTAAACCCTAAACCCTAAACCGTAGGGTCCTCCCAGTGCCGGCTCGTCAGGCCATCTCTGTGGAGATTCGTTGAGTTCCGCGGCTGCCGGCTTTCTTAGAGACTCCACAATCCATTACTTAAGGCATTTTCCAAACGAGTATACACCTTTTTAATCAATCTTTAATTAAGAGTATTGAATGCTTCTGATGGCCTGAGGTGCCAAATGGCGCGTACAAGTAGAAGTAAGGGCCCTATACCCTTATACTATGTACTCTGAACTGTGAACCCCCATAGCCCCCGTGAGGTACTTCCAGCCTAAACGCTTTTTAGGGGTCCTTCTGCCCTTACAGGAGCCCTACACCCCAAACCCCTAGGAGACTTCTTAAAGGAAGCCGAACAGAAACCCTTAACCCTAAGCCCCTAATGTATTGGATGCGAAGGATTCCTGCACACGCACAAGCCGGTGCAGACGTTTCAGACCGCAGCTCCATGTATCTACCCAGACCTTCCAACATGCCTGAATTAAGGAATACGGCGTAAATCATATGCGGTAGCCTACTATACATATATATATATATATATATATATATATATGTATACATAACTATATAAATATTGTTCTACGTTAACGAAAGGATTTTGGAAGGTCTGGGCATATATACATATATATATATATATATATATATATATACATATATATATATATAATTATATATATATATATATATATATATATGTTATAGCATACCAGGGGGTCTGATAGCAGGGCTATACTCTACATTAGCTACCCAAGGATGCAAGTACCTAGTAATCATATACTCTCCAACATCCTAACCTACATAACTAGCTACTATCGTAAAACCGAGTACCTAATTATCGGGTCCTTTGGGCCCTTAGGGCCTTAGGGTCAAGGGGTCGTAACCTACTATGTTTTGAAAGGTTTGGAGCCACAGGTATACTACAAATATACTTCAATTTCCCATAATGTACGATGATGCACTAGAAACTACGATAGCGTACTTTATGGTTTAGGGACCCAAGATTCCAAGTATCCAGGGCTCTAGCTCCCAAAAACAACTCAGAGTTCGGATGGGGCCGAAAGCTCTACTAATTTTGGCATGTTGCATGAACCCAAACACATGAGTCCGCGAAGCTATGTTTTCGGGCACGTCGTTTCCATCCACACTTGCTTTCGCTCTAGAGTACCGATATAGGAGCCCTATGGAAAATATCTAAGATCTAAGTTTGGATATATGGGTACATGGATCCTTCGGCAACTAGTGGCCCAGCTTTTATCACGGAATTCGAAGTCAGGCGGATGCAGAAAATAGATATAAAGGCTCATAGAGTCCCTGTCCCAAAGCTTCACCGGTGAAGGCCGTGAAAGAAAATATGAATACATCTCATGTCGAGGGCACGGAAAAGTGTGGGAGACAGGTTGCGGATGAAAATGGCTGGAAGGGGAGAGAGGAGACTAAAATGTAGGGGCCTTAGGAATTGCAACATTTTTGGGGGGTTCCTTATTATAATTACAGTATAATATGCCCCAATTCCTATTCTAGTTCTTAAGGCACCTATAGAGTAGACGATCAAGGCGTGGCCCTGGTGCATGGAGCAGTACATACTGATAGCGACACACTGACATCACTTCCTCAGAAAAGAACTCTTGCAGTCATTCACGCCGCCTGGCAAATAGCCTGAAACGGCATGCTTGATACGAAACTCGGGCAACACTGCTTCAAACCAACCTCTGGCAAGTGTCACCAAGTGCCACAGTCCCTATAAGAACAACAGCAAGCTGACAGATGCACTATGCGCGCAACACTTCTTCAGCTGGACTAAAACGGTAAGCTCAAAATCCTTGATTCCTGAACACTGAAGCCCGTGTAAGCCGTAAGCTCCATGGCAGCCGAAACTGGTTTTTGCAATGCCTTGACGCCCAACCATAGGGACCCAAACAAGCACATAAGGCTAAGCATCTTATGGGGATATCCCTACCTTATTGGGCTTCATTTTAAGGGGGTTTATGTGGGATATCCCTATCCTTGTTTTTGCTTATGTGCTTTTCTGGGGCCCTAAACCATCAAGCACAAAGCCAAGACATGCTCTTCGGAGTGCCAAATTTCCGCAGGCCTTTTGCTCAGTCGGCTGGGTGCAGGGCTGGTTTTACTATTATCCCCTTATGACCCTTATCATGCTTGTAGCTTCATATTCGAATTATGAAGTCTGATATAGTTTTGTAGGGTTCTGGAGTTGGGGTTTCCGTTCATTGATTCAGGGCTTCGGTTTCTGGGCATGGAGGGTTCAGTGTTCCGAAGTATACCGAAAAGCAAGAATGCCCAATATGCCAGGACTGCGTATTGCTAGGAGGTTTATGCAGGTACTCTTGCAGGCCTTCCATGGTTCGGTTTTGGATTTGCCGTCAAGAGTGAACAGTAGGGGGGCAGGTGAGTATGCACGTCAGGGCCGTCAGTCTTTTGGAGTCCTTCTGGTTTCCAAACCAATACAAACCCGCCATGTGAGCCACTGCTACCGAACGCCATGGACAATACGTCTGTGTCGTCGGCGGCATCGCGCGGCTACCCAGTTGTAGCATTCACATCAAGGTATTTTGTGCTTGATAGATCCACGCAAGCCCCGCAAGTAGTGTTTCTTGACCGTCGGGGTATTGCGATGTTGGTATCATGTTTCAGTTCGCCTCGCTGTCGGTTAATGTAGGAACCTGATTAAGAAACCTTGGGCCTTGAATTCTTAGGGTTCCTTCTATGAATCCTACTATTTTGGGGTTATCGGCTCAGGGTTTCTTAATCAGGTTCCTACACTCGAGTGTGGTACGCTTCATTGCACTTATTGACTTAAGGTCATTGCCCCTTTGCACCGAACCAGAACCACAAGGTTTAGATCCACAGGGCTTTTTCGACAGAGTTGGCTTTTAAAGACGTTTACAGACTTTTAAAAACTTTCAAATGCAAGAAAAAACATTCTAAAAACTTTTAGAAGACTTTAAAAGACTTTTAGAAACTTTTAGAAGACTTTTGCAAACTTTAAAAGACTTTTCAAAACTTTAAAAGGCTTTTAAAATATTTAAAAGACTTTTAAAAACATTAAAATACATTTAAAAGCTTTAAAAATACTTTAAAAGACTTTTAAACGCTTTTAAAAGCTTTTACAAACTTTAAAAAGAATTTGAAATACTTTTAAAGACTTTAAACAACTTTTAAAATTTTTTAAAAACTTTAAAACAAAAAAAACTAATGTTTTTTCCGAGAAGACGAGGATGAAGAAGACCTGGCACAGGGTTTACAGTTTCAGGGTCTTTAGGGTTTGGGGTTAAGAAGGCAGAGTGCCATAGTATTAGGGGTTTGAGGGTAATGAAAGGGTTAGGGTTAGAGTTTCAGGGTCTTTATTATATTTAGGGTTTGGGGTTAGAAGGCAGAGTGCCATAGTATTAGGGGTTTGAGGGTAATGAAAGGGTTAGGGTTAGAGTTTCAGGGTCTTTATTATATTTAGGGTTTGGGGTTAGAAGGCAGAGTGCCATAGTATTAGGGGTTTGAGGGTAATGAAAGGGTTAGGGTTAGAGTTTCAGGGTCTTTATTATATTTAGGGTTTGGGGTTAGAAGGCAGAGTGCCATAGTATTAGGGGTTTGAGGGTAATGAAAGGGTTAGGGTTAGAGTTTCAGGGTCTTTAGTATATTTAGGGTTTGGGGTTAGAAGGCAGAGTGCCATAGTATTAGGGGTTTGAGGGTAATGAAAGGGTTAGGGTTAGAGTTTCAGGGTCTTTAGTATTTAGGGTTTGGGGTTAGCAGGCAGAGTGCCATAGTGTTAGGGTTTGAGGGTAATGAAAGGGTTAGGGTTAGAGATTCAGGGTCTTTAGTATATTTAGGGTTTGGGGTTAGAAGGCAGAGTGCCATAGTATTAGGGGTTTGAGGGTAATGAAAGGGTTAGGGTTAGAGTTTCAGGGTCTTTAGTATATTTAGGGTTTGGGGTTAGAGGCAGAGTGCCATAGTGTTAGGGTTTGAGGGTAATGAAAGGGTTAGGGTTAGAGTTTCAGGGTCTTTAGTATTTAGGGTTTGGGGCTAGAAGGCAGAGTGCCATAGTTTTAGGGTTTGATAGTATTAGGGATGCACAAATCGCGTGAAGTGGCTACGAACTGCTGGATGTTGCGCTTTTCTGCGTTGACCACACTGTCAAGCGAATCACGTGCAGGCGAAGCAGGGTACAGCTGGGTGACGCGACAACGTCTGGCACTCTGCCTTCCCAGCTGCTGGCACTCTGCCTTCCCGCCTCAAGATCCATTAATTATTGCCACCCCAACTTTGCACTCAGCTGGTCGGTCAAAGGTATTGCTCCAGCATCAAGGTCAGGAAGTTCCCCCGGACCACCGAGACGGATGGCAACAAGTGAGAGGTGTTTCATCTGAAGGACAAACTGCCGTTGTTGTTCATCTTCGTCGTTCCAAACATAAACAAAATCACAAACGAGAGAAACGCGCGGCAACTCCAGCGGTTCTTCTCCTTCACCCACCTGATAACACTTCGGGAAGGGGCCTTCGTACCGTCGAAGAAGCCTGAGGCCTCCTGTAATGCGGGAGCCAATACGTGGCCAGTAACGCAGGTAGCGAACCATGATTTCCCAAGGCACGTCGTCATAAACTTCATTCCATCTCTCAGCTGGTTTCCACTGGTCAGGCGCTTTGGCCAATTTTTCGCAAGCGGTTTTGATCAAGATTGGGGAGAGCTCGCCTCTGAAGAAACACTCTCCTCGTTCGATCGGGGCGAAATGCATTGCTCTGGACGGCTACTGTTCAGTCACAAGCACGCACGGCTTCAAACCACATGTGCTAGTTTGTGCGGCTTCCGGGTTGTGGCACTCGAAATGATTGTCCATGTGCTTGCACGTGACAAATTCCACATGTGTGAAAATGCGAACATGCTTTCGCAATCCGTCTTCCCCAAGCAGAAACACACAGTCTCTCGGACGCATTCCAATCTAGCAGGACCCGCTGCCATCAATGCAAGCACACAGACAGACACACAACTTTTCTTTGCAGCGCAGGATGAATCCTCTAGTTGTTGCCAGGCCTCCTGGTCGGGCCACAACAGGGCCTATGGTCAATGACGTGTTGTCTGGCCTGCGCTTCTGTCATCTTGGAAGCCACACGTCCCCAGTGATAGGGTACGAGGTGGCTCCACTCGCCTTCAATGCCAGACACACATGGGTTCATGTAATGTGACACAACACACAGCAGATCAGGCAACCACATCGAAGCTATAACAAATGTTCCGAATCTTTCCAAGAGACCGCCGTCTGTCACACGAACTCGGAGAAACCATTTTGCTTTGTCAGTGCCACCAGGATTCGGGTCGTACTTCATCTCACCAGCGATCTTGGGACACTCCGGGCATTGAACAGGTGTCCATACCCCTTGGTAGTCAACACGGTTCGGCCGCCGCTGATGTTGGGGGCCACGGACTGCAACCTCCCGTGGCTCGAGTGCTGGGATAGGCACTGCAGGCACCTCCGGCATCTCAGCAGGAGGGGCTGGCACTCTGCCTTCCTCGGGCTCCACGTGATCATCAGGCTCTGGGACAGGGATTGCAGCAGGCACCTCCGGCATCTCAGCAGGAGGGGCTGGCACTCTGCCTTCCGCGGCCTCCACGTGATTATCAGGCTCCGGCTCCACCGGCACCTCAGCAGGAGGTGCTGGCACTCTGCCTTCTGCTCCCTCTTGACCACTTTCATCAGGAGGCGCGGGTTGCTTCCTGGGCAACATACGTGGGCGACAAATCTTTCTCTTGGCTTTCCGTTTGGCCTGTGGCTTGGCCTTTGCTTTGGTCTTTGCTTTGGCCTTGCCCTTTGCCTTGGCCTTTGCTTGCTGCGTCTTGATGGCCTGCCAGGTTTGATGCACCCTTTTGATTCTGCGTTTTCTGACTGCGTCTGAGACCATTTTAAATTCCTGTTTGTCCTCAGCAAGCAGGTCGTCAAGAACCAGCTCATCAACAAAGTCCCCCATGATAATGTCATCCTCATCCTCATCCTCTGTTGAATCTTTGGCTGTCGAATACATAGCCTCAATTTTGCGCATGAAATCCTCATCTTCCGGAAGGTGATGAGAAGCGATCAGGCTCATGAGCTTTGGACGGCGCATTCGTTGCAGCTCCTTTCGCTTTTTTTCGTCTACGTTTCCAGTCTGGGAGATCACATGCTCGGCGAGATTCTGGCAGTCTGCGAGAGTCCGACATGCTTGTGACATTTCCCTCAGTCGAGTCAGCAAAAACAAGCACAGCAAAACTTATATAAGTTTATTGTACTATTTACTGTATGGGTCGACAGTTGACAGAATCCTAAATGAAAACATGTCACTTGGGATGCTGCAACATATAGGATAGAAGTGACACTGAGCTTGTAGCACAACGACGGAGGCAAATGAAGCCATTCCAGAAGACTGCCTCTGTTTCGATGACTTCCCAATACTGGGGCTCATACAAATGAATCCAGCAGGCCTTGACGCTGGAACCATCCGGGCACTCTGCCTTCAAAACAAAATATATCTCTCCTGTCGACTGGTCCTCATGCTGGACCACTGGCCACATGAGAGCAGCCCAGGTTTTTGCCCCAAGAGAGAGATAGCATGTCAAATCCAAGACATGGTTCAAGATCTTCAAAGGGGCTGCAAGGCTGCTAAACTTCCCAGCACGCAAGGGAACATGCTGAGATGCCAGTCTTGCATCATTGTAGTGAATTAGCCATGACCACGCAGCTGATGCTCGTTCGAGTGTCTCTTCTGACAGGGTGTTCCATGTCTTGTCGCCGACAATCTCGGTATACTGTGACGGCAGCTTGTGGACACATCCTCTGAAGCACAACTTTTGGCGCTTCCTGTCCACATTCCAAAACTCCCTTTCAAAATATTCCCGTTTGACTTTTGCCGGATGCCTGATTGAACGGCTTTCAAAGACGTTTGAATTCTCGATCACAGTTTGAATCGTGGAGTATGTTTGCTTGCGGGTTTTGTTCAACAAAGAATCATTACGAATCTTGTTGTGCACATCTTCCACAATCTTGTTGTCTGGCAGCGTCTGCACCAGAACACTCAGCAGGTGGGTTGCAGGGCATGCTGGTACCGATATTGTTACAGTCCTTTGAGCTGGCACTCTGCCCTCTTGCCCGTCTAACAAAATGTCACCAACTCCGGCACCGTCATCTGCTTCTTCAGGCACAGAATCCTCCATCTCCCCGTCCTGCTCTGTGTCAACATCATCCACGACAATGTCTTCTGACCCCGGAGGCGCCACTTCATATCCCTGTGCCTCCAATGTGTCCAGAAAAAGTCTCGAAGGATGGCTGATTCCAACTTGCAGGTCTGTGAAGAGTTGCCGGGCATGAACACTTGGAGTGGACCGTGCCAATGTCGACTCCAACCTCAAGAGTGATGTGTGATGGCCCTTTGCCTTCAAAGCCGTGATCGTCCGAATTTCTGCATCAGGTGACAGCAATCCCGCATAGGCATCTGGTGGAAGTGAAAAAAGACTGCAAGTCCAGACCCTGTTCATCAGCAAATGCAAGCTCAACATCATGATTTTTTCTGCGGGCTCGTGTAAATCAGTATCCAGATGCTCCTTCCACAACTCGGTCTTCTGCAGGTTGGAGACAATCTGCAACAAATGTTTGTCTGCTTTCCAGGCATCATTCACTGTCATCAACTCGGCATAACCTCGACCATCCTGCGGCGATTTAACGTTTTTTACTTGTTTCCCATACCATGTCCACAACGGTTCGGTCACTTTGTACAATATCTTGGAGTGATCGAAAAGGTCTTCTGTCATGAGATAGTATGCCAACTTGAAGCCCCCCATGCTGGCTTTCAACAAGCTGAGTTCTTTCCGTGGATCAGTGGCACGACCAGCCTGTGACAGCTTTTGCAAATCACCCAGTGCATCTTCCTGCCTCTCACCATTGTCAGAGTCCGGCACTCTGCCTTCGGACTCTGGCACTCTGCCTTCGAAGAGCTCCTTGCCCGATTGTGTATTCGCCGAGTTGGAATACAGGCTGAGTCTTTCCCTTGAGCAAGGGCTGAA
This sequence comes from Symbiodinium sp. CCMP2592, assembly GCA_905221615.1. Classification (NCBI taxonomy): domain Eukaryota; class Dinophyceae; order Suessiales; family Symbiodiniaceae; genus Symbiodinium; species Symbiodinium sp. CCMP2592. The sequence goes on from CAJNDT010001125.1 coordinate 641,416, forward strand.
AGATTGATCTTCACCGAAATGATCAGCCAGCAGCATTTTGAGGACATGAAACTCATGAAGTTGCTCACAACATAGCTGGTTCCAGCTGAACCATCTGGAGGATTTCACCAAGCTGCCCTTCTTCATGAAGGATTCGACATTTGCAAGCATATGTTCAATCTCATGCTCGTCACCGGATAGCTGCCTGTCTAAGTCATAGGCAATCTTATCTCGAAAAGCGTCCCACAACAAGCTTCTGCTCGGTGATGTGCAGGAAACAAAACTCGCCAGCATTTCCTTCTTCTGCTGGTAGAAACCACCACTTCCAAAGGGTTTATAATTCAGGGCAAAGATGTAAGAGGAGTGAAGTTGTGCTTTCAGGAAGAGTCCTTTGAGGCATCTCGACATGCTGTTTTTGAAATCTCGAATGGCCCTGTGAATCTTGTCACATTTCACATGAATCATGTTTTCACGCATAGCATAGGCCATGCCAGCAAGTCCGATGCTGCCCTGGTCAAGGCCCAAGACCAGCAGTGGAATGTTCAGCCACCACTTCTCTGACTCTGGCAAGACGGGGAGCACATTTGTGATCTCTCCATCCTCAGACATTGTCTTCAGAAAGGAGACATGAGGAAAAGCTGGTGGCACTCTGCCTTCTGGCACTCTGCCTTCTGGCACTCTGCCTTCAGCCGGATCCGGATTGTCCCTCAACCACTGAAAACAGCGGTCAATGTCATTGTCTTCTTTTCCAACTTGGAAAACCACCCTGCTTTCATATCTTTTCACAGGCCTCTGCCCAAGAGAGGGGGCGATCTTGAAAGAGCCCAAATCCATTCGCCCTCTGTGCAAAATCCAGATTTGGTGACTGATCGCTTGAAGCTGCCTGAATGCAGCAATCCTTTCCAGCTTCTTTCGCTTTGATATGTGAAGAAGCAGGTCGTCGTCAAACCGGTCTTGTGGAGAAACTTGTCCAGTCTTCATCACTTGCATGGGTGCAAACACTGCAGCAGAAATCTCATTCGCCCAAGCCACTGTCACAAGACAATCGCTGGTGCTGTGAGTAGACCCATCGGCGATGAAGTTGATTTGTCGACAGTGCTGCATAGCAGTGATAGCTCTCTCCTGGTACAACCGATTGGTTCGAAGCTGCCACTCGTCACAGCTGGACTCAGGCACACCTGAGCTGGCAAGTCAAAGAGCGATTCGTTCACTTCAATAAATAGTTGAGATACAAGTACAACTTGGACTTCAACACCATGCGCAAGCAACACCATTCTTCGGCCTCCCATGGAAGAGTCCGGGTCACCCGGGCTTCGTCATTTTCGGGAGGGGCCACCTGGCACGTTAGCGCATGTGTCCAGATGTCATGGTCGGATGCCCGCCGACCGTTGGCCCCAACCCCCCCCTAGACTGCACGACCCTGGGGCCCTTTCCCTGGCTCCACACCCGGCCAACAGTGTGTCGGTAGCTGCCAAATTGGCGGGCATGCAGCTGCCGCTTGGTAGAGCAACACACACCAAACCCCATTCTGAACATGTTGGCACTCTGCCTTCGACAAACACAACCGAACAGCAAGCCAAGCAAGGTTCTCTGCTCAATAACACAACCATGTCCCAAGAACGGACGGCGTCCCTTCTTTGTTCGGAACCTGGAAGTCTGGCCCGGACAACACGATCCGAGGTCGCAGAAAATCCAGCTAGGTAAGGCAACCTTGAGGAGGTTCGACTGACACTCTAATTACTGTACTTCTGCTCGATATTTGGCCTCCCATGTTGCAAAGGGGGACACTCGGGTGCCGAGCTCGGACCCAGCCAGCACGTTAGCCCATGTGTCTGGCTGTCATCACCAGGTGTCCGCTCTGGTGGTTGGCCCCAAGTCCTCGTTCGGTTCCGTCTTCCACGGTCCCCCAAAGCGACCCCATGCCCGGCCATCGGCATGCAAGCGCGGCTGGTGAATCAAAACTGGACACACCGCGACTTGTTGGTAAGGTCCGTGTGACAACCCATGCCCGGCCATCGGCATGCAAGCGCGGCTGGTGAATCAAAACTGGACACACCGCGACTTGTTGGTAAGGTTGGTGTGACAAAGAATTCACTATAATCTTAAACAACTGGCTAACAAAACAACATTCTACTATGAATGAGACGGAGGAACACACCAGCTCAACAACACAGCCATGTCCCAAGAACGGCCTCCCTTCTTTGTCCGGTATTGCTTCCGGTGACTTGCATGACTGCTTCGATGTCACCAGGTCACAGCCCCAGCCGGCGCATTAGCCCATGTGCCCGGCTGTCATCTACCCCCTGCCCCTGGGATAGGTTGGCCTCAAGGCTGTGACACAGGCAAACCGAACGCCTCACACATGGCCAATGGTGTGGGGAGCAACCCTGGTGGGGCAGGGGTTTACTCCTTAGGTAAGGCAACACCGAAGAGGTTCGACTGGCACTCTGCCTCGGCACTCTGCCTCTGTCGTCGATCCAAGAGAACAGAAAGCATGTGCTCAGCAGAAAGAGATATAGCCTAATCATGGGTTAGCGGCCTCCCCCATTTGCTGAAATCCACCCCACTCGGCCAAGGTGGGTCGCCATGCTCACAGGGAATGAATTAAGATGACAGCGCTGTGCCGGATCCCGTCGCAGCTGTTGCTCAGCAGGCCATTTGGCACACCTGCGATGTAACAGATCCCGGAGACTTGGTTTGCTTCGGCGTAAACATCGCCCGCAACGCGCCGATAGAAACAAACCAGGCACAGGCCGAAATCACCCTGTGAGTAGCAGGCTCTAGGCACAGCTGGCGGCTGGGGTAGTGGAAACTTACAGCAGGCTGCTACACTGCCACTACAGGCCATGCCAAACGATCAACGATAGACCTGATCCCAGGGCCACTTGCGCGCAAAAGTGAGCACAGGCAAGAACTGAAGAAGGCACTATCTCACCCTTCTCTTTACAACACAACTCAAGCGGCCTCCCTTTTAGGATCTCACCGGGGGGGGAAGGACACACCCGCCCCCCATTTAAGCCACCCCCAGCAGGCGCATTAGCGCATCGCCCTGCTGTCATACCCCTCGGGCTGTAGGGGAGTTGGCCCCAAGGGTGGCCGCCACGAGGCCACGCAGGCGTCAGTGGCCAAGCTTTCAGCTCCGGATGGATCGCTGCCCCCAACACGGCCAACAAGATGGAACCTGGCAGGTCTCTAGGGCCCCCTCGGCCAGCCCGCTGCTCAGGTTTAGGTCGGGCAAGCGAATCGACAAGGACGTTTATGATCAAAAGCAAGCACAGCAAACCACTAAACCCTACTAAACCCTGAGAAGTTTTACTGGCACTCTGCCTTTGGCACTCTGCCTTTCAAAAAATTGATCACAACCTGACGTAATTGCTATAATACTCGATTCGGCCTCCCAAGTTGCAGAGGAGGACACTCGGGTGCCGACCTCGGACCCAGCCAGCACGTTAGCCCATGTCACACCGGGCCTCCCCTCCGAACCGCCCGAGCGATGCTCACGCAGAGACTAAGGAGCTCCCAGCCGGCACGTTAGCCCATGTGTCCGACTGTCATACAGAGAGCACAGAGCTCTCTGCGTTGGCCTCAAGAGCTCGAAAAACTCGATGCAGCGGCCCCCCAGCACCCGGCCAGCGGTGCTGCAGCACACAACTCGAACTGAATCTCGAAAGAAGCGTTCGGCGGAAGTGCACCGTGGGTAAGGGCAGGAGACTTGTAAGCTGCCCTGCACTACGTTCTTCCCTCAGAGCCCTGTGCGAGACACAGCGAGTCCTGGGTAGCGGCCACACTCCACATGCCGGCAAGCGAATCGACAAGGATTTTCTGATCAACAGCAAGCGCAGCAAACCACTAAACCCTACTAAACCCTTAGAAGTTTTACTGGCACTCTGCCTTTGGCACTCTGCCTTTCACAAATATGATCACAACCTGAGTTAATTAATTACTGTACTACTGCTCGATATTTGGCCTCCCATGTTGCAAAGGGGGACACTCGGGTGCCGACCTCGGACCCAGCCAGCACATTAGCCCATGTGCCTGGCTGTCATCACCAGGTGTCCGCTCTGGTGGTTGGCCACAGGCCTCTGCCAACGCCATCGGTGCGACGACCCTCAGTCCCTGAGGGCGTTGCGCAGATGGCCCTGGCAGAGGTCACAAGTCCTCGGTTCCGTCTTCCTTCCATGGTCCCCCAAAGCGACCCCATGCCCGGCCATCGGCATGCAAGCGCGGCTGGTGAATCAAAACTGGACACACCGCGACTTGTTGGTAAGGTCGGTGTGACAAAGACTTCACTATAATCTTAAACAGCTGGTTAACAAAACAACATTCTACTCCATATCAAATCACCAAGGAACCATGCAGGTCGCTGCGTTCGTCCTGGTTCTTGAGAATGAGGGCTTGTCGCAAAGAGGTCCCACTTTTTGCAGCGCCCTCTAGCAACTTCCAGATGCTTTTGATGTCCACAGTCTTTTTCAATGGAACACGCTTGCCCAGAAGTGCCCTGCGAGACGTCACAGGCACACCAGCATCATGTACACTCAAGTAGTGCCCAATGACATACACCTGGAGGCCGGCTGACAATGTCTCGGACAGACACTCATGTATGTGCATGAAGGCATTCACGACTGTCTTGGCAAATCCATGAGCCTGCCCCGACGGTTGAAGCGCTCTGTGTTTTTTTGCCATGGTTGCAAAGGCGATGATGTCGTAGATGCTAGTTTCAACCTCCTCCCAATCTCGTGGCACTCTGCCTTCAGATTCATCTCGGAGAGATGAAGACAGCGTCCTTGCATTGAACATAGATTCCCAAAGCTGCCGCAAAGATCGGGACGTGTTGCCTGCCAGCGACTTCATCATCCAAGCGGCAAAGCCTGACACCAACCCAGCTGATTGAAGAAACCATGACACTCTGCCTTCATCCAACTGCATGACCAGAGGCTCATCACTGATAGTTTCACACACACGTACCATAGCATCATTCAGTTTTCTCTTGTACCATTCCCTGTGGGCGTCTGTCCTTGTGTCGAAGGATGCTTGCAACATGAATCGGGCCAAGGCTGTGGAAGATGCCACATCCTCCTGTACAGCATCAGGGTTTGGCACTCTGCCTTTTTGACTTTGCACATGTGACCCCCAGTTCGCAGCCAAGGGGGTCTTCCTGAGAAGATCACTGAAGAAGTTGTACCATTTGTGGTACTGTCGACGTTCTGAGCCGTTCCTGTTGCTCTCATCGAAAAACAAGTCCAGACGCCACCACAGTTCGCCCTGTGAGAGCCAAGCTGCTCTCGCTGGCAGTTTTGCATCATTTTCCAAGTTAAGCAATTGCCCATCACGGAGCAATAGCATGACCCACAGTTTCAGAAGCATCACCGAAATCCTCCAAAGCAACACTGTACTTGAATCTTACTAAATACTGACACACACCTGCACTTGTGTAACAAGCCCCAGTTCACAACACATTGAATTCTTAAGAAATCAACCCAAAGACTCACGATGACATGTCAGCAGCCACATCATGTCACTCGAACTTGAGACAGGAAACTATCGCAGATGGCACTGAACTGACAACCACATGGAATGATTAACACAGGCCACCGATGCCTGCAACTGGAGGTCGAGACACCAGCCAGGTCATTGCCACCTGCACGACAGCAGCATACGAACTGAGACAATACCGACAAACACATCTGATCACGGAGTGACTGAAGCTCTCTACATTTTCATTGCACAGCTGCACCAGCTCGGATCACTCAGATCCTTCCACGAGGCGGCGAGGATTTTCCTCGGCACCTCGTGGAGGGAACGGACGGGGTCCAGGGCTCAACCCAGTCCCAACATTGGAAAGCAGAATACCAACAAGACAGAATGTCGAAAGATGAAGCAAGCTCATTTAACTCTAGAGAATTATGGCACTCTGCCTTATTGGCACTCTGCCTTCAGCTACAATTCATGTTGGGACATCCCTCATCATATGAAAGGCCACAGCCTTGCCGAACTCCGGGGTGTACTCCTCTGACACCTGAAGATCTTCAGGACGACCGGTGAACTTCTCACCATCTCGATCAACGCAACCAGCACTTCCTCTGACATGGGAAGGATAGCTGCGCCGCATACCATTGATGTGCTGACAGTTGCTCCACAGTTGAAGCGGTTTCAGGATGGGCTGGCCGAAGGCACCACCATAGGTTTTGACCTTCATAGCCTGGATCATTCCCATGACACGATCGACGAGTGGAATGTCGAACAGCATGCTGGAGCAAGGCTGCTCGATCACAAACCGGTTGTCATTCAAAGCCGCGAGCAAAGTCAACAGCAGCGTCACATACATGAAACGATTGCCTTCTTGGCATGCCAGCGATCGCTCAGGTTCTCCCATCCAGTCATTGGCAATGGACCTTCCAGTACTGTATTTACAGAGTTGGACGAAGGAAGAGCATGGAGTTCCAAACCACAACAGGCCGTGTTTGTGTGTTTGACACACAGCATTGACAGCCAGGCGAAGTCCTCTCACAGAAAGAATATCATGATCTGTGCCGTACCTGATGTCCAAGGCTAGCCCCTGCCAGCCAGCACGGAGCATCTCCCGACTGAGGTTGCCCTGCCCTGCAAAGATCTCCAGGAAGTGGAACCTGGCACTCTGCCTTATGTTCCGCTTCCAATGACAAAAGTTGATGAGGAATCTCATCTGTTTCTTCCATGGCCACGAAGTCATGATGGGAAAAGTTTCTGATAACATTTGTTGCCAGATTGATATCATCCAGGAAAACCCACTGGCTTCAAGAATCACATCATAGTTGCACTCAGGCAGAACTTCATAAGGACCTTCATTATGGAACTCCAGAAGCGACGGGTCAACTTCGCAAAGGCGCAGAACATCCTGTCCTCTCGAAATGGCCAAGAATCTCTTCTCCAGTTCGATGTTTGCATCAAACTGCCGCCGAATGTCTGCTAACAGTCTTCTTCTTGTTTCAGCCGGGTCATCTGCTGCTGCAGACATGGCACTCCGAATTGCACTCTGCATGGCACTCTGTCCTATCCGCAAGAAAGTGTAACACCTTAACCTCAAGGGTGTTCGAATTAACAACGTAATTGTGAACCAGCACATTCAGCAGTTGACACACTTGTGAGTCGATTGATCCATCACAACACAAGGATGAGACAGACATGATGCAATCACTCGTTGAAATTCACATGTGGCATAGTTGTTGCAGACCATGACTTCATGCTCAAGCAATCAAATACAGCACTGCCAGACCCTCACTCGATTCTCGTTTTTCTGGTACCGCACACAGCAGTCCATCCATCGTCCTCGACGATTCCGAGGCCACCGAGGTGGCAGACACAAGCATTCTTGGCACTCTGCCTTCTGTAAAGTTTCCAAGCTGTCATTGAAAGACATCAACCTTAGGGCCACCAGAAATCTTCAGGTGGCTCACAGTCGGAGGGTGGTTCTGAGGAGATATACCCCGATCGACGACCACGAATGCGAAATCCTCTGCCTTCACCTGCAGAATCATACTGATTTGAGTCTGGGGACGACTGAGCTTCGTCCAGTGCGTCCATCTCCTCATTGTCTGACTCCTCACCTTCCTCCACATCTGAGGGGGCTCCATCATCCGCTGAGCCGCGCTGACTCCAGTCCGGGTCTTCTTCTGAGATGTGCCCATAATCAATACCCAAACGACCCCGCCCTCCAAGCTCACCAAGACGAACATCTCGAACACCTTCCTCAATCACATCTGAGTCTGAGGCGTGAATCTCACCTTCGGCACGAGCTGGCCCAGTCAACCAGGCATCCGGGCGAGATTCCAAACGAAAAAACATTTGACCACGAACTCCACTTTCGAACTCATCTGGCACTCTGCCTTCCGGCACTCTGCCTTCTGGCACTCTGCCTTCAGTAGCTCCACTGTTGGCATTATTGTTAGGGCCAGGATAGCCATTTTCAGGCATCGGCCTTGGCGGCACTATTGGTGGCGGCGGGTTGTCTGGAGCATTGAAACACATGGCACAAATTCGCCGTCCCAACTGCCGACGTTGCATCTCTTCAGGGGTCAAGTTCTCAAGGGTGACCAGAACAATGCGGCCCTCCCTAACAGTAACCACATCCGGCTCGAAGTTGATCATGATCGGGGTCTCCATAATGTCCAACGCTTCTGCCACAGCTTGGGCAATCTCAAACTCATGTCGCGCAGGGGCGGGAGGTCTTGGGCCAGGTGGGTAAGGTGGCCGATTCACAGGCGTTGGTGGCGGCGGACCCATTTGTGGCCCTGGCACTCTGCCTTCCGCCCCACCACCTTCTTCACCAATGCCATTCACACCGGTTGGCGGCACTCTACGAGGCCGTCGCTTCGGAGTCCTCACCCCGCCGATCCTCCCCGCTGCTGCCGGTTTGGCCTTCGGTTTCGGTGCCATGGTGCTTAACTTTAAATATCTTTGATCCAACAAGCTGCAAGCAACTATATGTGTTGGATAGTACGAACAGGTACTAGAAGTTGATTGTCATGTCCGTTTCAATACCACATGCAATAGGTTCCACTGGACGACACAAGCATTTATGCACATGATCATTAGATTAACACATATTTGAAGACAGAGTGCTATTAATAGATGATGTAGTTTAATGTTCGAAAGCAGTATGCCCAATAATAAGTGTATGCATATAATCCATACATATATCTATATGTATGTATGTATGTTATACATATACCTAGGTCTATGTGTAAACTTACCACACACAGTAACGGTTTAGGGTTTAAAAGAGCTTCAGGGTTTTAGGTTTTAAGGAGGTCCATGGTTTAAAGGTACTTCAAGGCAGAGTGCCACCTAGTTTATGCTTAATCATAAGATGTGTTACTACTCGTAGGGATTTGGTTGGGTTAGCTGGACTGTGCCGATTCAATGGGATTCGATATTGTATAACTAGCTCCCAAGATTCAATAAGCTCCAACAAGACTTTTGGGAGGGGATGCTACATGTGTGCAATTGTCTGGTACAGGGTCGGTGTGCCTTCAAAACGTGATGGCCCGAACACTAAGATTCAATAAGATTTTTTCGGGTAGTCCACAATCCTGCAAATGTCTTCTAAGATTCAATAAGATTTTTTGGGCGAGCTGGAGGCTGTGTCCCTTGTAAAACCGATAAGATTCAATAAGATTCAATAAGATTCAATAAGATTCAATAAGATTCAATAAGATTCAATAAGATTCAATAAGATTTTTTCGGGGTAGGCCACAATTGTACAAATGTCTTCTAAGATTCAATAAGATTCAATAAGATTTTTTGGGGCGATCTGGAGTCGTGTCCCTTTTAAAAATGATGGACCAATAAGATTCAATAAGATTCAATAAGATTCAATAAGATTCAATAAGATTCAATAAGATTCAATAAGATTTTTCCGGGGCATGCCACAAGTGTCACAAATGTCTTCTAAGATTTTGCAGGGCCTGTGGGGCGGTATGGGGATGGTGTCCCTTCAAAGGCCATATGTTTTTTTAAACACGGATGCACCCCATTGCAGACTTCCGTGGTCCTTTGTTGGGTCCCTCCCAACTGGTGTTCTAGGACAGGTTGGATCCTGCCTTTGGCGCGGATTTGTCCACAGGCATCTGCAGTATCCTTGTGAAATCGACAGACCGCCTGGGATTACAAAGAGACATACATTCCTGATGGCATAATGCAACACAAGGCAACACAATCATGTCAATACATAATGATCATGGAACACATGTTACAACCCATGGCACTCCGCCTTCAGAAACATGTCTGTGACAATGGCATTGCCACACCTCCAAAATTAATAAGACTCGAGGCCACATCACCGACAACACATACACATGAGCCAGTTATTGTGGCACTCTGCCTTGTTACCGAGCCACCTTGTCGACGCAATCAGTCCACCACGGGGTCGTTGACCTCAGGAGCTTCCTCTTCACGAGTGCGGTCGTCAACGAGTTGAGCTTGTATTTCCTGAACGATTGCGTCCACATCATTAGCATCATCTTCGACAGGAACAGGGGCATTGCTTCCCGTGGACCCCCTCGGACCCAAAAAGAACCTTGCCATAGAGGCTGAGCTCGCACACTTGAGAGGGCAAGCGGTGGCCTTGTTCCGCCCGGTCGACTCACAGTATCGATTGATACATTCGCTGTGAAAGAGGTGGCCACACGATAGCGCTTCCAATGCCTGCATTCCAGGGAAGCAACAGAAAAAGACACGTCATGTGAGAGGTACTGTTCTGAGGATTAGTGGAATGTACAAACAGGACAGGCACCACTATCAATGGTTCATTAACCAAAGGCAAACGAAACCAGCCTGCCTGGCCCGGGTGCATCTCCGAATGGCAAATGACACAGAGGTCCTGGTTCCACCGGTTCGCAGGTCTGCTCGACTCATTCGGAGCATCCTCCTCCTCCTCCTCAAAGAAGGCACTGTCGTCGGCCTCGCGCTCGACCTCGGCCTCGACCTCGGCCCCGGCCTCGACCTCGGCCCCGGCCTCGGCCATGACCTCATCATCGACCTCGACTGCGACCTCGTCCTGCGACTCTGTGTTTGGTGCCGTCGCCCTGGCCTTGGACTTGGCCTTGGCTTTCGACTTGCCCTTGGCTTTTGCTTTGGCTTTCGACTTGGGTGTCGCAAAGGGCACAACGGCATTCACGTCAGCACCGGCTGTCGAGTCACTGTTCGTGGAGGTGTCTGGCTCTGGCAACTCAACTGTTTGAGGTGCAGTGGTCACTTCTGCAGGAGGCATGACGATCTCCTGATCGGGCCTGATCTCTGCCTCTGCCGGCGCTAGACCATCGTCATCCATGGCAGGAGCATTCCCATCAACTGGCACTCTGCCTTCCACAACCCTCGGCACTCTGTCTTGTTCACTTCCTGCAGCCTGGCTGCCTTCGGTTGCCTGGCTTGCATTGGAACCCGGAACGGCATGAGGGGAGGCAGGCGGCTGTTGAATCGGCACTCTGCCTTGTTCCCCAGCCGGGCTGCGACCCACAGCCTGGCTTGGATTGGAACTAGGAGCAGTCGTTGGCAAAGGACCAGAACGGACCACGTCTGGCACTCTGCCTTCCGACGGCGGAACCGTTGGCGGGGCAGCTGGAGCAGGACTCGGATTGAAACTGAGACGTCCCTGCGTCTCAGTGGACTGCCTTGCTCTCGCTCTACGCCTGGCATAGGTCGTGACATCCTCGGTCATCCATGTGGACTGCCATCCACACTCCAAGGCAACCCTGTCAACAGAATGCTCAGACATATTCACCCCCAGTCCCAGAACCGGTTTGGCTATGCGGTTCCAACTGCTGCTATCGCAGACGGATTGACGCCTATGGGCATTCTCACATCGCTGACCAAGCAAGCTGTATTTCATATCGACCCTGAGTTCACTGACCTTTGTGGTCGGCTTCAGATTGGTCAATATGAAGAGCAGTTGCAGCGCTGTTTGTTGTGGCAGGTCAGCCGTGACCGCAGCATCCCATGCACTATGAACTCGCTCGAGCAGAGCTTTCACCTTCACCTCAGTCAGTAAGGCTTATCTAGGCTTTGTGGGGGGAGGGTTCAGGGATCATTGCTGACCTTAGGGATACTCTGTTGATTGACAAGCAGCCAGAGGGATCGAACGCAATGTCGTGGCGCTTCTCGGGATTGCATCTGCATCGGTAGTGGACGTTGCCAGCCGATCAATCCCGATCGTTGCTGCTTGCCTTGCTCTGTTCTTCTTGGTTTCCTTACGAATCCTCCTCACTTCTTGGTCTTCTGATTCCGACGAGGAGGAGTCGTTGGCACTCTGCCTTGATTCACCCACAGCAGCCATCTGCTGCTGTTGCTGCATTTGCTGCATCTGCTGCATTTGCTGCATCTGTTGCTGCTGCTGCATCTGTTGCTGCTGTTGCAACATGAAAGGGTTCATCATGGCCAGTGGGTTGTTCATTCCCATTGCTGGGTTCATTGCCCCCGGCATTGGGAACATCATCTGATCACTCACACGAGCGCTCTTCCTCGACTTTCCCATTGCTCTCGGCGACTGTCTCTGGCACTCTGCCTGGAAGCACCACTGCAGCACTAAGGGACTCGATCTTGAACACACATATGTTGATTGCGGCCAGGTCAAGAAATTCTTGCGCATCCACTCACTAGTCACTAGAGTCCGTACACACTACGTGGCATGGTCCCATCAACGGCCAGATAGCAAGCGTTTCAGCTTCCACAACTCACAATCACTTGCATCATGCATTCCAGCCTTGCCATAGTAGCCAACCACCTTGGACGCCAGCACCTGAAAGGTTTTATGGGGCTGTCACAGGAAACCAAGGTTGAACCAATCAATTCACAGGCACAGTAATTAATCCATCGAGTTACTGCCGACATGACTGTATGCATAGGCATCGTCTTTGTTTTCCAAAACGGCAAGCTGAAATGTGCCAGATCAGACGGACCGCAAAAGTGACAACATTCAAACGCCCCAAGAAATGCGATTTCACATTGGCACTCTGCCTTTCCGGCACTCTGCCTAGTGACAGCGACACAAAAATGAATCTGAACAGGCCACACTGTTTGGTGGCACTCTGCCTTAGTCACACCGAGAACTCTCTGGCACTCTGCCTTGTGAAAGTCCCCAGTGCCCAAGGACGAATGGGATGAAGAAGAGGAGGTCCACTAGATGGCTTTGTTTTGGCAACACAATTAATAAACCTACTCGTTCAGCTCAATCATTGACACTGATCAATCCTGAAAGCCATCTGCAGTTACTCCCCAATCAGGAACGAAGTTCGCAGTGGTCTGGTAAACATCCACATACTCTTCATCTTCCGATGGCGGGACATCATCACCCATCTGGCTCACCGCGTCTAGGTCTTCCCCCCTTGCCTTCTGTTCCAGCTTCTTCTGACAATACACAAGCATGGTGTAATTGTAAGCATCCCAAATCTTGCAGGACAAAGGCACAATCCAGCTCTGCAGGTCTTTGGGCTTGAATTTTTCCTTTGAGATGACATCTTCCGTCGTATACATCTCAACGAGTGTCCTGGAGGCCTCAAACCAGTGCCAGTATGTCAGATGTTTTCCCTTGACTTTATCACGGCCATGTTTTGGCGGAGTGACATTGAACATGCACTGGAGAATCTGCTCAATGACCGCCACCCCAGTTTCCCTCTGAAGCCACAGGTGCCAGTCCCCAGGCTCAGAATTGTTTGGAATCTCCTTCACGTTCTGGTCACACAACAGATCCCAGACAACCGCAGTTTTCGAGCCCTTCGACCGAAAGTGATTCCACGCCATGTCCTTTCCATCCACTGGCACGTTATTCTTCTCGCATTCTCGGACTGTGATCTCATGGACAGCCATGAGCAGCTGGGTCATGACAGTCGTAGTCTTGCTGTTGAACTTCCGATCGTTGTGCTGGGGGTTGAACGGCTGATCTTGTGGCACCGGTCTCGCCATACGTGCCCGATTGGCGAGGCGGCCCACCTTCGAAGTCGTCACCGCCCTGTGACTGCATGGCAGCATTCCCCGCAACGCTCTGAGAGTTTTCTCCTCCTCAGTCTCTGGCTGCAAAAGCTCGGCTGGAACCTTGATCTTGTTTTGACCCCTTGGCACTCTGCCTTGGGGGTCCGTAATTCCGAGGTCCTCCTCCGCTTCCAAGAAAGGCTTCACCTCTCCAGGCACTGGCGCAGTCGCACTCTTGGGGTTTGCGGCAGCCTTCGGGCTCGGGTCCACATTCATAGCCTCCAGCTCGTTCATGACCTTGGCGACGACGGCATCGTGCTCGCTCTCAGTCACCCGGGTCTCCGGTACAGAAGGCATCGGCTCATCTTGCTCCTCTCGGAGATGGTCCCCTAGTACCATTGTTGCTTGGCTGTCACCCTCATCCTCGTCCAAGCGATCCGGGTCGGGCTCCGCCTCCATCTCAAGCGGCGGTTGCTCATCCTGCACCATAACCTCGACAAATTCCATTTCATCGTCCGACGGATCTTGCACAGGCTCCTCCTCTTCCACCACAACATCAACCAAAGTGTCCTCCTCCTCGGCTTCCACCTCCTCCTTGGGGTCCAACCATATTCCTCCCTTCTCCGTCTTCATATGCCGCAAAAAAGCAGGATGAGCTTCGCCTGGACGGCCCTTTCCAACAAGGTGAGTAGGGATATTGGGACGGCCCTTTCCAACAAGTGGCACTAGGGCTGGACGGCCCTTTCCAACAAGGTCAGTAGGGATATTGTCCTCCACTGGCACTCTGCCTTTGTGGCCCTTTCCGGCAGGCTTGCCCTTTTGGGCGAAGTAAGCTGCTTTCCCGATCGGGACGGCGTCGCCCTTGCTTTTCAAGCCCTGGGCCTTTGCCACCCAGGCCGGCTCAGCGCGTCGGCCCTGCGGAACGAAATTGGAGCCTCTTGCCGTATCGTCAGCATACTCGGCAAGTTCCTTGGCGAAATCCTGCTCGTCCATCCTTTGCTTTTCCGTCATTTCAGCAGGAGCACTTGCCGACATAAACTGTGGCTTGGAACCAACAGGCACAGGCTGTCCGTCGCCGAATTTCCTTTTGGCAGGAGGCTGCTTTGCCGGCGGGGGACCCATCGGCTCTGGCACTCTGCCTTGCTTTGCCGGCGGGGGACCCATCGGCTCTGGCACTCTTGGCGGGGGATTCGGCTCGGGATCTGGCACTCTGCCTTGCTTTGCCGGCGGGGGACCCATCGGCTCTGGCACTCTGCCTTGCTTTGCCGGCGGGGGACCCATCGGCTCTGGCACTCTTGGCCGGGAATTCGGCTCGGGATTCGGCTCATCGTCATGCCAGGCATCGTATTCGTCCTGGATGACGGGCATTCTGGCCGTTCTGCCCCAGCGATGTTGCTGCTGCTGGTGGCCAGGAGGAGGATGAGCTGGTTGCACCGGGCCCTTGCCAGGAGGAGGATGATCTGGTTGCACCGGCCCCCTGCCAGGAGGAGGATGATCTGGTTGCACCCTGCCAGGAGGAAGTGGTTCCCACTCCTGCTGCCAAGGGTGATCAGGCAGAGGCCCAGCATTTCGCAGCGGTCTTACTGGCACCTGCCACGGAGCAGGAGGCCTCGCCTTTTGCTGAGGCGGTTTATGCAAAGGCGGGCGGGCCCCCCTGGGAGGAGTCCCATCAGGATGATGTATTGCTTTGCCTTTGCCTGGCACTCTGCCTTCTACTGGCACTCCTCCTTTCATCCCTTTGGCTTTTGCAGTCGCAGATCCAGGGGGATCCCAGGGAGGTGTCGAATCCCAACACTGAGGTGTTGGCGGAGGATTCGGCGGCGCAAGTGCCTGCGGCTGCATTCTGCTCATTACTGCCCTTGTTGCCTCGACCCTCATTTGCTGGCATTGTTGCATCAAGTCCAGACCCTGCTGGAACTTTGCTTCCAGATTCTTGCACAACTTGTACAGATCGGACACCATTTCACCAACTCTCCACTTATTCGGTCCATAGTCCGTTTTGAATTTTTCGCCAGCAGCAAGCATCTTCTTCCAGACCTGTGACGCGTACTCGGAGACGGTGGCGCTGTGGTTTGAGGGAATTTGCCAGAAGCTCAGAAAGCAGTTGAGGTGACCCTTCATCTTTTTTGCGGGAACCTCACTAATTGGTAGGCAACCGGAGCAGTCCACCAAGGCAAACGTCAAATTCTCCGCCCCCACTGGCACTCTGCCTTTGTGGTCCGGCACTCTGCCTCCCATGACAGTAATGTTATTCTCATGGAGGTCCCCCAGAAGACTCCCTTCCTGCCTAAGGGTATGCATTTGTAGCTTCAAGACAAACTTGAACAGCTTGAAGAGGATCAGCATGGTCTCTTTCTCTGGGAACTTGCTTGGGTCGGAAAACCTCTGGTTGAGGAAGGCTCCCACAGTCGTCCCGTTGCCTTTGGCTTCTGTGACGATCACCGATTTTCTCATCCGCGGTGCCACTACGCCCGAGGCATGGGTGACCAAGGTTTTCAAGTCGAAAGCGAGCGGGACAGGAAACGATTGCCAGTGGGTTGTGAACATTCGAGATTGCAGAAAACGCCAGTCAAATTGGTTTCCACACTCTTTTTCATCCTTTGCGAGTGGCCTGTGCAGCTTGACACAGAGGTGCACCTGATCTGTCCGATTATTGAAGTCCAGAGCATCTTCAGGAATAGAATCCACCAGTCTCAGGGCCTCTGCTGCGACTTCCGGGGCTTTGAGGACTTCGGCACTCTGCCTTTCAGACCGAGGAATCCTGAGCTCGCGCAGAAGCTTCAGAATGTCGATGACCCACGGCTGTGGGATCCTCGCAATCATTGAGTCCCGATTCATTCCATGACCGACGTATTTCCATTCACACTTGCACTGTTTGAATCCTTTCCCGCCTCTCACGCGGAATTGCAGGCGGACCTCACCGAAGGCTGTGACATAGTAGTCTAGAGGTTTTTTGATCGGCCAGGGATAATTCGGACCCATCTGCAAGGATCCATCCAGCTGTTGTTCGTAAAACTCACAGGTGATGTTGCCGGCTCGCACATTGGCCCAAAACGTCTGACCAAGCGGACTCGTATGCACAGGCGCTGTCATCCTGCGGCACTCTGCCTTGTCCAGCCAGATTGCGGCACTCTGCCTTGTCCAGCCAGATGCAGGCACTCAGCCTTCTCAGTCCAGCTCAAGGCACTCTGCAAAGAATGGCGAGGCGGCACTCTGCCTTATAATGTCGAAATGATATACTACCTCTGACGTCAATGTGTTGTTAGATTATAGTTACTAGTATTTGACACAATTTAAATTATATCAACTATATTTTGATATTATGCTCACATTGACATTAAATATCATGCATATGCCATCATTCAAGGACCACGACTCACTTCACTTTGAGCAACTCCATCGACAGAATAATCATGACATGACACTTTTATTGAAGCAGCAGCTACACGGAGTTTAACTTAATTGAGGGGCCAGACAGACTCAGCATGATCGGGAGCTTAGCACACGAATGAAACCTAATTCAAGGGCTGTGTTGATATTCAAATCTGCCATATGCCATGATTCAAGGACCACTGCAGCAACATTTGAAACCTGAGCAACCATCATAAGCCATAGGCAAAACAATCATGACATGACACTTCAGAAGCCCGAGAATGCTAAGTTGAATTTGGCAACGCAGAAGCAGCATGATCGGAAGCTAAGAACAGCACCGATGACCAGCAATCCTGGGGTCTGGAGACGCCAGCTGACGGCCAAACCTTGCATGGTCACTTTCATTCATACTCAGACTCTCTCAGCACAGTCGCAAACCCAACACATCCAACAGAACTCAGAAGTGCTCGGTCTTCAGAAGTCTCAGCACTCACAGTTTTGCTTCTGCAGCAAGCAATGCTCTTCTGGAGGCACTACTCTGACAGCGACGAGGCCTTCTCCAAAACACTCACAACTTTGATCATGACTTGTTGGTTTGCCTGCACCACAAACAAATAACCTGTTGCTGTGCGAAAGGCAGGCAGAAGTCCACATGAGCAGACATCGGCACTGAAAAACTTGAGAAGAGTCAGTCGACGAAGCCTGACCCACCTGGCACTCTGCCTTCGTCACTGTCCTGGCCTGTAAATTAAATTGATGTTGGAATTTGCCACTCACTGAATGGTCCAATTCTGGGCACTCTGCCTTTGGCACTCTGCCTTTTAAGGCACTCTGCCCTTCTTTTTTCTCACGATTCGCCGTCCATCATCAGGATGTTTTCTTGCACAATAGCAGGCTCGAACTCGTTGTAATCCTCCTCATCGTCCACACGCTCTTCATTCCAGGCCTCCGGATCATCTTCGTCGTAACCGAATCTCACCATGGTCGTGGTCCACAAGAGTTGCTCACCTTCGCGGACTTCCCCTTCCCACAGCGTCAAATTCTCAGCCCCCCGCGCCCAGCCCTGATGACAGGCATAGAGCCATCTTCTCTCCGTCATCACTTGCATGCCTGCACCGGTGAGCTCCAGCTTCAGGTAAAGTGGCGGTGCCTGTTTATCGATCCTGAACTGAGATCATGTTGAAGTTGCTACTTGATTCTAGTCAGTTTTAATTATTAAGATCCGTAGATATAAGATAATAAATAAATGTAGCGTCGAAGCATGGCTTGCATCTGAGTGGCCATCTAATGCTGTCTGGCCACCATTGGTAGCGTTCAAGGGCCAACTGGGCCGTGGGGCGCAAGGACCAGTGCGGATGGTTTTTGGTCTCCGAGGAACCGGGTTGCGCCCAAGCGCTGATGCCGTTCCCTTTCAAGAAGTCCCAGCGAATCTGCAGGGAGACATCCAGTCAAGCAGTAAGAAACAGTCACAATCAACACATGCTATGATTATCATCAAACACACTGCCCACTGCCTGCCAAACGTCCTCCACGCACATGAAGTATGTGTGAAGGGTCTGGTTGGGGTCTTGCATCGGGGTCTTGCCCTTCTTTCCCTTGCCCTTGCCAAGATCGCCCTTGCTCGCGCTGGCACTCTGCCCTGTGGCACTCTGCCCTGTGGCAGTCTGCCCTGGCTTTCCTGCTCCCTTCCCGACCTGACTTGTTCTTTGGGCTTGAGCGTTGTTCAATGAGTTGGTCAGCTGCCAATTTGAAAACTCTTGCAGCTGAGTGCGGTGGCGGCCTGCCCCTGTGTTTTCCATGGCGGATAATGACTTGCCCACTGCACAATTGGGACAAGGGCACTCTGCCTTACCTGAACCAGACTGCTGCAACAGCACAAGTAGGCAAAAATGAGCACTCATTACAATCACCGGAGACTGACTGTTAAAGTCACATTTGCACCCACTGAGTCGCCGGCTGGATTCACTCATCCAATCGCCCCAGCGGCCCTGATCACCATGTCGGCACAACCGACAAAGGAACTGACAGTTTCCACAACCGAGACGGGCATGATCTCACTTTCTTTTTAAGCTCAGTCAGTAACACCGGCAGCCAGGTTTAAACGCACGAATTAAGCTGTGACTGCCAGCTGAAAGTGGGAATGTAACTATTAGCCTTTTCAAGGTAAGGACTGTGTTTCACTTCCAGCCAGCAGTCCAGTGTCGGGTCCAGGACTCTCTGGCTGGGCCAGTGTCGGGACACAAATTTCGACGGCTCAGAATCATTCATTGGAGCAGAACTGTTTGACCATGGACTTCGGGTTCAGTGTCGATGATCAACTGTACGTGTGCAGCTCATCCTGCATTTCCAGCAGTGCTTCAATCATGTACTCACGATCCCGGAATGGAGCATAGTAGGCTCGGTGGTTGATCCACCTGACAATGGCTTGTTCCATGGTCATCGAGGCAAAGGCCATGACTAGGACACAATAAGCAGCACAGGTCCTGTTAATGCCACCGTAGCAATGGACAAGCACACGAATTGGCCTCTTCTTGCCTCCACGCTTCCGACCACCTCCCTGAAGCTTCATCGCCTCCAACAAAGCAAGAGCATTACCGAGCTCACCAGGGAATGTCTCATCGGCCACCTTCAAGGCACTCTGCCTTCCATCGGCACTCTGCCTTCCATCAGCGGCTCTTCCGAACAGGCTGCCCATGTCACTTCCCTTGCTGAAGCCCTTGTCATAGGAGCAGCCATAGCCAAATGAGCCCTTCGTCGATGCCTTCTGGCTTTGCATGTGATTGGAAACCTGACAGGGGCCGCTGTAGCCCTTGCTGATTGTCTTGCCCTTGCCCCTGCCGCCATTGGCCTTGCCCATCATTTTGCCCTTGATGGCACTCTGCCTTTGACTCTGGCTGAACTCCTCTGCTGAGCGCTGCCAGCACATCATAATCTTTCTGAAATCTGAAATGAGGCGGCGCCAAATGGTCTTGAACTCATGACTTCTTTGTTCAGCATCAAAGTCATTGGCATGTGTTTGATCCCAGCCACCATACCGAAGATGTGCAGTGCCAAACGGTCCACAATTCGCCAAATACTGATACCAGTCCCATGGCTCAAAATTCCGAGGTCTGTCATCTGCATTCATAGAGATGACAATGTCAGGCTTGACCCGGAGCTGGTCATATCGGATCGGGCAACCAATACTGCCAACAAACAGTTGCCACTGGGGATGGTCGTAAATCAAAACATCATCCATGGGCCACGTCTCGACATCATGCTGGCATGGCCGAGGTGGCGGGATCGACCCAGGCAGCACATCTGTCTGGCCGGTCCATGCTTTGTACAACTTCATATCCATATCTCCGAAATCTGAGATGGCCTCAACTGCCAATTTGATTCGTTGATCCAATTGTGCAGCCCTTTGGATCTTTCGGAGCCCGGTGGTATAGTCGGCAGCTGATCTGCCACAGTGTAAACAATTCCACCGAAGTTGTTGCACGGCTTCGTTCCAGTAATCACTGCCAAGGTCAATGTGATTGGCCTGATTCTGATGGTCAGCAGCAGAAGTCTGGCACTCTGCCTCGGAACTCCCTGAGCACCTTGAAACGGTCGTCGGCATCACTGCTTTCATCGAGCACCCAATTGTCCAACGATTAAAACATTAACAGTGACTAATGCATCACTATACAGTACATTAACCAATGATATGTAACATTGTGTTACTACTGTTACATCAGTATGAATGAATCACTTGATTATCTGGCCGGCAGATGTCGATCATGTATGGTGCAAGGCAACTCACTGACAGACTATGCAGGCAGGCAGGCAGGCAGCCAGCCTCGGAGACAGCAGGGTCCTGAGGACGTCACTGCCACCCGGCACTGTGTAGTCAGCATGTCATGCTGGGTAACCTTTTGGAATCCAAGTTGCGCACACTACCGCTGAGGTCTCCAATCGGACAGTCTAGCTCTGCTGGCTAGATCGTCGAATTCAAAATCCTCTAAGCACACGCAAACCCGGCACTCTGCCTTCCCCAACATCCGTAATGCGGTCTCGGAGGCTGTACAAACACGATGAATCACTGATTCATCATTGACGACAGAGCTTCGTCTCGCACGTCATTGTAATATAAAATTCCTGGCACTCTGCCTTCACTGTAATCCTGCATAAATCTCGGAAAGAGTACGTGCAGGATCATATCATTGATATGCCAGTCTACTTGCAAGACATGCCCACGCTCTTCAGAATTCAGAAAGAACCACAATGTCGAAAAGGACTCCTCTAGCAGCGCGTCGAAATAAATCACATAATCATCGTAGTCACTGTCCATGATCGAGGCCACAGTGCTTGCACGCTCATCGGCAACCAGAATCCAGTCCGAGTCCAGAGACTCACTGTCACTGCACGACATCGACGACATCTGCCGGCTTGCAGGGGGGCCTACTACGACTTAGACTAGAGACAGAGCAGGTCGTCGGCATCACTGCTTTCATCGAGCACACAATTGTCCAACGATTAAAACATTAACAGTGACTAATGCATCACTATATAGTACATTAATCAATGATATGTAACATTTTGTTACTACTGTTACATCAGTATGCATGAATCGCTTGATTCTCTGGCCGGCAGATGTCGATCATGTATGGTGCAAGTCAACTCACTGACAGACTATGCAGGCAGGCAGCCAGCCTCGGAGACAGCAGGGTCCTGAGGACATCACTGCCACCCGGCACTGTGTAGTCAGCATGTCATGCTGGGTAACCGTTTTGAATCCAAGTTGCGCACACTACCGCTGAGGTCTCAAATCGGACAGTCTAGCTCTGCTGGCTAGATCGTCGAATTCAAAATCCCCTAAACACACGCAAACCCGGCACTCTGCCTTCCCCAAGATCCGTGATACTGTCGCGGAGGCTGTACAAACACGACAAATCATTGATTCAGTGACGACAGCCATTCGTCTGTCACATTGAAATATAAAATTCCTGGCACTCTGCCTTGCCTAAAATCCCGCAAAAGTCTCGGAAACAGTACGAACATGATCTGTTCATTGATATGGAAGGCTGCTCGAAAGACTTGCCCACGCTCTTTAGAATCCAGAAACATCCACAATGTCGAAAAGGACTCCTCTAGCATCTCGTCGAACGGAATCACATAATCATCGTCGTCAGCACTGTCCGCGACCGAGCCCGCAGTACTTGCACCCTCATCGTCAACCAGAACCCAGTCCGAGCCCACAGACTCACTGTCACTCCACGACATCGACGACATCTGCCGGCTTGCAGGGGGGCCTACTACGACTTAGACTAGAGACAGAGCAGCTGTAACACGACTATAGTAGATTACGCAGGGCAACAGCGAGCACAACTGCTGCAGCGGCAAGTTGCGATACATGACACGCTCACTGACTATGCAAGGCAGCTTGTCCTCTGCGATGGCAGCATGTCCTCGGGATCCTCGTCATGAGCCTCGGTGCCAGGACTGTACCATAATAATGGAAGTAGCTGAAGCAAGCTGATGCTGAGATCCCAGCAGTTGGCATCCACTTCTCGATGGGCTGGAAGCCGATGAAGACCGATGGGAGAGAAGGAAATGGAAGAGAAGGCGTTCACTAGGCTTGGATTCAAACCGAACACTTAGACCTGGCCAACGGTGTGGGGAGCAACCCCGATGGGGCAGGGACTTAAGTAAGGCAACCTCGAGAGGCTCGACTGGCACTCTGCCTCTGTCGATCCAAGTCGCAAGGCTCCCTAACTAACGTGACAAGCATGGATGGCCTCCCCTCCTGGTTGGGAGAAAAATAAAAAAGCCACAACCACTGGACCACCCCACCCGGCACTTTAGCCCATGTGCCCGGGTGTCATATGCCACTGCCCTGGCACGTTGGCCCCAAGGCGGTCCAGGTACCATCGACAACACCTGACACCCGGCCAACGGTGTCCACGAACCGAGATGGGCAGTCGATCCGTGTGGGTAAGGTGGCACTCTGCCTCTGTCGATCCAAGTCGCAAGGCTCCCTAACTAACGTGACAAGCATGGATGGCCTCCCCTCCTGGTTGGGAGCGAAAAGCAAGCCACCCCACCCGGCACTTTAGCCCATGTGCCCGGGTGTCATATGCCACTGCCCTGGCACGTTGGCCCCAAGGCGGTCCAGGTACCATCGACTCAACACCTGACACCCGGCCAACGGTGTCCACGAACCGAGATGGGCAGTCGATCCGTGTGGGTAAGGGCAAGGTCTCAAGGCAAGTCAACATGTCACTACGGCCTCCCTTCTTTGTTCAATCACAACCCAAAACTATTTAAAAAGATTAAATTTTAAAAATTATTAACTTCAACAACAAATAAACAACAATTTTGTAGACATACAGCAGCAGGAAACCAGGTAGAACAACAGGAAGCCAATTGACTCACTCAGAAACAAAATTCACAAACATGTATTTTTTACACCAAAAATAAAATAAAAGAATTTTAACAACTGTAAAACACAAAAAAACCTATTTAAAAAACTTTTAAATACAAAACAATACTTTTAAATACAAAAAAACACTTTTAAACACAAATAAAGCCAACCACATACAAAAATGAGATTTTGGGTTCCTTTCATATAAGCCTTGTTGATCTAAACCCTGTGGTTCTGGTTCGGCGCAAAGGGTTAAGGATAAGGCCATGACTCGACCACTCGCAATCGAAGGTCTGATTTTCCGTGTTCCTTCGTCGTGCGGTTCAGGGTGTGGGTTTATAGTCTATAGGGACCTGCCACAACGAGTCGGGGTCAATCCAAAGACAGGTGCGCAATCTGGAGCACGAGTTCCACTTGATAGAAAGGAATATAACGAGATCCCCTTCATCCCACCGACGGCGATGAAGGCGATGTTCAGTGAGAATCGCCAGCTCAAAGCACATAATATAGGGGGTTTGGGGGCGCATGTACGAAGGAGCCCCCCAAAATAGCACAAGAAGTATTAAGGCCCTATAGCAACCCCCCATACTACCCGTCATTAGAATCCTTAGAGACCCCTTGACAAGAACCCTGAAAGGAACCTTTACCCATAGGCTCCATATATAGTACCATCATGGAATTAGGCCCCAAAAGACCGTCCTTATCAGGGTTTTAGGGGCCTAATTCCATAATGGTACAGTATCTGGAGCCTCTGTAGGTAGGATTCGCTTCTCCACTCGTTCCAACACGGCTCGCGAGCGGCTGCGCAGCCGTGTACCAGGGCCTTGCAAAGGGCCCTTTGATAGAGTCCTTGTGGCCCCTAATAGAGTCCTTGTGGCCCTGAATATAGTCCTTGTGGCCCTTTTTTGAGTCCATATGGCCCTTACTAATAGAGTCCTTATGCCCCTTAGTAGAGTCCTTAGCACAGCCCTTCATCGAGTCCTTGTGGCCCTCAATCGAGTCGTCCTGATGGCCCTTAATAGAGTACAGCCCTTCATCGAGTCCTTGTGGCCCGTAATAGTGGGTATTTGGGGGTATATTAGAGGGGACTTCGTGGGGGTCTAGGCAGAAGACGTTCATCGAAAGGAAGCCGGAGCCCGAGCCAAGAAGAAGAAAGCCTTGCAAGCCCTGAGCTCTAGACCCCCGAACCCTACATCCTAAACCCAAACCTTAACCCCAAAAGCCCTATGCCCTGAACCCTAAACCTTGAAGATCCTGAAGCCCCAAACCGAAAACCCTAGGCCCTGTAAGCCATAAGCCCTAAACCCTATACCCCAAAACCCTCAACCTTAAACCCAACACCCTAAATCTTAAAAGTCCTCAACCTTAAACCCAACACTCCCAGCACCCTAAATCTTAAAAATCCTCAACCCTAAACCTAAATCCGCTGTTCCTGGGTCACCCGAAGCCCGGAAAACCCTTTGGCGCCTTGCAGCGACTGTGGGAGCTGAGGCCGGATGCCTTGATGGCCTGGGCCTTGGGGGCCTTTAGGGTTTTAGGGTTTAGGGGTTTAGGGTTTTAGGGTTTAGGGTTTAGGGGTTTAGGGGTTTAGGGGTTTAGGGTTTAGGGTTTAGGGGTTTAGGGTTTTGGGGTTTAGGGGTTTAGGGGTTTAGGGTTTAGGGTTTAGGGGTTTAGGGGTTTAGGGTTTAGGGTTTAGGGGTTTAGGGGTTTAGGGGTTTAGGGGTTTAGGGTTTAGGGGTTTAGGGTTTAGGGGTTTAGGGTTTAGGGGTTTAGGGGTTTAGGGGTTTAGGGTTTAGGGTTTTAGGGGTTTAGGGTTTAGGGGTTTAGGGTTTAGGGGTTTAGGGGTTTAGGGGTTTAGGGGTTAGGGTCTTTCCCTAGGCATCTAAGGACTCTTATTAAGGCTTTTGGGCCCAAAGACCATACCAAACAAGGCTTTTGGGCGATTTTGATGCCCAGGGTTTGAGGTTTAGGGATGTTTCGGTTTTATATCGGGATAAGGGGTTTAGGGTTTATAGGGCCTTGATGTCTTCAGGTTTTATGTATTTAGGTTTAGAGGTTTAGGGTTCAGGTCCTTGAGGTCTTCGGTTTTATTGGTTTAGGGTTCAGGGCCCCTTGTCTTTGAGGTTTAGGGATGTTTCGGATTTGGGGTTCAGGGTTTAGGGCCGTGATGTCTTTTGGTTTAGGGGTTTAGGGTTTATGTAGGGTTTCAGGATAATTCGTCCAAGAAAGACAGCTGAGTGGACGGGCTACAGCATCTTGGATGCACACGTCACAAGTCCTTCTACACCCATGGCACTGTGGTCGGGGTTGGGCTGTATTCAGTCTTGGGCTTCGGTCACCCCCGACATGCCTGCAGCCATTCTGAGTAGCTGAGTGTATACACTTAACACTTTTTGGGATAATGTTACCCACTATAAGTTCTTAAACTAAAAGTGTACACTTTGGGGGGCTTATGAACTCAGCAACTATTGTTTCATGAGCCCTTAGATTTGGACCCGACATTGGAGCCCCTACGCCATTGAAATGTGGTTATACCAGTTCATAATGTCATACCAGAAAATTTAAACCTGAAACCCAAAATAGGGAACCTTAATACTGTACACCCATACATTCCAAACCTTAAACCCAGTATGGGAATCTTAAGCGGATTGCCAAACCGCAAACCCCAACCTTGCACCCAGAACAGAAGCCTTTTAGCCATCAGCTATAGTTTCCATAGTAACTATTTTTCGGCTTGACCATTTTTATACTTAGGATCCTATGAGGTAGCCCCAAAAAGGAACTGCAATGGAGACCGCCTGTAAACACTAGGTTGCTGTAGGGGCCTTAATATGTCATAGGGTATGGGGCGGTATAGGGGGTATATCATACTACTATAATCATAATGAGGAACCCCAGAAGCCTATCCT